>CM053026.1:532369364-532803673 GCA_028564925.1 Lithobates sylvaticus | reverse complement strand
AAGCACATAGCAAAAATGACCACACAGTGGTTGCAGGAGAAAAATGTAAATGTCCTTGCATGGCCTAGTCAGAGCCCAGACTTAATCCTCAGTTGAAAATCTGTGGAAATAATTGAAGGCTGCAGTCCACAAACGGTCGCTATCAAATTTAACTGAACTTGAGCAGTTCTGCAATGAAGAGCGGGCAAGTCTCTAGAGTCTAGATGTGCAAAGTTAGTAGAGACATATCCCAACAGACTAAAGGCAGTAATTAAAGCAAAACGTGGTTCAACGAAATACTGACACAAGGGGGTGATCCTTTTTCTAACTCAGTGATTCTGTTTTTATTTTTTTCTCTGGCATGTTGGTATTATATCTTTCACTTGGATGGTATATGTTGCACTGAGTAAATACAGCTGGATATACAATGTCCATGCATATCACAATGGTCTAATTCCTTGTTAGAACATATATCATATGTAGTGGGGACACTTTACTGATTATTAATAGACAAGTATTCTTACAAAGGTGTGGAGCTGTTAGGTGAGCAGTGTCATTGATTTTAAAGATTGACAGATGAATACCAAAGTGACACTTTGAAGAACATCAGAGAATGACAGCTGCTATTCTCTTACAAGAAAAAACAGACCTGTCCAAAGATATAGCAATGACTTTGGCAAATATCACAGCAAAAATGATTTTAACCACTTCAGCCTGGGAAGGATTTACCCCCTTCCTGACCAGAGCGTTTTTTTTGCGATTCTGCACTGCATCGCTTTAACTGACCATTGCGCGGTCGTGCGACGTGGCTCCCAAACAAAATTGAAAAAAACGCATTCTTTTTTACTTTTTGCTATAATAAATATCCCCTAAAAATGTATAAAACATTTTTTTTTTTTCCCTCAGTTTAGGCCGATACATATTCTTCTACATATTTTTGGTAAAAAAATCGCAATAGGCTATTATTGATTGGTTTGTGCAAAAGTTATAGCGTTTACAAAATAGAGGATAGTTTTATGGCATTTTAATTAATATTTTTTTTTTTACTAGTAATGGCGTCGATAAGTGATTTTTATCGTGACACATTGGACAATTTTGACACATTTTTGGGACCATTGGCATTAATGCAGTGATCGATGCTATAAAATTGCATTGATTACTGTAAAAATGTCACTGGCAGTGAATGGGTTAACCACTAGGGGGCGGTGAGGGGTTAAGTGTATCCTAGGGGCATGTTTCTAACTGTCTGGGGGCGTGGCTGTGTGTGACACCACACTGATCGCTGTTCCCGATGACAGGGAGCAGACGATCAGTGTGCTGTCATTAGGCAGAATGGGGAGATGCTGTTTACATCAGCATCTCCCCATTCTTGAGCTCTGTGACACGATCACGGGTATCCCCACGGCGATTGAGTCCGCGGGACCCGCAGGCGCGGTCACGGAGCACGGCGGGAAATTCAAAGTAACGTACGGGTACGTTACTTTGCCCAGCCATGCCATTCTACCAACGTTTTTTTTACAGGAGACAGTCGGGAAACGGTTAAAGCCGGGTTTCTTAAACAGGGTTCCATGGAACCTCAGGGTTCCTCCAGAGGTTACCAGTGAAAAATAGTAATAGTATTACACACATATAAATACCCTTCTTCCACCAATAAAAAAGACAATGTTGTATTTATATATGTGTGTAATCTTTGATACTATTTTCATTCAATATTTGAATTTTTTTAAGATATTTTGTATTTATTTAATTGAACTTAGTTGTTTTTGATACACTACATGTGTCCTGTGAAAGCAGCCCCAGACGGTGGTGGCAGGGGACTCCAGAAGAGGAGGTAAGGGGCTGCTCTCTGCAATAAACAATGCACAGAGCAGGTAAGTATAAAACTATTTTTCTTTTTAGAAAAGAGTTAGTGGTTGCCTTTATAACCACTTTAATAAATGTGAGCACCTTTGCCACTATCAGGTTACATAAATACACAGTGAATTTGAGGATGAGATGCAAGATTTTCGATGACTGGTAGCTAAGAAATTTAACACATACACCATTTGATTGCTCATATAGGTCAGTTTAGTGAACTACCTGAGCTAGTTTTTTTTTGTTAGTGTTATGAAACACACCATTGTTGCAAAATAAATAAAAAAAACAATATGCCATCAACTTCATTATCAGATGCATTTTCCTTGGTGTGCACACATTTGGAAAAAAGGAAAACATTCTGTTAAATGTAACAATGTATAGGATCGGTGGACCAATAACTAACACTAAAGTACATAAACATAAATGTTTTGACTGAAGCTAGCCATTAGCTAGCACTACACTCCATTTGCCTTTCAGTCCATACAAGTACATCCATGTAAAACACACATCATCTCATGTTATAGTTGGATTACATTTACACTTTTTCTGTTATATTATTTATTTCATACCCTTGAACTAATGCAACTGTTTATTAGTTAATGAATTTACCAAAAATCACTAAGGACTGGGTCACACTAGTGTGATTTCAGATGCGACTTGACTCACACAGAATCACATGACAATGGTAATCACATTGTTTTGAATTGTGCCTGTTCACATCAATGCAGAAGAGCACAGTTTCGGAAAAGGGTCCTGTCCTACACACAGCGTACTTTATAGCACTGCAATAAAACCCATAGAGTTTTTAAAGTATGAATTCATCCAGGATTAAGTATCTTACCTTGCAGACAGTACCAACCTGAAAGTATCAATATGAGCCATATATTTTATAGTCTATGTAGCACTAACGCCGCAAGGGCCACTGATTTGTATCCCAGCTTTTTAGCCAGGCAAAAAAGCAACATTCACTCCTCAGTTCAGTTCAGTAAACAATCTAGGGGTTGCTCTTTTAAAGTCTATTGTAGAGTAGCTTGGATAGGGCTTAAGGAAGCTGTGGGATACTCCAGAACACTAAGCAAGAATATGAGGACACTCTTCCCCTTGCAACTACTTCTTAGAACAATCCCTTAAGCAGTAGGACATCATAAGCAATGTTCCAGGCCCGGCAAGCCTTAATACAAGTGCACCAGGGGTTAACAGCAGGGACAGTCACTAGGATACCTCTATACTCTGTGTACCTGGGACCTGGATGTCTCCCTCCAGACTCAAGCAGACATTCTCCTTAGTGAGCCTCCAGGCTGGATCCTCAGTCATACCTCTCTCACTTAGCTCTCTAGGAATGTGCATCAGAACATGCCCCCATGCTGGGACCTCAATGAGGCTAACAGGATCTTCAGCTGGACCGCCAGCAGGGCAGCAGCCCTTCTGCCTGGGAACTTCTTCTCCTTGGGTAGAACACTGTTCTCCCTGGCTCCAGACTATTTATGCACTCTCCCAGCCACCATTTGAACACCTTCCCACAGGGATTAGCTGGAAATGCATAAATATTCAGACTGCTCATTTGACTCTTTCAGACACTATATTTTGGAAGCCTCCAGAAGACAGGGGGAAAGCAATCAAACGTGCAGTCTGCAGAGCCAAGAGCAGGCAAACTTAATGATTATAGGTAATTAAACGTAATTGTCATTTTAGGCATTACAAGACTTTCCCCTTGTAACAGTGGTCAAGGAGGCTTGCCAACCAATAATGATCATTCTCCTTGATGCCACAAATTATTGTATCCTTTCAAAGGCTTTGAAGGATAAGGGAGCCCATGCACTGCAAGTTTGCGGAGGCATGAGAAGAGAGTCCTTGTGGTCACTGAAGATTACAGTATCTGGAACTGCCTTCTCCCATCCATGTACTACTCCCAAGGTTTCTGGGGACTGAAAACCATCTCTTAATGTTTGACATATGTGTTCCTTATTTTCTATGCCTCCAAAACTGCCAGAATCCTCCTCCACCCTCTCCTCTTGTGTGTTCTGTGGCATCACAAGAAAGGTATCTGCATAAAGTGGGCCTTGAGAGGAAAGGAAGTCCTCCTCTTCCTCCCACTGCTCTGCCTCGAGTGACCTGTCCATAATGCCACGCAAAGTATGCTGTAGCAGTCACACAAGAGGGATTGTGTCACTGATGCATGCATTGCCATGGCTCACCATCCTTAAATGGTGACAGTACAGTGCATGCATCCTTTTTCAGCAGCCATTGGCATGTGAAAAAAAACTGAGTTGCCCTGAGCCTGCCTGCCATGCCCACACAGGTACCCATTGTCTGCATTCTGCTGCATGTACAGCTGCTGCAGCATTACCAAAGTTGAGTTCCACCTGGTGGGCATGTCACAAATCAGGCGGTTTACAAGCAGGTGGAATTCCCGCTGAAGTTCAGCCAACCGACCTGGCTATGTATGACCTCCTGAAATGACTACAGACTCTTCTGGCCTGCTTTAGAAGATCTTGCAAACCTGGGTATCTGTTTGAGAAATGTTGCACCACCAAATTGAGGACATGTGCTAGGGATTGCATGTGTCAACTTTCCCTATCGAAGGGCAGACTGCATTATCGCACACCACCATTCTTGGCTCAAGCTTCCATGGAGTTGAAACCACCTCTGGGCCTGCCCCTGTAGAGCTGACAGCATTTCTGCTCTAGTGTGACTCTTGTCCCCTAGACAGACCAGCTGAAGCACTGCATGGCATCTTTTAGCTTGACTTGTTGAATGGCCCCTTGAATGATTAGGGGTCACTGCTGGTTCATAGGACAATCCAGCAGAGGAGGGCATGGAGGAGGAGGAGGAGGTGGAGCTGACATATCTCGCATTATCACCACCAGCTGTATGGAGATGTGGCAGCAAAACAAGCTTCAGTACTGAGCCCTGTCCTGCATCATTCCTAGTTGCAAGCAGAGTTACCCAGTATGCAGTGAATGAAATCTTCCCTGACCATGCTTGCAGGAGTAGTTGTGGACAAGGAATCAGAATAAGCTGCTCTGGCAGCTGCGGTGGACTGGACTCAGGTCATAGAGGATGAGGAGGGTGAGAATGGTTTAGTAAGCAAGTCCACCACCTCCTCTACATGCTGTGGCTGGATAGCACAGGCAACATCACTAAACAGAGACAAACGTGCCCTGCTTGAGGATGGACCACGTCCACCATTGCCTGTGGACACAGACGCTGCTGGCTCCCTCCTAGTGGCATGGGAAAGTCTGCCTCTCTTTGTTAGCCTCCGAGACATGATGGGGGGCTTATTAACCAAATTATATAGAAACTGGGAAATGTGTGATTGGATGCACTTTTTTAAATTAAGTGGTGTTTGGTGCACTTACAGACCAGAAGATTTTCCCCCTTAACCACTTTCAGACCGGACCAATTTGCAGCCAAAGGACCAGGCCCCTTTTTGCGATTCGGCACTGCGTCGCTTTAACTGACAATTGCGCAATCGTGCGACGTGGCTCCCAAACAAAATTGACGTTCTTTTTTTCCCCACAAATAGAGCTTTCTTTTGGTGGTATTTGATCGCCCCTGCGTTTTTTATTTTTTGCGCTATAAACAAAAATAGAGCGAATTTTGAAAAAAATGCATTATTTTTTACTTTTTGCTATAAAAATATCCCCAAAAATATATAAAAAAAAACATTTTTTTTCCTCAGTTTAGGCCGATACGTATTCTTCTACATATTTTTGTAAAAAAAAAACGCAATAAGCGATTATTGATCGGTTTGCGCAGAAGTTATAGCGTTTATAAGATAGGGGATAGTTTTATAGCATTTTTATTAATAATTTTTTTTTTTATTAGTAATGGCGGAGATCTGGGTTTTTTTTTGTGACTGCGACATTATGGCGGACACATTGGACATTTTTGACACATTTTTGGGACCATTGTCATTTTTACAGCAATTAATGCTATTTAAATGCGTTGATTCCTGTAAAAATGACACTGGCAGTGAAGGGGTTAACCACAAGGGGGCAGTGTAGGGGTTAAGTAGGCCTAGGGGTGTGTTTCTTACTGTGGGGGGGCGTGGCTGTCAGCTAGTGAATGCTGATCTCTGCTCCAATCACAGGGAGCAGAGATCGGCGTCACTAGTTGCTAGGCAGAACGGGGAGATGCTGTTTATCTCGGCATCTCCCCGTTTAGCCGTCCCGTGAGACGATCGCGGATGTCCCCACGGCGATCGAGTCCGCGGGGACCGCGATCGGACTCACGGGGGTCCCGACCGGCGCGGGAGCGAGCGCCGCTCCCGGCGCGCTCCCGATGGCACGGACAGGCAGAAAGGAGGGACTTATATATACGCCCTCCTGCCTGTACGTGCCATTCTGTCGACGTACATCTGTGTGCGCCGGTCTTCAAGTGGTTAATGACCAGGCCATTTTTTGCCATATAGCACTGCGTCGTTTTAACTGACAATTGTGCGGTCTCGGGAGGCGAAATTCGGGTGTTTACCAAACAGCCGAAGAGGCGATGTTCAGGCTGAACTTTTGCTCAGCTTGAACTGTTTGCCCAGCACTATACCTGTGCTCTTAATATGCAGAATTAATCATGTATGCACTTCCTGTCTCTGAGAGGTCGGGTTAAAAACCCCAAAAGGAGGAAGTGGAGATATAAATGAGCTGAGTCCAATTGTGCATAGAAGAACTGCTGCTGAATCTAGGCCAGAAGCAGGGGTTATTAGGCAAGTGTTCCTATGTTAAATAATTTACTATTGCCCAAAGCTTCTGGGTATACATAATATCTAAAGACTGGAAACAGAAGTATATCTGTTCCCTTGTTGTTTTCTCATATGCACTATACCAGATAGCTAAGCCTTGTGATACAGTGTGCATGTGTAGTGGTCACCTTGCTGTATGTTAACAGGTTGCGGTTGATGTTAAATGCTAGTTGCAGCAGTTCCTCAACTCCTAATTACTTTGATTAGATTTCTGGTTATTTCCCAGGAAGAGAATCCCTTCTGTTCACAAAGGCCCTGTCCTGGGTGGGGGCACTGCCAATTTTATTATCAACTCCACTTTTTCACTTAGAGAAGGTTCTGGTTCTCTTGTCTACCTACAGGTTTAGCGCACTATCCTGTTTGGGGAGGATCATTTCTCAAAACCTTCCCCCACCAAAAGAGTTTGTTTAAGGTAAAGTTCACGGCCCTGCTAGGTGTAATGCCGAGTACACACGACCAGACTTTCCAGCAGACTAGGTCCGACGGTCTTCCCGACGGACTTTCGGTGGAGTTCCGACAGATTTCCGAATGAAAGTCCATTCATTTTGAACGTGATGACATAAACGGGACTAAAAAAGGAAGTTCAATAGCCAGTAGCCAATAGCTTCCCTTGCGTCATATTTGGTCCAGCATACAGACGAACGGTTTTCCCGATAGGAATTGAGTCCGTCGGACAGATTTGAAACATGTTCTATTTCTAGGTCCGTCTGATTTTTTAAACGAAAAATGATCGGATTAGCCCACACACGATCGGATTGTCCGACGGACTGAGACCTAGTCTGCCGGAAAGTCTGGGCGTGTGTACGCAGCATTAGGGTTCATATGCTAAAACCTTAAAAATCAAGTTTCCCAGCAGATTATATGCATCACTGGCAAATTCTCATAAGCTTTATTTATAATAGTTTACAATTTAACAAGGCCCTAAAAAAAAAAAATCCTCTATTTACTGTTTATTTGTTTTAAAGCAGTGGTGTGGTTATCACAGTGATGTAATGCATTATGCCTTTTCTGCAGCCATTAGCGGTCAGTAGGATAACTAGTTACATTCATTGTGACTGAAATGTCCAGAATCATGAACACGAATCATGCAGCCATTTCTCAGAGGTCTGCTTCCTAATTTACACAAGCCTTTGTGGTAGGCATTATTATACATTAACACCTAAAGTTAGCATTACATTTTCCATACATCTAAGAATAACACTAAACAAAAACCATCTCAATGCAGGGCACTTTCACCCCCTTTCTGCCCTGGCCATTTTTTTAGCTTTCAGCGCTGTTGCACTTTGAATGACATTTGCGCGGTCATGCAACACTGTACCCAAATTTATTTTTGTATCTTTTTCTTCACACAAATAGAGCTTTCTTTTGGTGGTATTTAATCACTGCTGGGATTTTTATTTTTTACTAAGCAAAAGAAAAAAGACAGAAAATTGTAAAAAAAAAAGGTTTTCTTATTTTCTGTCAGTGAATTTTTTTAAATAAGTAATTTTTCTTCTTCACTGATGTGTGCTGATGATGCTGCACTGATGGGCACAGATATTCTGCACTGATAGGTACAGATGAGGTGGCATTTATGGACACTGATGAGGTGGCACTTATGGGCACTGAGAGGAGGCACTAATATGCCCCACTGATGGGCACTGATAGGTGGTACTGATATGCAGCACTGGTGAGCACTGATATGAGGCACTGGTGGGCACTGATAGGTGGCAGTGGTGGGAACTGACGGGTAGCACTGGTGGGCACTCATAGGCGGCATAGATAGGCAGCACTGATGGACACTAATGTGTGGCACTGATGGGCAGCACTGATAGGCAGCACTGATGGGCAGCACTGATGGGCACTGATGGGAGGCACTGACTGGCATCACTTATGGGTACTCATTGGTGGCTCTTATGGGCACTGATTGGTGGCACGGATGGGCACTGATAGGCACTGCTGGGGCTTTCCTGTAATCAGGGCACTGATGATCAGTGCCCTGATTACCTGCCCAGGTCTCCACTGTGAGGAGATTCCATTGTTCGGCACTCCTCGCCACACACTCGGGTCAGTGTGAGGCGAGGAGAGCAGATTCAGGGCACTTTCATATTTACATATGACCGGCTCTGATTGGACACAGCCGATCACATGGTTAAAGAGTCAGGGCCACAGCTCTTTACAAAGATGGTGGTCACGCCGTTTTGCTAGGCCACGATCGCTGTGCTGCGTGCCCCCACAGGAATGGCCATTCTGGGGCGCCGTCATAGGACGTCCTCCTAGAACAAGAGCTGCAACGTCACTCCATCATTTGGGGGTGGGCGGGCAGCAAGCAGTTAAACTAAATTTTATAATATTATTTTTACCATATTCTTTATTCTATATTTTAGGTCTGTTGAGGTCAAGAACATTTGTGACTGGCCACCCATTGCAGACCATATACTTAAAGGCTAAGTTCACCTTTTTTTTCTAATTTCCAGCTCCCCTATGTAAGCAATATAGCATTAATGTACTTCTTTTGCAAAAATAAAACAGCGTTCCATTTATTCTACCCATGTGTACCTCACTCTCTTCATGGATGTTTAAAAACCCTTCTCCATTACTTCTGCCTTAATTCCTGAACATACTTTAGGCCATGACACAGGAAGGAGTTGACCAGCAGATCCCATTAGCACACACCCTGAATCATCTACCCTCATTGACCCACGCTACAGGCCCCTACTCTTTGGCAAGTGACCCCTTTCCATAGGGCACCCGTGCATGCTTGCTCCTGAGTCCCGCTGCTTCGTCCATTGACACAGTCAGCGGGACTCGGCTCCATCCCCCGGTACTATGTCACAGCTTTTGATTGACAGCAGCGGGAACCAAATGTTCAATTAGGAGGGAGACAGCAGCTGGAGATGCCAGGCTCGTGCATGCCTGTAAGAAAAAAGGGGGCCTGGGGGGAGCTGCATCACTGAAAGTTTTTCACCTTAATGCATTGTATGCATTAAGGTGAAAAACCTTAAGGCTTTACAACCCCTTTAAAGAGCATTCACCAAATATCGCCTACCACTGTGGTTCTGTATTTTTCAATAAGCTTGTAAGATTTAAAAACATTTATTTATTGTGTTTTCCCTAGATTGCCCTCAGTTTGTTATTATGTATCTGTATTTGGCAAGGTCACTAACTAAATATACTACATAAAATTACACATCTTTTTTTGCCATGTAATTATTAAACACAATAAAAGAGGGGAATGAGTTTTCCTTTTCAGCTCAAGAAATCAATGTCATGTGCAGTCATTTGAATGACGTCTGAAACAACTGGAAAAACAAGAGCTGTATTTTCTTCTCAACTTATATTCCTGTGACACCTTTTCAGTTTGCAAAGACATATGCATTATTTGATTATACTGCCATGAGCAAGCACAGCTCTTGCATAATTGACAGTGTACTCAGTGACCTTTACTTTAGCGTTGGACCTTTTGGTAGAATTGCAATAGCGTTTTTATTTTTCATCTGACAATCACACTCAAAAGTTTCTTCGTTTCGCTTAATAAATGCATTTTTCGACATTTTACTATCACAATACTAGAAAATTGAATGACAGATACTTACCGTAATTTTCCTTTACTGACGAGCTGCAATTTGGTTGAAACCTCAACCTGGGATTGTTTGTTGTTCCCAAAGTGGGATTTCCTATTGGTGTTGGACCTTTTTGCATCAGATACCTTCAATTAAAGTGGCCCCCTAATCACTGGCTATGTGGAAACAACTTATTAATAATAGTCTACCATCATATAAGGAAACTTATATTAATAGAGGCTGTCTCCTCAAATATGAAAAGCTTCCATGGTCCAAATGGCTGATGGATTGCTTCACAGCCTCAGAAGCCTCTTAGAGAAATAGGACATCTGGCTCTTCTTTTGTTAGTTACTGGGCAAATACGCATGACCATTCAAATATTTTAGGTTGGCATATGTATCATAGGAATATACTATTTTCAAATTAAGCTGGTATAAATACCATGTAAGACCAATGTATGTATGTGGGGCTTTTTTTTTTTTTGTGTGTGTTCCTGGTTTTGTATATTTATGTTTTTTGTAATTGTAAAGTTTGTGTTTCTTTTTTCCCTTTTTCTTTTGAATTTTTTTTTTATAAAAAAAAAAAAGTGGCCCCCTGTGGTACATCTCATTGAAAACTGCTTTCCTGGTGGCAATTACATCAGCCAGAAGAGTTTCTGTTTTAGCAGCCTTGGGGTTTAAAGAACCTTTTCTCACGTTCTTCCCAGACAGGGTGGTACTCATGCTCAAATTTGTGCCTAAAAGTGGCCTTCAGAGTCCATATCACACAAGAAGTTGTCCTTCCTATATCCCTCTTGTGGAGTACCCAAGAAGTTAGTCCATTGGATGTTACATCAAGGCGACTTCTGGGTGTCAATACGTTCACGGCTCGTTACTGTATAGAAGCAGCCTTAATGACAACTGAGTTTGGCAGAGGCATCCTGGCTTCAGCTTTTAGCCAGAATTAAGGCATGTGTAGCATTATCCTTCCCCTGTTTGGCTAGCTAGATCCTAGCTGTGCTGCCATCATGGAAAACGGAAAATTTAATACTTAGTCATCTTCCTTTCCTGACAAGCTCCATGTCAGCACAATTCCCACTCAGCTTGGTAGAACTAGTTACAGAACGCTGAGGGTGCAGGTGGGCTCAAATATATAAGTTAGGTCCTGGGACCATAGGGTGCGGGGCCCATACCCACCTGTGCTGACATGGAGCCGTCAGAGAAATAACATTTAAAAAAATATTATTATATTACTGTTAGTATTTTCTTCTCCTCATTCACCCACTCTGCTTAACCCATGTGCCTCCCTATTTATTTATGCAAACACTGCATAAGTTCATGGCCTGATTCAAACTTTTAACATGATGATAAATACAGCACCTTTTGCAGCCTCTAAACACAGATCAAAATAATGTGAACATCCTTGTTGATTTTCCTGGAATATTGATGCACACAGTTTTGTCCAGTCACAAAATGCATGAATCATGTTTGGCTAGATTCCTGAATTGTGTAATACTTTGCAGAGATTTTCAAGCAAATATCATCTGCCTGTCTGAGCTTTCTTCCTGTTACGATTTCCTTTTCAGCATATTTGCATGTAACAGGCCTGGTTGGCTCCTAAATATTCTCCATCCTATCTCCATGTTGATTTATAGGGGATTGAAAGAGCAAAAGGCCAAGTCAAATTCAGGTATTCACAACAGTTGAATTTAATTGAAAAATACATTTAATTTTGTTTTATTGTTTAATACCTTGCTGCTGTAATGTGTCCTTTATATCTGCCTGCAGTTCACATTTACTATTCGGGTGGCCATACCTATCACAATGTTCTTATCTTGATTTCTCTCAGATACTGCTGGCCAGTAAAGCCGGCCATAGATGTGTCGAATCCCGGCAGGTTCAGCAGGGACTGGCCAAGATTTGATCCATCTATGAACAGGCTGGTTGTACCCAAGTTGATCCATCAATCAACTTGGGTACAACCTGTGATTACTGCCGGTGGCAATAGCCGCTAGCAATAATCACTGTGTTCTGCCAGCTGGGAATGTTCCCCACCGACAGAACACAATAGCACTTCGGGAGGTGATCTCCCATCAACACTGAATATGTTGTCCGGGAATCAAGTGATTTTCTTTTGCTTCCACCCATGGTGGAAGGAAAGAAGATCGAATCATCCAGTGGCGGCCCCTCATACAGGGTGCCTGGCGCACCTGGCTCCTAATCCACATGGATTTTTTTTAAGCACATGATTAGAGCCTGAGGCTCTAATTGGCTTCAAAAAGGGCAGGCTCAGGGCACAGAGCACTGTGCCCTGAGCTCACTCAGTTGTTTGACATTAGCATATTAAGATTCACGATGTCTTCTTGTTTCTCCTCCCGGCCAATCAGGAAGCAGGTCCTAAGACCCGATTGGCTGCAAGTCCTGTCTGGCCAGGAGGAGAATCAACTGATGGGACTCGGGAGGAGACGCAGGGGGAAAGCCAGGAACTGGGTGGGGTAAATGCGGGGCTGGCGGGGGGCCTGGTGGAAAACGGGTGAGCGAAGTTAATTATCGAGTGTCGGGGGAAGCCGTGATAGATCGATCGATCAAGCGGTGGGAGTGGGGGGGGGGGTGGTGGCTGGCTGGGGGGGTGGATGGCTGGATGGGGGCTGCAGGTCACCCTCTCAAGAAAATTGAGCCCCAGCCACCACTGGAATCATCTATGGCTTGCCTAACTCTCTTGATCCTGCAATTAGCTTCCCAACACAGGGAAGCTCTATTTTGAGTCCATTCAAGGCTCCTATTTTAACTGAAGCCATAATGAAAGGGAGGTTTTTCTGACTCCTGAAACACATTGTCTGTTTTTTAGTTTAAACTAATAAATACATTTGGATTGTTTTATTCTTTGGCCTAGCACTCCTTCCATTGCTGCATTTTTTTTCTTTTTCTGGTAACCGACTGGGTACCCTCAGTAGAGTAGCCCTGTCTGTTGTGAGCAGCGTAACCTGAGCCAATGAGCTCTGTGAATGTTTTTGTGCTCCCACTACTTTGTACGAATTCAGTTCAAAGTCCCAGCATCTCCTAGATTATCTTTTCCTTGTTAGAGTCTACACCCGAGGCGGCTCTCTAATTATACAAATTAGGCAGTCGCCTAAGGCCTCGCACTCACAGGGGCCTTGTGGCCGCCTAATTTGCCTGTGGTCAAACACCGATTACAGCACCGGCGGCTCACCCTACTCTGTGGCCCAGGGGCTGACTGACGAAAATCAGGTACTAGCCAATATCGGCCTCGTCATGGAGCGTCCAGTCCGGTGGCAGCAGGTGCGGGACAGCAAAGGCCTCTAGGTGGCGGCAGTGTCCGGATGATGGCATCCGGCTCCAGGTGCCATCTCCAGAAGACGTGCAGGTAGCATGTCCATGTGGGCTCTAAGGCAGCTGGGACTGCTCCCTCAGACCGCGCCGCTTACCTGGCCAACCGCTTATTTCAGTCAGCAGTCCCCATGACTGTGAAGAGGAAGGACAGGAAGTTCCAATCTCTTGATGCTGCCTGGCTGACCCCCCCGCGACTGATGAGAAAGTAAGTGCCCATGCACTGTGCAGCCCCCTCGTGTGTCTGGATAGGAGGAGCGGTGGTGAAGCTGCTGAATGCTTGCAGGAGGAAAAGGAGGATAATCAAGCATTCAGCGGCTGCATGGAGGAATATGGAAATCTCAATTCCTCTATATGCAGCCGCCCCGCTTCTCCTCCTATCCAAATTCTTTTGCTGTCCCCCCTGTGCTCTTCAGCCCCTTCTTGTGCTCCCAGCCCCTTCTCTCAGTGCTCTCCCCCATGTCCTCCCCCCACAGTGCTCTCCAGCCCCCCAGTGCTCTCTCTGCTCCCCGGTGCTCTCTACCCCTGTTCTTTCTTCCCCCCAGTGCCCTCCAGCTCTCCCCATCACTCTCCAGCCCCCACCCCTGTGCTCTCCACCCCCGAGTCCTGTTTTCCCCCCCTGCTCTTTGTCCCACCAGTGCTCTCCAGCCCCCCTGCTCTCCACCCCTGTTCTTTCTGCCCCCCCAGTGCTCTCCAGCTCTCCCTATCACTCCCCACCCCCCCCCCCTGTGCTCTAAATATTGTGTATTTAGTGAGAAGGGTGATCACTGATTGATTGCATTTCATTTAAAAACGCGCAGCTGGGAATGGGTGGTTAGTTGGGAGGGTGGACGATGCAGGGTGTGTGCTAATGAGGTGCTAATGAGGTCAGCTGGTCAAATCCTTGCTGTGTCATAACCTATAGTCTGACCAGGAGGTAAGACATTACAAATGGATACGTCTGGAAACATGGATGAGCACAAGTAAAGTAAGTGTATGTAGAATTAATGGAAAGCATTGATAATTTTGCAAAAAAAGTACAGTAATGCTATATTGGTACATAGGGGAGCTGGAATTTTGGGGGGAAAAAGTGAACAAAGGTGAATTTATCCTTTAAAGTCTGACTGGATCCTCCCTCTGTAAACATGTAAAGAGACACTCTTATGTTAATAGATTTGTGCAGCTCTTGTTTTTTAAAGCAAGCCATACTTGAAGAACTGATTTGCTGCAAGTGGAAGTATTAATTCCTCTGAATGAGATAAGATGCTATATTTTTCAAGCTGTTGCTTAGAAAAGCAGAAGTGGCATTTTAGTTTTTATTGCTTATTGATGTCCTGTTTACAGTCACAATGATATTGCTTTACTGTAATACCCTACACTGCTTCCCTTGCTATTATGTAAAACAAACACATGTGTGTTTGCATAAAATAGCCATTTCTATATTTGTCCTTTTAGCAAAAAAAAAAAAAAGGGAACTTTCTTAAGAAGAGATGTAGACATTATACATACTATAGAAGCTTATGAGGACATTTATTTACTGTATATGCAGTAACAGAAGAGATGTAGTCAATGTACATACTATAGCAGCTTATGAGGACATTTATTTATATGCAGTAATATGTTATATAAACTAAACCGTTTCCTCATTCCCACTCCATCCAAACCTAAAAACTTGACTGGACTTTCAATTTAAATGACTTGCCTAAAGGTAATAAAAATGTGCTTTTAGCCAGATCACATGCACGTACATATTTAATATTGTATACTACATATGAAATATATAATACTGAATTTGACAGCATTCTAGAATGAATTTGCGACCTATACATTGTAATATGCATATTTACCTGACAAATAAATGTTATTGGATCTACCACTTTGCAAAGCAGATATTTCAGGTCTTGAATTGCAGAGTAATACTCAATCTGTGAGCTTGCTGTGATGTTTTCTCCATTGTAAATATTCACAATGACTGGGCCAGGAGGAAGGTCTTAAAATCAAATAACAGGAAATCAAGAAATGTATTAATAAAAATATAAAACATGCATACATACTTAAACTTAGATGCATTAAAACATGGTTCACAGAGCTTAGTAGATAAAAAAAGTTATCTCTACTTCAATCAACAATCATCCGCAAGCAAACATCCTACTTTTTTTTTATTTCACTTGCACATTGTTGAGTACAATTTACCATATTGTATGTACAGTACATTTACTAGGAACCTTTTAACTTCATAGTAACAGACTAAAATATCTTAAGAAATCCAACTTAAACTGATCTGAGTAGGTGTTGTTAAAACACAAGTGACTGTGTAGAAATCAAACAGATTTAGGTAATTAATGTTCCCTGCATAAAGGTAATCTGATCTAAGAAAGTGTAAGCTTGATAAACTGGCTTTGAGGTTGGAGTATGCAAATAAATCAAGATATTTATAGACTGTATTCATGTTTTACTACTCTTTGTCTTTACTGTGTTCTTCCAATAGCTTTTAAACCCCTTCCCTCCACTGGATACTCAGTGCACAGAAAGTACCCTTTGAGTATCTAAAAGGCCCTCTTTAGCCATGTCCTCCATAAATCTTTTCATGTTTATTCTCTTTCCCCAAATGCATGTGCATAAAACCAACCTTCTTCTAAATTATTAATAAAAGCAGTGGGGCTTTACCAAATTCCGCATTTTGCTCTGCAAATTACCATTTTCACTCCAACATTGCTCTTAACTTCAAGACAAGTCTTCACAATCTGTTTTTTTAGCTAAACATATGATCTGGGCTAGGATAATCACATTGGTAACTAATTTGCCTAAACAAACTCCATCATTGTATGTCCAAGTATACACTGGGCTTGACTTAGTAGAGATGCAGAGATATTCTCGCCTATTCCCGATAAAACCTGACTAGTTCCTCAGAGTGAAGACTGGTTGAAGAGGGATGCGGCTTCCTCTTCCTGGAGGTATAGGTTCCCTTTCACGTATGTATACAGCTACTGCCAGGTGCAGTTCTAATCCCCTAAGGTTTACGAGCTGACCCTAAGCTTGGAAAAGCAATATGTAGCTGCTCTGTTCTTTAATGTTCAATGACCCTGAGATTTGCCTTGTTAATGTAACATTTAGAGTTTTGAACAAGTTCTGGGGTTTCTGGGGTTACCCCACACTGTGAAGATTTTTATATAGAACAACACCCTTTTACATGTTTAGAAATGTTTGGTCTTTTACCCCTTCAGTATGTATTTTACATTGCGGAAGATATGTGCTCTTTGTCATAACTTTTGTATTCTTTCTTGTGAAATACTTCAATAAAAACATTGAAACAGAAAAAGTAGCTGCATTCACTTTCATCATTCAACCATGTGCAAGAAAGCTTAATAAACATTCAGATTGCTAAGTAAACATTCTTTACTCCTTTAGTAAATAAATCCCACTCTCATTATGTGTATAACTTACTTGTTCTATCTGTTCTATATACAAGTTCTGTAGACCAGCCTTTCTCAATCTATTTACATTTGAGGAACCCTTGAATTTTTTTTAGGGAACCCCTGAAATAATTTTCTAATCTACAGCTCCTAGACCACTAGTGTGATAAGTGAGTTTTAGATATAATAATAAATAAAAGCATAAACAATAAACCTGACCCAGCGGAAACAACACAATGCATTGGTACTCAGCGACAAATTCATGTATTTTAACAACAGTGTCACTGAATCCCAGGTTGGAAGCCCTAGTCGGCATATAGTTTGAATGTTCATCATTGTTTTTTCTCACATTTTAGCACCCACAGGTTTACATATATACATATACCTTAACACCCCAAGTGCTCTTCTTCTCATTTGTTTTCCTCGCTCATTCATTGAATCCACCCAAATAATCTATTTGTTCTATCGTACCAAATACTTTATTTTTATCCTCATCATTGCCAACCCTGCTTTATTGACAGCCTAAAATTGTTCCCAGCAGAGAGCTGTCATTACAAATACCCTCCTTCTGTCCTGCACCATCTTCCACATTGCTGCTTTTTCCTTCCTTTCTACTGTGCAGACAGATTGCTCCCATGTGCAAGATGAACCCTAAAGAACAACCTCTTCACCCCATCCTTTTATCTTTTCTTCACAGTTCCAAATTCACACCCTACTCCTCTTCCCTCACTCCGGGGCCCCCCTCCACTCTTAACAATTTCCCTCTCTGACACACTGCAGAAAGGATAATAAAACCACTAAGCTCAGAAAGAAAAATCTGCTGCAACAGTGGAGGTGGCAGAATGCCTGAGGACCTTCTGTGGAACCCTAAGGTACAGAAAGTCTGCTCTAGATTTTAAATAGTAACGGTCAGGATGACCTGTATTTTATTGTTTTTTCTGTTTTCTGTCCAGTTTAAACTGATGCTTCTATGATGATGAGTTTTCTAAAGCTGGAGCAAGACGTAAAACTTCTTTCAGAATATCTCTAAGCAAAAGTCTGTACAGAGCCTTCTGAATACAGAAAACACAAGGAGAGTCGATGAGTCACTCAAATCATTTAGTTGTGTGTATATTTGAGATTGAGCTTTTGTGCTCTATCAGCTATAATAAAACATAACCATATAAATGTGGCCTATTCATGTGCAATATTTAATGAATACCCAAACTAAGAAAATATGTATAAAATTTTAATTTTTTGCCGTAAATATTTTTTAAAACACTATCAATTCCTTTTAAGGATCTATACATAAACAGATGGTTAAAATATTTACAGAAGATTCTGAGGTTTGATACCAACCAAATCGTTCCCTTTGTTCCTCCCAAGACTTCCTGCTATCTAGTTTCCTTGTCACCTCCTCCTATGCTCATCTCCAGGACTTCTCCAGAGCCTCTTCCATCCTTTGGAATTCCCTACCCTCATCTGTCTGACTATCTTCAACACTATCAACTTTTAGGTGATCTCTGAAAACATTTATCCTCAGAGAAACTATCCTGCCTCCACCTAACTATATTTTTATTTTCTCCATCAGCCCATCCCCCACAGTTATTACCTTTTGTATCACTTGACCCTCCCTTTAATATTGTAAGCTCTAACGAGCAGGGCCCTCTGATTCCTCATGTATTGAATTGTATTGTAACCCTACTGTCTGCCTTCATGTTGTAAAGTGCTGCGCAAACTGTTGGCGCTATATAAATCCTGCATAATAATAATATTATTTTCATAATATATTTTCCTTTAACTGAAATCCAATTGGTCAAAACCTGGTCTTTTTTTAATGTACATAAAAACTGAAATATAACTTTCTCTGCCATCAGACATATGAAAAATATATTTCATATTGCCACTATACTGGTTACTGATATCATTTTTATTCATTTCATAATACCTGAGCTAGCTACTAAACAAAGTATATAATTATATTGTCAATAAACTTCTCTGCAACAAACTATCCAAAGTGCAGCATAAGCAAATTTGTTCTACCTAAAAGTATAAATATGGAAAAAAAGATCTAAAAATGATAAACTGAGCGATAAATTCAGATTAATTGACATGTTTTCTGAATTATTTACACATTGTTTTCTTAGAGATGAAAAAAAACCTTCAGCTGCACTGAAAAATATAGCATATCTAAGCAGATTTTAGCAGGAGTAAGTCATTTCAAGCTCTACAATATCTGCTATAGCAGATTATTGTAAGTGATACTTAGAACTTGAACTATATTGTAGTTTTTAAGTTACTATTTTAAATGACTTTATTTTGTTTACTATTTATATAAAATGTTTTTATTTGCAAATCAATTTTTTCATACAGCATATACGAATGACGCTGGTCTTGCAAAATATTATGGTTTTTAGATTAAAAAAAAAAGCTGCAGCAATAATCCTATCTATCTAGAGTACATTTGTCTGATAGAAACTCTAGACAGAGCCATACAGAGTAAGGAGTTGGTGAGGAAAAGTAACTTCTATGACTTGACTGTGTGTGTAAGCTGAGCTTCAGCTACTGAGCTTTGTAAACTGTGTAAAGCATATTTCAGCAAAGCAGTGAAGATTAAATCACATGGTAAACATGTGAAAATGATTTTAGAGCTTTATCTGTTGGCTGAAAATCATAACCATGAAAAATGTATGCAGTTACATAGGGGTTGATTTACTAAAACCGAAGAATGCTAAATCTGGTACAGCTGTGCATGCCAGCCAATCAGATTCTAACTTCAGCCTTTTCAATTAAGCTTTGACAAAAAACATGGAAACTGGTTTCTATGCAGAGCTGCACCATATTTTGCACTCTCCAGTTTTGGTAAATCAAGCCCATAGTTACATAATCACATAGTTAGTTTGGTTGAGAAAAACACAAGTCATCCCAGTTCAACCAACAAAGAAAACAAAATCATATTTATCCCAGCAATTGGTAGCAATAGTAGTAGCTTTGGAGAAACTGTGTGCTACTAGGCTTTAGCCTTGCTGCCCACACACCAGTTTTGACAATGGAGGACTTCTTACCTGGTTGTAGGTCACTGGCCCAGCTACCTCTGCCTCATCAGGTGTGGCCTCTCTGAGCTCCTGATGGAGGGCAGCTGAGGAACTTATCTTATGTGGGCATATCTAGGAACTCAGGGAAATGTGGAATATGGAGTTAAAAGGGCTTGCACCTGCATGTTGAGCAAAAAGATACTCCACTACAAAATTACAGTGAAGCAAAGGCAGTTGCTCAGCCCAAAGGGAGTTAGGAACTTGTTTTTGGCAGACCAGTTATTTTTCTGTACTTGCAGTTTTTTGTTGCTTTGACACACTTTAACAATACAAAAATAATTTCAGGGCAAACGGCTGAGCCCCAAAGATAAAAGTTTTTGGTAAAAAGTTTGGGATTTTACACCCAAAAATAATAGTTTTGACAGATATGTATTTCTTATTTACATATATAAATTTTTTTAAACTTGCATATTTAAAGAGGAAGTAAACTATCCCACTGATGCTTCTTTTCATTTAGTCCATTATAATAAGTAATTATCAAACTATAGCCACTGTAATCCAGCTCAAATCGCATATTACTTACTGTTTAAAGAATCTTAAGTATTGTTTTCTGAGTCCACAGTGGAGTGTATTTCCGCCCTTACATTGAGCACTTCCTGTACTGTTAACCAAGCCTCCTTCTCAATCCAACGTTTCTATGGCAACCCTGCTTCCCTGTTCATAGCTGACTTGTTTAATTTTATAGTATTTACTTGTGCCAATTATCTAGTCTTTGCCTGTGTCAGTCTTATCAGCTTCAGCTGATAAGACTGCAGTAATGCTGTCCGATGCCCTGGTTTACACTGCATGTGATGTCACATGGTCACATGGAGTGTAGGAGGAAGCTCTGAATGATTCTGCAGTCTCCTCGGATTTCAGTGTTGTGTGCCGTAGGAAGTACTGATAATAGATAGACAAGTACACAGAGTGTGCCGTAAATCAGGGGAGATCTGGGCATGCTCAGTGACATCATTCTAAAGAACAAAAAGGATTACAACAATACTAAGCAAGTAAGGAGATATCTACAAGCAGTGTTCATTAGGGTTTTTTATGCTGATTTACATGGGACAAAGTTGTGGGGGAGAGTTTACAACCACTTTAACCACATGCCGACCGCGCTATAGTCGAAAGACGGCCACAGCGCGGTCGGCTTGTTCTAAGTGGACGTCCTACGGACGTCCTCCCAGAAACATGCTCCCGCGCGCCCCCTGGGGCGCGCACTCGGGAACATCCGTGACCGCCGGGTCCCGAGGACCCGGCGCATCACGGATCACGGTAAACAGCCGCTGATAGCGGCCGTTTACCACGTGATCGCTCCGTCAAATGACGGAGCGATCACATGTACACAAACCGGCGTCACGTCATGACGCCGGTTCCTCCCTCCCCTCTCTGTACCGATCGGTACAGAGAGGGGAGAAGCGGAGAGGGGGAGAGATGGGGCCAGCGCTGTGGGCTGGATGTGTAGTGCCCACAGCGCTGGCCAATACAATGCCACCGCTGTGCAATGCTCTGCAATCACTGTGTAATGCTCTGCCACCACTGTGCAATGCTCTGCCACCACTGTGCAATGCTCTGCCCCCACTGTGCAATGCTCTGCCCCCACTGCAATGCTCTGCCCCCACTGCAATGCTCTGCCACCACTGTGCAATGCTCTGCCCCCACTGTGCAATGCTCTGCCCCCACTGTGCAATACTCTGCCACCACTGTGCAATGCTCTGCCACCACTGTGCAATACTCTGCCCCCACTGTGCAATACTCTGCCACCACTGTGCAATGCTCTGCCCCCACTGTGCAATGCTCTGCCACCACTGTGCAACGCTCTGCCACCACTGTGCAACGCTCTGCAACCACTGTGCAACGCTCTGCCACCACTGTGCAATACTCTGCCACCACTGTGCAACGCTCTGCAACCACTGTGCAACGCTCTGCCACCACTGTGCAATGCTCTGCCACCACTGTGCAATGCTCTGCCACCACTGTGCAACGCTCTGCAACCACTGTGCAACGCTCTGCCACCACTGTGCAATGCTCTGCCACCACTGTGCAACGCTCTGCCACCACTGTGCAACGCTCTGCCACCACTGTGCAATGCTCTGCCACCACTGTGCAACACTGTAATACTCTGCCAATACTCGCCAATACTCTGCAATAATTTTTAATAGAAACAAAGAATTTTTATTTATTTTTTACCGAATTTTCAGTATTTTTTGATTTATAGCGCAAAAAATAAAAAACCCAGCGGTGATTAAATACCACCAAAAGAAAGCTCCATTTGTGTGAAAAAAAGGACACAAAATTCATTTGGGTACAGTGTTGCATGACGGAGTAATTGTCATTCAAAGTGTGAGAGCACCGAAAGCTGAAAATTGGTCTGGTTAGGAAGGGGGTTTAACTGCCCAGTGGGTATGTGGTTAATGTTCATTTAAATGTATGCCCCTCTGTGCAGATTAAGACATATATATTATGTTTCCCTAGAGATACCTTCTTTTTTACAAATCTGTGCCTAATTATAATTAAATTAAAATCAAATGATATTGTTTGTGGCAGCGCATTTCGTTATTTACAATCCCCTATTGAAACCAAATCCATCAGTTGTGAGCCTATAGAGATACAATTGATGAGTGCTTTGCATGAGTTAGACCATCTTGTGACTAAAACTACCTTCCAGTTCTGCTGCTTGATTTATCCAAATTTATTTCTATTTACATGAAAGCTCACACTGATATTGCATTATTATTTTCAGCCTAGCTATTACATCTAGATAAGAATGGGTTAAGCTGAATCTTTCAAAATGTAAAATGAAATGGGGTTATAAGTGTAAATTGATGTCAGCACTGTAATGCATTATGTTCCTTATACTTACTGTATGTACAGTATATTCCAGGAAAACATTTGGTCATACAGTAAAGATTGAATGAAGTTGCCTTTTCTTACCCAAAGCCTTTAAACACAGTATCTTTTCATTCCACTGCAGTGGTTTTCTCCTAATAAACTGATTTTCTGTACAGAATTCAACTTCAATATTTGAATTTTTGGGCATTTCCTCTTGTAAAATAATAAATAATTCACCCGGATTCTAAAAGGAAATAAAAGAAAAAAATTAAGATAATACACATCAAAGGAAAACACCAAAAGCACATTGATTGTCAGTTGGCCTATTAAAACATGCTGTAAATAAAATACACCTTTGGGGTATTAGGGCTCTTGCAGTTGCACACAGGTGACAAAATACAACATTTTTAGGCATTCAGCATTTTTTTTTAACACAAGTGTATTATTTTCTATGGGCCATTGCACACAGCTGCTTAAAGATCTGTAAGGCTTGGTCCACATATATGCAAATTGGATGCGCATAACATGGCGTTCAATGGAGCCCGTTCACACGTGTTCGGGGCGGCCGCGGTCCGTTTCTAAACAGGGTTCTATGCGATTTTTGGTCCGGTTTAGGTGCAAATTTTTACTTAAATTTGCACCCAAGCCAGTGAACAAAACTGCACCGGCCTCCGGACTGCAAACCACAGCCAGACATGTGTGAACTCAACCTAATGCAGCACTGTGTACAGATCTGATCTACAAGGTTTCTAACAACAAAGATGAAGTATAAGTATCTACAGGTAGCTGCAAGTATCAAAGTTATTCTTTACAGTAGAACTATAAGCAAAACTTTTTTTTTTCCATTTTGGATAGAGCAAGGAGGGTTATAACCCATGTCATATTTTTTTTCTCCATCTGTTTCCCATTGCAGAGATTTCGCGCCCTTATCCTCCAAGATAAAAAGAGTGCTCCTAGTAGCACAATGGATCACAATTTCTCAATGATTACTATGTACTCACGACAATATTTTGATATTAAGAAAATTTTGACCAAACATTGGAGTGTTTTGAGAAATGATAACGTTTTTGGGTCCTGTGCTTCCTGAACAGCCTCAGGTTATCTTCAGAGGAGTTCCCCCACTGAAGCTTCAGATAGCACCAAACATTCTGGATGCTTCTAATAGAGTTTCTTTTTTTCAAGAATCTAAAGGCTATTACCCATGCCGTTATTGTAGCGTTTGTGCTATCAATAAAGACAAAAGTAGGAGAATTTGCCAGTTCAAATCTCATGTTATTGGGTGGATTTTTGATATTAATACTTTTATTACCTGTACATCTCTCAACGTGGTATACTTGCTAATTTGTCCATGCGGCCTACAATATGCGGGTCGCACAACACGCGCCATGCATGCAAGGGTTAACGAGCATATCAGTAACATAAGGAGGGGTTTTCCAAAACATACTGTCTCACAACATTATTTGGAGCACCATAATAAAAATCCTAATGGAACTACTTTTGTGGCTATCGATCGTTTTAATCCCCATTGGCGCGGTAGTGTATCCAAGCGAGAAATTTCAAAACTTGAAACTCGCTCTATATATGACTTGAAGTGCTACACCCCCTTCGGCATGAACGTCAAATGGGACGTAAATTGTTTTATTAATAATAGCTAGGGGTCTTCTCTATTTTATTTATCATTTTTTAATTTTTAATATTTATAAATATAAATATTTTTTTTATTTGTAGTTTTATTATTTATTTTTATGTATTCCCTCCCCTGGACACTAGTGGGCAGTGTTCAAGGTTGGATGTTTCCTATATATAATGTTAACACCATTAGGTACATAATTTATGTGAATGTATATAGGATTCCAATATGAGAACTGTATTTGGGATATTGATTACATATATATATTTTTATATTGTATTTTATATTCTGTTGATTTACAGTGGGGTGAACCTCCTTTTCCTCCACTGTGGATCGTTTACTAACATTTAATGTTTTTTGATATATTAATCTATGCAATTAATTTCGTTAACATTTTTTATTGCAGCCGCTGTTTATCCTCATTCCCTTTGGTTTGAGCCTTGTAATGTTGGGCGCATGAGCTGCTCTGGTTATGATACTTCCGGTCGGCGATGCCGTTGTTTCGCCCACCGGAAGTAAATGTGTTCAGTTTTGGGTGTATTTCCGGTTTTATTTGAATCACATGCCTGCATTGCGCATGTGCAGCCGCAATACATATACATCTGTTCGCATTGCGCATATGTGGCCACAATATAAGTTCTTTCTATGTGTGTGTCCGCATTGCGCAGTTGTGCCCGCAATATATGTGCATCTATGCGTGTGTATGTATTGCGCATATGCGGCCGTAATATGTGCACATTTGTGCGCATATGCGGTCGCAGTTGGTGCATTCGCCGGCGCGGCCGTAATGCGCATGTGCGGCCAGCGATTAGGACTTTTGTCAGCTGGGTTTGTTTGTCATGCTGTCAAGCTTTTTTTAGACATTATGCTATAAATTGTGTGTGCTTGCGTCATTGGCCACGCCTCTGATGATATCCACATAGGATGAAACATGTCAGGCTGGCTGATGCAAGCACGTTATATACCGCAGATTTTTTACATGTTCTGATGTTGCTGTCACTTTGTAAGTAGACTACAATAAATTAAAGTGTTATACCCTTACGGGCTTCACTATTGTTTGCCTCTTTAAATCCATTCCCTGTGAGCTTTGATGCTCCACCTGACACTGATGTACCTGGTCAACCCTGTGATCCATCTATCAAGTCTGGAGGGGGCTATCCAAGTGTGTCATCTGCCATCTTTGATTGCATGATTATACGCCTGTTTTCTTTTCATTCTGGTAAGCAGATTGAGAGCACGAGGGTGTAGTGTGCTTCATATATGCGCTTTGAATTTTGGTGGAAGATTTCCATCATCTATCTATGGACAATCAAATTTGAAGTTCTTTTATTCACATTTATTTTGTATGGACAATCATTGCTTTTATTCACAGGTGTTTTTTATGGACAATCACATTTAAAACTGCTGTGAATCGCTGCACTACTGGACTTTACATTGCAGAGATTTACCTTCACTTCCTATCCCATAGCCAAACAGGAAGTGAGGGGAAATCCCAGCAAGTTAAGTTAATTCCTTGGGGATCCCAAGCTCACCAGAACTAGTGTCCCCATTGGAAGATTCCCCTCTATTACTTTTCTGGGGACAACCCAAAATTTGTGGTTTTCTTTTACTTTAACTTTCAATCATAATGGTAAACAGGACTAATAGGGAGGCTGTATGTCCTTAACGGGGGCACAGACAGCAATAAGAACTGACAGATGTTCTAATCCTTTTGCACTCTATCCAAAATTAAATAAATTTAAGTAAGTCCCTGTGTATATGTTGTATTCATTTGTTTTTAGACCCAGGCTGTACATGAGATCATAACTACTTGCCACATGGATGTTTTATTGAACAGGATTTTTTCCTTTATTTTCACTTGATAATTCTGCACATTTCCTGTCCTTTTGTGTCTACGCTAATTTCTCTATTGTATCCAAGCTGGAAGCCATGATTGTCATACAGGCTGGACTGCAAACAAGCTGCAATATGTAATATTCTTTGTCTTTTTAGGTTTTTATGGTTTTTATGAGAAAAAAACCCTAAGCTGATGTTGGTAATATTCACTCTAACCATTAACCCGACTCTAAAGCTTAAAGTGATTGTAAACGCAGAAGGTTTTTATCTTAATACATTTTATGCATTAAGATAAAAAAAAAACCTTCTTTGTGCAGCAACCCCTCTCAGCCCCCCTAATACTTACCTGAGCCCCCTCTCTATTCAGCGATGTCCATGAGTGCCTCGGCCATCTGGGACTCTCACTCCTGATTGGCCAAGACACGGAAGTGGCGCCATTGGCTCCTGCTGCTGTCAATCGAACTCAGTTAGCCAATCAGGAGAGCAGGGGGGGCGCAGCTCCATCTCTGAATGGATACACGGAACTGCAGCTCGGCTCAGGTGCTCCCATAGCAAACTGCTAGCTTTGGAGGCACTCAACAGGAAGGAGGGGCCAGGACCTCCCGCCAGGAACCTGAGAAGAGGAGGATCAAGGATGCCCTGTGCAAAATCATTACACAGAGCATGTTTGTTATTTTAATAGAAAAAAAAAACAAGACTTTAAAAATCACTTTAATCCTACAGTCACTTGAGTCCTAAAACAAAACCCAACTTCTAAAGATAACATGTAACACATAAAGTACACTTGTCAGTTCCATCTAAACTGACCCCATTACCAAAAAGTAGGCACTTAGTCGTGCCTAGCACATGTTGGGTAGGTCTTTTCAATTTGCCTAATGCTGTTATAAGTACATTTGACTCTTTCTTTCAGCGTTGAGGGATGTCCCTCCTGCCCACACCCTGAACCTTTCAATTGGACCATCAATTAGATGAACTGACTTACTGACCACTAGGAATTACAGAATGGGGTGAGCCAGAACTCTCAAAACATCTAGGAAGTAATGAAAGTTGTATATTACAGAGATAGTCAGGGCTTCCAGTGAACTTAGGAAACTGCCAAAGGTAGGTACAGAGACTGCTAGATGTCTACTTGTGTAATGTCAGTTTAGATTTGTTCAAAACTGACCAGTTTACTTTACCCCCCAATCTCAACTCTTAACTCTAACATTAACCATTAACATGATACTTACAATTAACCCTTACCATTATCAGTTAACATCTTAACACCAAACATAATCTTAAAGTGGCTGTAAACTTCAGACATGAAATATGAACAAAGCATATACCTCTATTATGTGTACTTGCCTCAATTACGAGCACTAAGTGTAATTTCTCTCTGCTGCTTCATTCCTCTGCTATCAGCATTAAATAACTTCTGACAGGTTTTTCTGACACCAAGAGAAAATGGTGTCAGGGAAGGGACCGCCAGCTGATTGACAAACTCAGCTATGTTTCTATGTGCTGTCTGAAGGGGGAGGGGGTGTCCCTTCACTCCAATCAGCTTTCCTCACAGAGCTCTGCAGAGTGTAACTTCAGCACTCCACCCCGTTTTTTCAAAACTCTCAGACAAGCTTATAAAGTCAGTACTTTGAACAGTTGTAGAGAAGAGAAGACCATAGATAAACAGGTACGACTTATGTAGGAAGATTTGTTTTAGTTCTGTGTATCACCTGAGGTCTGTCACTTCACTGGGTATATGTAAGGATTTACAAGCACTTTAAGTCAACTCCTAAACTAATTCTCACTGCTAACTGAACCCCATATTTAACTTGCCATTTACTATAAACCGACTAAAGGTTAACTCTCCTGCACCAAAATGTTCCCATGCCAAAATGTTGGCACCAAAAACACTGGCTGACATTTTGTGTACCAATGTGTCCTACTGTGTACCTCATGAGCCCGGAACCTGGAGAGTTCCATATGCAAAATCTGAATCTCAGCTCCAAAGGGTAGGTAAGCTCAAAGCTTTTGTTGCGGTTGTGTTAAATTAAATATGGAACTGGTAGAACCCATATCAGGTTTTGCTGCTATCTGAAGTTCTGTTGAGATATTTCCCCCTCACTTTCTGTTCTGGGGGCAATTTTTTTCCAGACAGGGAGAGAGGAAACATATGCACCCAGGAAACAAACAACAATGAAAAGCTGACAGACTTTCTGGCATTCCTCTATTTAATGAAACTGTTTTCAAAGGACTTTTTACTTCTGCCTGTATATCTGTTGGAGAGATTTCCCCTCACTTCATGCTTTTGGGGACAAACAGACAGGAAGTGAAGGAACCTCTCCAATGGATTTCAAATTTCAAAATTAACTTTTAATTGATTTTGATAACTTTTAATAAGAAAACAAGACTTAAAATGTTGAGAAGCTAGAGCAATATCTTTGAGAATTAGTTCAGTAAACAGGTACTTAAAGTGTTACTAAACCCTCAACAGTAAAATCAGTCTGTACCCAAGGGGTTAATCCTTTGCATTGTGTAAAAAGGCTGTTTGATCCTGTCTCCTCTGATCCTCACCTTCTTCAAGTATCCCCAATTCATAGTATAGAGGGTAGGGGACAAGCCGCACATGCTCAGTTTGGTGTATATTGCTAGAGAGTTTTTTTTTTCTTGGGAGATGGCATGTGATCAGCACAGTGCCAATCAGCACTGTCCAGACAGGGGGTCAGGGGTCCTGCATCCTCATAGGACAGCTAGAGCAGTATGAAAACACCTCCTACATGCTTTAACCAGACACAGATAGAAGGAATAACACTGCTATATACTGCTGATGAGAAAAGGTATTTAGCAGTTTATATTTACTAAAACTATTGCATTTCCATATTCTGTGTACTGTGGGAGACCAGATATAGTGATAGCAGGGTCCTGGGTAGGGATGAGCCGAACACCCCCGGGTTCGGTTCACACCAGAACCTGCGAACGGACCAAAAGTTTGCACGAGCGTTCGAACCCTATTAATTACAATGGACGCGAACGTTCGAAATCTAAAGTGCTAATTATAACGGCCAATATGCATGTTATTTTCCTAAAAAAGGTTTGGGGACCCGGGTCCTGCCCCTGGGGACATGTATCAATGCAAAAACAAGTTCTAAAAACGAAAGTTTTTTCTGGAGCACTCATTTTAATGATGCATAAACTGAAAAAAAAAAAGTGAAATATTCCTTTAAATATGGTACCAGGGGGGTGTCTAAAATATGCCTGTGAAGTGGCATGTGTTTCCCATGTTTAGAACTGTCCCTGCACAAAATGACATTTGTAAAGGAAAAAAAAGCCATTTAACCACTTAAGTCCAGGACCAATTTGCAGCCAAAGAACCAGGCCCCTTTTTGCGATTCAGAACTGCGTCGCTTTATTTGACAATTACGCGGTCATGCGACGTGGCTCCCAAACAAAATTGGCGTCCTTTTTTTTCCCCACAAATAGAGCGTTCTTTTGATGGTATTTGATCACCTCTGCGATTTTAATTTTTTGCGCTATAAACAAAAATAGAGCGACTATTCAAAAGTCGAACACCGGGCTCATCCCTAGTCCTGGGTTTAGTAACACTTTTAAGCATTTTTTTTTTTTTTTTGCACAATAGAGAGTACTCAGCAAGGTGAATGTGCACTGAGCTTTGTAAATACTGTGAAGCTGTAATTCCCTTGCATACAGAATTATTTGCAAGGGAAATAAAAAAAATATATATATTTTTACCTGTACATGATTTGTATGATTGAATTGAACATGACATTACTTTAATTACTAAACTTATTGTTTTTGTATAGAACAATAGAATAGCTATTCACTGCAGCAACATCTAAAGTAAATCTGATATACTGAGCTGTCATTGCTGACCTCTTTCTGAAAAGCTAGATACTGGTTGTTTTGTTGATCTTCTAGTTTCAGAACTTTCTAAATCACTGACCTGGAAATAAAAACTGCAGATCATGAAAGTTCCAGAACTGTGACTCAATATATTAAAGTAAGGGGACAGAATGATAGCTGGCAACTAGCATTTTCAGAAGAGAAAATCAGCAAAGGCAGCCTCTACTTTTCTCTCAGGAGAGGTTTGCTTTAAAGTGCCCACACACAGCATATAACATAACAGTTCTTTAAAGTTATATAATTGGGCTGTAGCTGACACAAGCATAGTGTAGTCCAGGGGTATCCAACCTGTGGCTTAAGGGCCGCATATGGCCCCAAATGGCTATGAATGTGGCCCAACACAAAATCGTAAACTTACTGTATATACTCGAGTATAAGCCGAGTTTTTCAGCACATTTTTTTGGCTCGAGTCAAGCACTTTTGTGCAGCAGAGAATGACATTTTCCGAACCGACTTTGCGGCCCCCGTATCTCAGGGCTACTTGGTGCTAGGAACCCCATATTTGGTGTGCAAATAGTGGCCACTTTAGTGGAACTAGCACTAAAACATATCCTAGCACCAAGTGGCCCCGAGATACAGGGCCCCAAAGTCAGTTTGGAAAATGTCATTCTCTGCTTCAGAAAACTCCTTGACATTTTCCGAACCGACTTTCTGGCCCTGTATCTTGGGGCCACTTGGTGCTTGGAACCCCATCTTTGGATATGTTGTAATGCTAGTTCCACTGGGTTTGCACACCAAATTGGGGTTCCTAGCTCCAGGTGGCCCCCGAGATACAGGGCCCCAAATTCGGTCAACTGTGTCCATCTGCAGCAATATCATTTCGGGACCCTTTGGGTCCAGAGACCCCAAATTTTGGCTGCAGCTAGGGGGCATCTAGGAACCCTTAACTACCGATTTTCCACTTACAGTAGCTGTGCATTTCTCACCCTAGGCTTATACTCGAGTCAATAAGTTTTCCCAGTTTTTTGTGGTAAAATTAGGTGCCTCGGCTTATATTTGGGCTGGCTTATACTCGAGTATATACGGTACTTAAAATTTTTGATTTTTGGGGGGAATTTTTTGTAAAATTTTGTTTACTGGACTTTTATAAGTTTTATATTCCCCCCAAAAATATCCCAATCTTCACAATCACACCTTACTCATGTCATCGGTTTTTGACAGCACCTATATTTGTGAGCAACTATTTTCAAGGATGCAGCAAACAAAGGACAAAACTAGAACCAACATATCTGATGAGCACCTTGAGAATTGGTTGAGAATTGCTGCTACATCCATCGAACCAGATATTTATGCATTCGTTTATCAAAAACAGTCAAATATCTCACTAGTTTTATGCTCCCCTCTTTTACTTTTATAATAAAAAAATATTAACAAAATATTACAAAAAAAATGATTTTATTACTAAGATAGGTACATTATCTATATCAGTAATCGTTAACTTGTGATCTGCCCAACTTTTTCTAAACAACAGCTATCCTTATTGTTAGTGTATTTTATATGTGTCCCAAGACTTCTTCCAATGTGGCCCAGGAAGGTCAAAATGTTGGACACCCCTGGTCTAATCCCAAATTTCCACTGGATAGTTATCCAGTGGAATACTGCCCACAAGGTCTGGAAAATCCCATTGCGTGAAAACTGTATTGCAACTCGTATACAGTTATCAACCTGCATGTTCGAAGCAGGTAGGCTTACAATTATTCTCTATAATGGCATGCAGATACATATACACTGCTGCCAAGATCCAGGCTTGTGTGTATATATATATATATATATATATATATATATATATATATAGGCTGACAAGGTTTGTTCTTACGTTTTCTCATTAGGAATGAGCCAAACACCCCGATTCGGTTCGTACCAGAACATCCGAACATGGCAAAAAGTTTGTTTGAATATGCAAACACCGTTAAAGACTGGGACCCAAACGTGAAAAATCAAAAGTGCTAATTTTAAAGGCTTATATGCAAGTTTTTGCTCTAAAAAGTGTTTGGAGACCCGGGTCCTGCCCCAGGGGACATGTATCAATGCAAAAAAAAGTTTTAAAAACTGAGGTTTTTTCAGGAGCAGTGATTTTAAGAATGCTTAAAGTGAAACAATAAAAATGAAATATTCCTTTAAATATCATGCCTGGGGGGTGTCTATAGTATGCCTGTAAAGTTGCGCAGTTTTCCCATGTTTAGAACAATACCACAGCAAAATTAAATTTCTAAAGGAAAAAAAGTCATTTAAAACTGCTATACATGTAAATCATTGAGAAAAACGGCATGGGTCCCCCCAGCCCATTACAAGGGTCTGGGATGGATATTATGGGGAACCCCACACACAAATTAAAAAAAATGGCATGGGGCCCCCAGGCACTATATACTCTGAACAGAAGTATATATACTATACAGCCCGCCCTAAATACTCTGCAGAACATTGGGCCTTGGGTGTTGGTGGTGCCAGAATACTGTAACCCCTCACAGTTATGCTTGTTGCGTGCAGGAACGGGCCCTGCTATGAAATATTATATCAAGAATTACATACCCCTGTTAAACAGGGACAGAATAATTGGGTCTTAGACAGTGGTGGTGGTGCCAGAACACTGAAACCCCTCACAGTTACGCTTGTTGGGCACAGGAACGGGCCCTGCTATGAAATATTTGATCAAAAATTGTAATTACATGCCCCTGTTAAACAGGGGCAGCTAAATTGGGCCTTGGGTGGTGGTGCCACAAACACTGTAAGCCCTCGCAGTTACTCTTGGTGGATGCAGGAACGGGCCCTGCTGTGAAATATTTGATTAAAAATTGTAATTACATGCTCCTGTTAAACAGGGGCAGACAAATTGGGCCTTAGGCAGTGGTGGTGGTGCCCTAAACCAAAAATATTGTTGGTCAGCTAGCATCATCAAGATTGAGGAGGAATAGGATAGTCAGCATAGGCAGTCTTCAAGGGATCCCACATCCATAGAAAAATCAATCAGGACAGGCCAGTTGCTTAATTGCATATTGCGTAAGTTCTGGCCATTGGTCCATCCTCAAGACCCAGTAACCCAGTGGATGGTCTGTTGAAAATGTCTCCAATTCTGCTCTTGCCCCAAGATATTCCTGCACCATGTAATGCAGATGTTGGCGATGGTTGCTTGAACCGATCAGACCTTGGCGCTGAGGACTAAAAAATTGTCTAAAGGCATCGGCCAGCCAGCCACCTTCTCCATCGCTCTTCCTCTGACTGACCGAAGCCTCAGCAACACATTGTCCAGCACCAGGAATTTGTAACCTCCCAGGGTCTGCACAAACCTTTCTTCATGGCCTCCTGAAGATGTTTCATCTTCTGCTCCCTCTGCGAAGGCAGGATGAATTCTGCAACCTTACCCTTGTAACATGGATCAAGAAGGGTTGCCAGCCAGTAATGATCCCTCTCCTTGATACCACGAATCCTAGGGTCCTTTTGCAGGCTTTGCAGAATCAGGGAGGCCATGCAGCGTAAGTTTGCAGACGCATTCGATTGTAAGTCCTCTGGGTCACTGAGGATGACTTTGTAAGAAACTACCTCCTCCCAACCACGTACAACTCCTTGGGTTTCTGGGGACTGAAAACTATCCCTTGCTGCTTGGTGTTATCCCCTACATCCATGCTGACACAATCCTCCTCCTCCTCCTCCTCTTCTTCCTGTGTATTTGGCTGGCCCACAGGAATGCTATCTGGATAAAGAGGGCCTTGAGAGGTAAGGAAGTCCTCCTCTTCCTCCCGCTGTTTTGCCTCAAGTGCCCTGTCCATTATTCCATGAAGTGTGTGCTCCAACAGGAAGACAAAAGGGACAGTATCACTGATGCATGCATTGTCACTGCTCACCATCCTCGTGGCCTCCTCAAATGGTGACAGGACAGGGCATGCATCCTTGATCAGTAGCCACTGGCGTGGCGAAAAAAAAACCAAGCTCCCTTGACCCTGTCCTGGTGCCATACTCACACAGGTACTCATTGATGGCCCTCTGCTGGGAGTGCAGCCGATGCAGCATTGCCAAAATTGAGTTCCACCAGCCGAGCACTGGCATTGTATGACCAGCGGAAATGACCACAGACTTTTCTGGCCTGCCTCAGGAGATCCTGTAAGCCTGGGTACCTGCTCAAGTACCGCTGCACCACCAAATTCAGAACGTGTGCCAAACATGGGACATGGGTCAAGTGTCCCTGTCGGAGGGTGGAGAGAAGGTTGGTGCCATTGTCGCATACAACCATTTCTGGCTGAAGCTGGTGTGGCGTCAACCACCTCTGAGCCTGCCCCTGCAGAGCTAACAGAATCTCTGCCCCAGTGTGGCTCCTGTCCCCTAAGCAGTGGTTTAACCTTAAACTACGTAGAGGGTTCTGTACTGTAAGAGTGGCAAGGATATGGAATTCCCTTCCACAGGTGGTTTTGTGTGCTGTGTACACCACCAGAAAAGTAGGAACAACTGCACTGCACTGCACCACAGAGTATATATATATACTGTATTTAATTTTAAGGAAACAAACTTTTAGGAGGAAAGTTTAAGGAAAAAAACTTAAATTTAAATGCCCATCAATGCAGCCTTATCAGTGTCTATCTGCAGCCTTGTCCATCATTGCAGAATGATCAGTGTCCATCTGCAGCCTTGCCCAGTCTCAATGCAGCCTTGCCCAGTGTCTTTGCAGCCTTGCCCAGTCTCATTGCAGCCTTGCCCAGTCTCATTGCAGCCTTGCTCAGCCTTGCCCAGTCTCATTGCAGCTTTGCCCTATGTCATTGCAGCCTTGCCCAGCCTTGCCCAGTCTGATTGCAGCCTTGCGCGTTTAAAATTAGCGCCACCGAGATACACAGAGCCGGATGTCCTGTGTACTCGGCTGGCTCGGCTCCTCTCGGCTCCTCTCGCAGTCCCGCCCAGTCCTGCCCCTTGGCCCGGTTCCTATGATGGACATAGCACAGGTCCAATGGCATGACTGGACGTGACTGTGAGTGGAGCCAAGAGGAGCCAAGCCTAGCCGAGTACTCGGCTATGTGTATATCGGCGACGCTTGCTCCTCTCCCCTCACAGTCAGCAGGGGATCGGCGGGGATCGGCTTATAACACGCACCCACGATTTTCGCCTGATTTTAAGGGGAAAAAAGTGTGTGTTATAAGCCGATAAATATGGTATATACTAGACTGACTGTATATATATATATATATATATATATATTAAATACACTACCACTAACTTAATAACCTGCCTGCTCAATCTAAATCAAGCTATGTCTCCGTCCACGCCAACAACACTACACAGGATCGCCGTGCAGGCAGCCTTATATAGTGTGGGGCATGGACTTAGTCCCCCTGAGCCATGATTGGCCAAAGGCACCCTGCCTTTGACCAATTATGGCTCTCTTAGCAGAGGGCACTGGGATTGGCCAAAGCATGCAGGTCAGGTGCATGCTTTGGCCAATCATCATACAGCAGTACACTGCGGTCTCGCAGTGCATTATGGGGCGTTCCGTGGGCGCTCAAAATTTTCTGCGAACGCCCCATATTGTTCGATATTTGAGAACGGGCGAACACCTGATGTTCGAGTCAAACTAATGTTCGACCCGAACATGAAGCTCATCCCTACTCATCTCATACTCTATGGAGTGTTCATCATCAGTCATACTCTACTTGCCACCGGTACAGGATCAGGCTGGGATGACAGGACTCTAAGGGTTGAAACATATTCCCAATCTGGATGCCACTATCATTCTTGCAATTCAGACCACTGACCTTGGCAAACCTTTCCATGGGAAGGTCTGGTGCACAGGTCTGGTGATATGTAACTTCAGAATTCATAGAAGTAAGATGAGTGCTCAAAAGCTCTTACTTCATCACTAGTTGATTATGACCCGAAATCCATCAAAGCCTCTTCTTCTCCCTTTTTCTGATGTGCTCCTGTTCTGGGAAGTTATGGAAATCTTATACTTTTCTTCCACCAGCTGTATGATACTCTTTAGGACCATTCTTCTCACAAGTAGAAGAAAACTGCTTCCTGGCTTTCTTTTGCTGAGCCGCTGCTGAGGACTTAAGCTTAGGTTTCTGGTATGGTTCCTCAGCCTCAGATTGCCTCACAGCACCCCTGTGTTTTCATAAAATACCTGTACCCTTCACAGATTTCTCAGCACTCTTAGCCTTTTGCTAAACTGGCCCACTTCCTGGACTCTCAACAGGGAACACCCTGACTCCTGAATGGAGCAGTTCTGTCTCCTGATTGGAGTACACTTGTCTCCTAGCTGGAGCCTTGAACTATTCCCAGGTCTATGATTACAAGGGCTGTGCACTCCTGCACCCACACCCTGCAGGTCTCTGGCAAGACCTGAACACTGGGTTGGAGGCTTCATCCCTCCCAATACTCTAAACTTCAGACCATAATCTGGGAATGACAAAACCCAGAGAAAACAGTTATCTCTATTCAGAATTAATATTCCAGAGCCCCACACTCTGCAATCCTGCGAATCCTGTGTCAATTTTGCCTATTCTTACACAGTGGCAGGGTCTCCCACTGTCACCTTGGCTATATATTATGTGGGTGGACATTTTCTTTATATGTGTTAATGCAAAGGAATACATTGCAAAGTAAAACTACAGAAATAGTATAAAACAAAGTATTTATTCGTGCCTGTAAAAGTGCTGATCTCATAATAATTTCATAATCTATCACTTTTATGTTCTCTGTGTTTAATGACTAGAATCCAACATGGTGATATTATTGTAATAAATGTTGGAGCGTTGTATATCCTTGGATCAGTTCCATCAGAATACTGATGTTTTACTCTGTTAATACATAGCTCAGCTGTCTTAATGGCTGGAGAGGCAATGGTTATGGGAACTTACAATCTGCATAAATCTGGAATAAAAAGTGTTTCCCTGTTAAGTCACTGAGAAAGTACATGTTGTATGCTAATGATTGTGCATATATGTTTGAGAAATTTGCAATCTATCTAAAGAGTAAAAAAAAAAAATTTCTTACTGTCAGGGCTGGGCTCAGCCCTTCCTTCTCTGAGCTGGCCGCTCAACTGTTGGCTGCAGGTGGCGCCGCAGCTCAGCATCACCACGAACACACACACCTGTGTCAGCAGTGTGGCGTGGTGCTTTGCCGGCTCAGGGGGGCCACCCTTGGAGCATCACAGATGAAATATCACAGGTGAAGTGCATTCACCACACCCCCCCCCCCCCTCATTACGGCCACTATATAAACTTGGCAGCTCAGTATCAGCCCTGCTTCATTCTGGAGACATAGGGCATCCCTGCACCTGTGACATCCATTAGGTAGGTTTCAGAGCCAGCACTTCCTGATACCTCTTTGCAAATGACGGGGTAATTTCCCCTGTGTAATAGTTATGCTGGGATAAATTTCCCTGCATTACATAAATGCATACTATATTTGACTTTTTGCTCTTAGGTTGATTGCTGGTTATCCAGCTGACTCCCGTATATTCAGGGCATCAACCTTCAAAATAGGATGTCTATTTGATTCCTTCTGCGGTGGAGCCTTATCTCAACACTAGTGGCCATTGTTACGTGATGCAGGTCTATGTAAGAACCTTTTGCATTGCAAGTTTTAATCCACAAACTCTAAAGCAATAGGTATGTGCATTTGCATATATATGGTGGACGCTAGTGAGCTTTGTTTTCATTTTTATTTTTCTGTCTTATATTCAGATCCGTGTTGGTCTGTCCTTTGAGACTGCTCCGGCCCCCTTTGTGGGAGGCAGTTCTCAGATGCAGGTGGGTTCCACATGGGCATGATTTATCTCCATTTTGCTTTGGCCTGCTTGACGTCTTTTGGGCATCTCTGTTTTCTTCTTCTATGTTGAGCATATGATCTACATTGTTTGTAACACGTAACACATGAGGTCATTACTGATACCAACATCTATGTTTTTTGCTCTACTTTTATAGATAATGATTAAGATGATTAGTCTACAAAATATGTTATATTTTGAATTCTATGTGTAATTATGTTTATATTAATATTGTAGATTGTTTGTATTCATCTGGAAGTTCTCAGACCATTCTCTTTCCCTGAAGAAGACCCTTACCTTACTGGTTGAAACGCGTTGGATTTCATCTGTCTCCTCGACAGATGGTTTGGGTGTCTTCCATTTATTTGTCAGTCTCTGGACAGTTTTTGTATATCATGTGTTTTAGTCTTATTCATGTTGTATCATGTTATTTACTCTTTGTAATCAATTTGTATACTTTTATATAAAACTTCTATTCTTCTGAGTGTTCAAATCCCATTTTTTGAGAAACTTTGGTTTTACATCAGTAGAACTTTACAACATTTACTAAGCTCTGGGGAAAGTGAGTGCAACTGCACTTGAAAAAGGAACAGTCTGCCTATTTGCCTTGAGTAAATCCATCCCTTAATTTACAATTAAGGGAGAGGGAATAAAAATGATCTGATGCACCCATAAGGCCATTTATCGCGCCATCAGTATATAATAGGACAAGGAGTGTTCATGGTCCTCTAAAGTCCCATTTTTTGAGGAACTTTGGTTTTACATATTGTATTGGGGATGTGGACCTTAACCTCTCTCTCCCAATTAGTTAGTCAAATATCTTTTGTCCTAAAGTTCTACTGATTTCCATTATCAAATCATGTGCAAGCAAAAATGCAGGTTTTTTTATTCTTTACAAAGTGAAGCTTCACCACATTGACTAGGCCCCTGTGGAAAATGAGTGCAACTGCACTTGCAAAGTGCACAGTCTATTTGCCTTTAGTAAATTCACCCCAAAAAGTTTATATTCTCGGTAAAGCCCCATACACACGCTCGGATTATCCGAGGACCAGGTCCGTCGGATCATGTCCGTCGTACTTTGTCCGATGTTGGTTTTGCGTACACACGGTCGGACAAAGTTGTCGGAAAATCCGATCATTCTGAACGTGGTGACGTTTGTTGCCTACGACGGGACTACGTAGAGGCTAGTAGCCAATAGCTTTGGTCTTGTAATGTGATCTGAGCATGCGTAGCACTTTGTCCGTCGGAATTCGCTACACACGATCGGATTTGGTGTGATCGGACTTTGTTGTCAAAAAATCTATCCATCGGACAATCCGATGGAAACTATCCGATGGTGCCTACACACGGTCGGAATTTCTGACAACATTGTCTGATAGGACAGAATCCATCGGAAAATCCGACCGTGTGTATGGGGCTTTAGACAGGTTAAGGACTTTTTTATTCTAAGACAGTTTCAAAAGGTTTTTTTTATAGATCGATATTTCTGCATCAATGTCCTTTTCAGACAACCTTCAAGCAAACAAATTAAATCATTACAGTGTGTGTGAATGTATATATATATACATATACACACACTATATTGTCAAAACTATTGGGACACCTACCTTTACACGCACATGAACTTTAATGGCATCCCAGTCCAAGTCTGTAGGGTTCAATATTGAGTTGGCCCACCCTTTGCAGCTATAACAGCTTCAACTTCAACTGATAAAGGAGCACGCAAAGCACCGCCTGTCTGACCCCGTTTCCGGAAGTGAGGACACCAGTACAACGAGGCACATCACAGAAGCATCCCTCTTCTGCATCCCAGCTACCCAGAAGCGCTGAGTACCCACAGCATCGCCGGAAAGCCACAGGACTCAAGACACAGGACACCCTCCACCGGCCCGTAATACTCCTATCACTTGGGAACATGCGCAGGGAACATATGCTACTGCCTAATATGCTGGAAATTATCTGCCCAAATGTGAGTGTTTTTAATCCACTATAATAAATTTGTTGCAAAACACGCTGCATTTAGAGGGCGCCGTCCTTTTTTCAGATAAGTGATCTGCACAGAACTAGTAATATCTTTTTGTAAGACCTGAACCGATCGCCGCTGGTGTCCCGCGATCGGGTCACAGAGCTGAAGAACGGGGAGAGGTCTGTGTAAACAAACCTCTCCCTGTGCTTCCTACACTGCCTGCCACTGATTAGCTGTTCCCTGTCATCGGGAAAGCCGTTCAGTGACATCAGACGTAAAGCCACGCCCCCCTAGTGTAAAAAAAAAACACACACACACTGACGTAACCCCTCCCCGCCCCTAGTGGTTAACTCCTTCACTGCCATTGTCATTTACATAGGAATCAGTGCATTTAAATAGCACTGATTTCTGTATAAATGACAATGGTCCCAAAAATGTGTCAAAAATGTCCAATGTGTCCGCCATAATGTCGCAGTCACAATAAAATCGATGATCGCCGCCATTACTAGTAAAAAAAAAAATATTAATAAAAATGCTATAAAACTATCCAATATTTTGTAAACGCTATAATTTTGCGCAAACCAATCAATAAAAGCTAATTTGCGATTTTTTTTTTACCAAAAATATGCAGAAGAATACGTATCGGCCTAAACTGAGGGAAAAAAAAATTTTTTATATATTTTTTGGGGATATTTATTATAGCAAAAAGTAAAAAATATTGAATTTTTTTCAAAATTGACGCTCTATTTTTGTTTATCTGTTATGGGAGATCTCCGCGCTTAGGACCGGAAATAAGGTGTGCAGCCTTTCCGGAAAAAATTAACCCCCTAGAGGGCAATTTAAATGTAAAGTGCAAAATATGAGGGACAAATGGCGCTCCCTGTAAGTAATAAATATGGTGAACCTAAAAAAGGTATAAGTGAAAAAGTGCGTACCTATAGAGAGTATCTACCTTATTAATCCTGCTAGGTGAAAAGTAGATGTTATGATATAGGTGGAGTGTACCACCCTATAAATAACAATATTAGTGAACTACTCCAATCTGTGAATACCAGTGCTAGTGAGCGTGAGCAACTTAATTAATATAAAATAAATAGATAAAAAATAGAAACACAAATATAAATGATATGTAGTGTGTATTATAAATGTGGCTAATTAGGTAAGTGGCTAAACCACAGGGGAAGGGAGGTAGCAGCTAACCAGCTAGCATGTATCCTCTACCCAACTAATAGTGTATCCATAATATACCATTAATACATGTAGATTTAGAATTGTACCAACACTACCAATGGTGAGTAACTCTGGTAATGTAAGAGCCAAGTGAGCAGTGTGCTATAAATAAGCAGGTGACAGTCACAATTCAAAAGATCATTTTTTACGTCATTTCTGGAGCGGGACTTAGAGGCTTGGTACGCTTGTGGAGTGCAAACAGCAAACCAGCCCTAAACCGCCCCTGCTTGCTACTTTTTAATGTGTACGGTGGAACCAGGCTGATCCTGTGAGACACCCTGGGTTTTATTTTTATTTTTTATTTTAATTCCAATTTTAAATTTACCAATAAACTAGCCATCTGATACCACACATGGGTATATCCTTACACACTACATATCATTTATATTTGTGTTTCTATTTTTTATCTATTTATTTTCTATTAATTAAGTTGCTCACGCTCACTAGCACTGGTATTCACAGATTGGAGTAGTTCACTATTTTTGTTTATAGCTCAAAAAATAAAAACCGCATAGGCGATCAAATACCACCAAAAGAAAGCTATATTTGTGGGAAAAAAAGGATGCCAATTTTGTTTGGGAGCCACGTCGCACGACCACGCAATTGTCAGTTAAAGCGACGTAGTGCCGAATCGCAAAAAGGGGCCTGGTCCTTTGGCTGCAAATTGGTCCGGGGCTTAAGTGGTTAAAGAGGCAAAATAATATCCTGAATAAGGACTGACTCGGCAAAGAAGAAGGTAAATACCTGTCCTGATTCCCATGTCACCAAATACTGCTCTAATAAAGAAAAATTCTTGGCTGAAGTCTCTTCAGAAACTGTGTCATGTACAGTACTCAGCTGTGTTGCTTGTGGTCATCACTAAGTTGCTTGTCCTGGGTCCAAGCTATAACCATAGTTATAACTGAGCTTCCAAAATACACCATAGTGTACCAACTGATATTTTTAGGCAACACTGAAAAACGAAATTTATGCTGTTTGAAGTCAGTATAGTAATTCATGCTTACCTCACATGATATCCGTTTTGGTAATATTATTATAGATGATTTTGTTATATACTGTATGTCTTCATGCTCAGGATTGTTCCAAATAATGTCTTCAGTGGTATTTTGTAAGGGCATTTCTGTTTTATCTTCACAATCTAAAAATACATTTCAGACATTGAAATACTTATTGTAAAATCAAAGAGGAAACAACCTTGCAAAGACCCATCTATTATGAGACTAAAGTAAACAAAGGTCACAAAGAAGCCTCAAAATGGGGTCCTTTTGTTAAGTGGGTTTAAAAAGGCAAACATCTTTAGAGGTATTCATCATTTACTCTCATATTTACACTTTGCATGAAAATAAAAATTAAAAATCAAAGGGTAACTGGCATGTTTAGTAAGGAAAAAAAAACACTGCACCAATGGAGAAGTGACAGCAACAGATAAGATATGAAAACCCTTTTCTTCCTTTTTTTGGGGGGGGGGGGGGGGGGGGCAGCAGGAGCAGAGGCTAGAATAGAATATAACATCAGGAATAGATATATATATATATATATATATATATATATATATATATATATATATACACACACAGTATCTCACAAAAGTGAGTGCACCCCTCACATTTTTGTAAATATTTTATTATATCTTTTCATGTGACAACACTGAAGAAATTACACTTTGCTACAATGTAAACTAGTGAGTGTACAGTTTGTATAACAGTGTAAATTTGCTGTCCCCCTCAAAATAACTCAACACACAGCCATTAATGTCTAAACCGCCGGCAACAAAAGTGAGTACAACTCTAAGTAAAAATGTCCAAATTGGGCCCAATTAGCCATTTTCCCTCCCCGGTGTCATGTGACTTGTTAGTGTTACAAGGTCTCAGGTGTGAATGGGGAGCAGGTGTGTTAAATTTAGTGTTATCGCTCTCACTCTCTCATACTGGTCACTGGAAGTTCAACATGGCACCTCATGGCAAAGAACTCTCTGAGGATCTGAAAAAAAGAACTGCTGCTCTACATAAAGATGGCCTAGGCTATAAGAAGATTGCCAAGACCCTGAAATTGAGTTGCAGCACAGTGGCCAAGACCATACAGCAGTTTAGCAGGACAGGTTCCACTCAGAACAAGCCTCGCCATGGTCGGCCAAAGAAGTTGAGTGCAAGTGCTCAGCGTCATATCCAGAGGTTGTTTTTGGGAAATAAATGTATGAGTGCTGCCAGCATTGCTGCAGAGGTTGAAGGGGTGGGGGTCAGCCTGTCAGTGCTCAGACCATACCATACATATTGGTCTGCATGGCTGTCATCCCAGAAGGAAGCCTCTTCTAAAGATGATGCACAAGAAAGCCCACAAACAGTTTGCTGAAGACAAGCAGACTAAGGACATGGATTACTGGAACCATATCCTGTGGTCTGATGAGACCAAGATAAACTTATTTGGTTCAGGTGGTGTCAAGGGTGTATGGTGGCAACCAGGTGAGGAGTACAAAGACAAGCGTGTCTTGCCTACAGTCAAGCATGGTGGTGGGAGAGTCATGGTCTGGGGCTGCATGAGTGATGCCGGCACTGGGGAGCTACAATTCATTGAGGAAACCATAAATACCAACATGTACTGTGGCATACTGAAGCAGAGCATGATCCCCTACCTTCGGAGACTGGGCCGTAAAACTATCCCCTATTTTGTAGACGCTATAACTTTTGTGCAAACCAATCATTAATCACTTATTGTGATTTTTTTTACCAAAAATATGTAGAAGAATACGTATCAGCCTAAACTGATGAAAAACAAAATGTTTTTATATTTTTTTGGGTGATATTTATTATAGCAAAAAGTAAAAAATAATGTGTTTTTCTCAAAATTGTTGCACTTTTTTGTTTATAGCGCAAAAAATTAAAACCGCAGGGGTGATCAAATACCACCAAAAGAAAGCTCTATTTGTGGGAAAAATAGGACGTCAATTTTGTTTGGGAGCCACGTTGCACGACCGCGCAATAGTCAGTTAAAGTGACGCAGTGCCGAATCGCAAAAAGTGGTCTGGTCTTAAGCCAGCAAAATGGTCCGGTTTGAAAGTGGTTAAAAATAAAAAGTCAAGTTTTGGCTGATGTTGTACAACAGTGCAATCATAAAATTGTTTACATGAAGATGTAGAGTGCCAACTAGATAGATTAAACATTTTTGGAAAACTGCAGCAGTACATTTATGAAAGCGTAGTACCCTTCTAGTTCAGAGTATGCTGCTAGATACATTTAGTTAGCTCATCTGTAAACAGTGGGGCAGGAGTTGATTACTTAGGACTGTTCCATGTCTGACAGGCTGCTGTTTTGCTACTTCCCCCTGTCTTCTAGAGACTTCTAAAAAGTATAGTGGAAGAAATACCAGAACAGGCAGCCTGAATATTTATGGGATTCCAGCCAATTCCTGGGGAGGTGTGCCTAGAAAGTGGAGGGAAAGCCCAAAATAATCAGAAGCCTGGAATCCAGGGTGCAGCCTTCTGGCGGAGACCCCTGTTCAGTCGGCTCTGCCCCTGGGGCAGAGAGAGAGAGAGACAGAGAAAATACATTGAGGAATCATCTAGGCTTAGCTGGGGGGCCTACAGAAGAAAGTCTGGTCTAGAGACTGAGCAGAGCTAGAGGAGAGTTGGTGTAAGAAGCCTGTGGGGTGGTTCATCTCACAAGCAAGTGCAATGCTGCCAGGAGTTGTGCAAGACAGCCAGGAGCGTGCAATAATGCTAAAGTTTGCTCAGTACAGCCAAGAGTTTTTACAGAGCCAGAAGTCTTTATGTTCTAAAGTTTTGGGAATCCCATGCTCCCCATCCCTATCCAAGTTCCTGTTCCCAAAAAGAAAACCCCTAAAAGAAACCCCTAGACTGATTCTTGAGCTAACAGAAGAATGCTAAAAATGCTGTGTGGTTTGCTGTGCATGCTGTGAGTGGGGGAAATCCTGCGGGGGTAGCACTACAAAAGGACAGAATATTGCTGCTAACATGTAACTGAAATCATGCAAGTTATATTCTGTAATTTAGTAAGTTGGTTTGTCACAAAATTCCCTTCCATCTATCGAAGCAGATCTTTATATATTGTGTGGGTGTATGGTGTCTGCTGGATGTAAGCAGCTACAAGCAAAAAGCCTGCAGAGATTGCTACATTGAGCCATATCTACACATTAGGAATAATTTCCAATACCTAATGATGCTCAGCCAAAGTAATCAGCTGGAGGCTGAATAAAATGAATGCCTCTGATTTTTCCTCCCTCAGGTACACAGGAATCTCCTGAAGTGAACAACAAACCTTCAAGAGTGATGATTCAGCTGTCTACATTGTGTTACAATGTCTTTTGGTGAAGCAGATAAAGGCTAATTAACCTCCTCGTGTTTTAGTTTTCTTAAAAAAAAAAAAAATAGAAATGTGGAGTATACCATTGCTTACTTCTCTACAGATGATAGCTTAAGTTTTAGTCTTTAACCCAATGCAATGCATGACAGCCTCAATGTTGTCAGTGCACATGGGCTCCAAGAGGGATGGGGCCCACTGTGCTCTGACCCACACTGCACCCATGGAGGAGACTGGGACATTGCAGCTGTGCCTGTCACTGCTCGCTCTCGGGGGAGGGGGGGGTTGCTGAGTGCTGATGTAACCACATGACCCAGGAGAAAGGAAATCTCACATGCTTGAAATCTATGTGAGGTGAGATCTGTGAATTTAGAGAGGGGGGGGGGGCAGATTGTGCAGACTGTGACAGACTGAGTTGGGTGCTGGATGGGTGTAATTAATGTACTAGGGGACAGATGGACCTGGAGAGAGAGGGATTGTACTGGAGGACCGACTGATCTTGGGGGTGGGGGGGATATTGTACTGAAGGGCAGACTGAGCTGGGGGGGGATGTTGTACTTGGGGACAAATTGACCTTGGGGGGATATTGTACAGGGGGACAGAGTGACCTGGGGGGTATATTGAACTGGGGAACAGACTGACCTGGGGGTTTATTATACGAGGAAACAGACTGACCTGGGAGGATATTGGAATATTGTACCATGGGACAGACTGACCTCAGGGGTACAATGTCCCAGTGGAAAGGATTCCTCCATCCACCTAATTTGTGTGGATGTAGGAATCTGTGTTTTCTTGTTCAGCAAGCTGGCTGTAAAAGAAAAACTAGCCCTCTATGGCCAGCCTAACAGAGGCCTGCACTATATACACTATATTGTACAATACACATGTCTGACCAAAGTGCTTATAGTACAGTTGTTGGTTGCTAAGCAGTTCCTATTTTAAAGAAGTTCTTCTTTAAGGTTGGCTCAGATAAACTGGTACCTCTCTGTCTATTTTCAGTGTGCCCAAAAGTGTCAGGATCACTTAAGTGCTCCTGCTCCTCATTCTTGCATCCGGGTTTTGGCTATTGCATTCTCCCTGTCTGTGTCCACCTGCAAGGTGATTGATATGGTCAGTCACCTGTTATAAGCAAGCCAGACGCTCAGTCCCTTGCTTGTGGTAGAAAGTGATACGTGTGTTGTTACTGATTAAGCTCCCTGTCTGTCTGCCCTGCTTTATGAGTTTTTAGGGATGAGCCGAACACCCCCGGGTTCGGTTCGCACCAGAACCTTCGAACCGACCGAAAGTTTGCGCGAATTTTCGAACCCTATACGTTATAATGGACGCGAACGTTCGAAATCAAAAGTGCTAATTACAACGGCCAATATGCATGTTAATGTCATAAAACAGGTTTGGGGACCCGGGTCCTGCCCCAGGGGACATATATCAATGCAAAAAGAACTTTTAAAAACTAACGTTTTTTCGGGAGCAGTCATTTTAATGATGCATAAAGTGAAAAAAAAAAGTGAAATTTTCCTTTAAATATGGTACCTGGGGGGTGTCTAAAATATGCCTGTGAAGTGGCATGTGTTTCCCGTGTTTAGAACTGTCCTTGCACAAAATGACATTTTTAAAGGAAAAAAAGAAGCCATTTAAAACCACTTGCGGCTTTAGGTTTGTTCTTAAGTAGAATCTGAACAGGTACATTATGAAGTGTAGCTCCATCCCAAAAAAATCTATTTTTAAGCTTTTTGGAGAACATAGGGAGGGGTTATCACCCCTGTAACATTTGCTGTCTTTGCACATCTGTTCAGAACATGTCACCTCACTTTCCGTCCCAATGACAAATGTTTTTGGAAAAAGTGGGGTTTTAATTGAAACAAGGATTGGTGATAAAGTATCAGTAGAGAGGAGATACCTTTTTCCCAAATTAAATCTAACAGGATAGAATTTCCCTTCCTAGGGGTAGATTTCCTCTCACTTCCTGTTTTCTCTTTCCATTTGCAAGTAGGAGTCGTTTGTAAGTTGGATGTTTGAAAGTAGGGGCCTGGCGTATATACTCTGCAGAAATTTGCCCTATTAGATGTTGGTGTAGCCACAAGACTGGTGGGCACAGGAATGGGCCCTGCTGTGAGTTAATAGATCAAGATTTGTAATTGCATGCACCTGTTGAACAGGGCAGAAAAATTGGGGGTGGTGTGGTGGTGGTGGACGGTGTTGCCACAAGACTGTAAGCTCTCACAGTTACTCTTGGTGGGCGCAGGAATGGGCCCTACTGTGAGTTATTAGATCAAGATTTGTAATTGCAAGCACCTGATGAACAGGGCAGAAAAATTGGGCCTTTGGCGGTGGTGGTGGACGGTGTTGCCACAAGACTGTAAGCTCTCACAGTTACTCTTGGTGGGCGCAAGAATGGGCCCTGCTGTGAGTTATTAGATCAAGATTTGTAATTGCAAGCACCTGATGAACAGGGCAGAAAAATTGGGCCTTTGGCGGTGGTGGTGGACGGTGTTGCCACAAGACTGTAAGCTCTCACAGTTACTCTTGGTGGGCGCAAGAATGGGCCCTGCTGTGAGTTATTAGATCAAGATTTGTAATTGCAAGCACCTGATGAACAGGGCAGAAAAATTGGGCCTTTGGCGGTGGTGGTGGACGGTGTTGCCACAAGACTGTAGGCCCTCATAGTTACTCTTGGTGGGCGCAGGAATGGGCCCTGCTGTGAACTATTAGATCAAGATTTGTAATTACCCGCCCCTGTTAAACAGGGGCTGAAAAATTGTGCCTTAGGCACTGGTGCTGGTGCCACAACACTGCAACCCCTCACAGATACTGTACTTGGAGCACAGCAGTCACACGTGTTGCAAAGCATTTTTTTAAAAAAATGTAATTACCCACCCCTGTTAAACAGGGGCTGAAAAATTGTGCCTTAGGCACTGGTGCTGGTGCCACAACACTGCAACCCCTCACAGATACTGTACTTGGAGCACAGCAGTCACACGTGTTGCAAAGCATTTTTTTTAAAAAATTGTAATTACCCGCCCCTGTTAAACAGGGGCTGAAAAATTGTGCCTTAGGCACTGGTGCTGGTGCCACAACACTGCAACCCCTCACAGATACTGTACTTGGAGCACAGCAGTCACACGTGTTGCAAAGCATTTTTTTAAAAAATTGTAATTACCCGCCCCTGTTAAACAGGGGCTGAAAAATTGTGCCTTAGGCACTGGTGCTGGTGCCACAACACTGCAACCCCTCACAGATACTGTACTTGGAGCACAGCAGTCACACGTGTTGCGAAGCATTTTTTTAAAAAATTGTAATTACCCGCCCCTGTTAAACAGGGGCTGAAAAATTGTGCCTTAGGCACTGGTGCTGGTGCCACAACACTGCAACCCCTCACAGATACTGTACTTGGAGCACAGCAGTCACACGTGTTGCGAAGCATTTTTTTTAAAAAATTGTAATTACCCGCCCCTGTTAAACAGGGGCTGAAAAATTGTGCCTTAGGCACTGGTGCTGGTGCCACAACACTGCAACCCCTCACAGATACTGTACTTGGAGCACAGCAGTCACACGTGTTGCGAAGCATTTTTTTATAAAAATTGTATGTACACGCCCCTGTTAAACAGGGGCTGAAAAATTGTGCCTTAGGCACTGGTGTGGTGGCATGGATCATTGAGGAGGAGGAAGAGGATAGTCAGTGAACATAAGAGGACAGTCACTCAGCATCAGCATAGGCAGTCTTGAAGGGATGTGATATTAAAAATTATTCGGTTATATCCGCCTCAGGTGCCTGGTAGCTGGTGGTGATCCAAGACTGATTCATTTTGATGAAGGTCAGTCGATCAACCGAGGCGGTGGACAGGCGCACCCTATGATCGGTGACAAATCCTCCAGCAGCACTGAATGTGCGTTCGGAAAGAACGCTGGAGGCAGGACAGGCCAGTAGCTCAATTGCATACTGTGCAAGCTCTGGCCAGTGATCCATCCTCAGGACCCAGTAAGCCAGAGGATTTTCGGTGGGAAAGGTGTCCAAGTCTGACCTTGCCCCAAGGTATTCCTGCACCATGTATATCAGACGCTGGCGATGGTTGCTGGAACCGATCATACCTTGGGGCTGCGGACTAAAAAATTGTCTGAACGCATCGGTCAGACGTCCACCTTCCCCACCGCTCCTTCTGCTACTGACCGAAGCCTCAGCAACTCGTCGCCCAGGACCAGGAGTTTGTAGCCTCCCAGTTTCTGGGAACGCGTTGCACAGACCTTTCTGCAAGGCCTCCCTGAGATGTCTCATCCTCTGCTCCCTCTGCGACGGCAAGATAAGGTCCGCAACCTTAGTGGCCAGCCAGTAATGGTCCCTCTCCTTGATCCGAAGAACACGAGGATCCTTCCGCAGGCTTTGCAGGATCAGGGCGGCCATGCAGCGTAGGTTAGCTGAGGCATTCGGTCCGGAGTCTTCTGGGTCACTGAGGATGACATGATCGCCAGCCACCTCCTCCCAGCCACGTACAAGTCCACTGGTTTGTTGGGACTGTACATCATCCCTAAAAGACTGCTGCTGCTGATGCTGAGTGCCAGGCTCCACCTCCATGCTCACACAATCCTCCTCCTCCTCCTCCTCCTCCTCCTCCTCCTCATCCTCTTCCTGTGTGATGGGTGGGACAGGAGGAACACTGTCCGGATAAAGGGGGCCTTGAGAGGCAAGGAAGTCCTCCTCTTCCTGCCTCTGTTCTGCCTCAAGTGCCCTGTCCATTATCCCACGCAGCGTATGCTCCAACAGGTGGACAAGAGGGACAGTGTCACTGATGCATGCACTGTCACTGCTCACCATCCTCGTGGCCTCCTCAAATGGTGAGAGGACAGTGCATGCATCCCTGATCATGCTCCACTGACGTGGGGGAAAAAAAACCAAGCTCCCCTGACCCTGTCCTGGTGCCATAGTCGCAAAGGTACTCATTGATGGCCCTCTGCTGCGTGTGCAGTCGCTGCAGCATGGCCAACGTTGAGTTCCACCTGGTGGGCATGTCACATATTAGGCGGTTCTTGGGCAGGTTCAGCTCCTTTTGCAGCTCAGTCAGCCGAGCACTGGCATTATAAGATCGGCGGAAATGCACACAGACTTTCCTGGCCTGCCTCAGGACATCCTGTAAGCCTGGGAACCTGCCCAAGAACCGCTGCACCACCAGGTTGAGGACGTGAGCCATGCAGGGCACATGGGTGAGCTGCCCCTGTCGCAGGGCGGAGAGGAGGTTGGTGCCATTGTCAGAAACGACCATTCCTGGCTTAAGCTGACGTGGCGTCAACCACCTCTCGGCCTGCCCCTGCAGAGCTGCCAGAACCTCTGGCCCAGTGTGGCTCCTGTCCCCCAAACACACCAGCGCAAGCACGGCATGGCATCTTTTTGCCTGCGTACTTGCGTAGCCCCTTGTACGCCTACGGAGCACCGCTGGTTCCAAGGACAGAGCACTGGAGGAAGAAGAAGAGGAGGGGGTGGAGGAGAGAGGTGTGTCACAACCAGTAGCAGTAGTAGCGTTTTGGAGGCGTGGTGGCGGAACAACCTCCAACACTACTGCACCTTGTCCTGCATCCCTCCCAGCTGCCAATAGAGTGACCCAATGGGCCGTGAAAGAAAGGTACCGTCCCTGTCCATGCCTGCTGGACCATGAGTCAGCGGTAATATGCACCTTACCGCTGACCGCCCTGTCCAGCGAGGCATGGACATTGCCCTCCACATGCCGGTAGAGAGACGGAATCGCCTTCCGTGAGAAAAAGTGGCGTTTGGGAACCTGCCACTGAGGAACCGCACATTGAACAAACTCACGGAAGGGGGCCGAGTCTACCAACTGAAAAGGCAGCAGTTGAAGTGCTAGCAATTTAGCCAGGCTAGCATTCAACCGCTGGGCATGTGGATGGCTGGGAGTGTACTTCTTTCTACGGTCCAGCAGCTGGGGCAGGGAAATTTGCCTGCTGCAATCTGACGTCGGTGTACTGCAAGTACTTGGTTGTGACACACCTAATTCTACACCTTCAGTCCTCTCAGAGCAGCTTTCAGAGAGGACTGAAGGTGTAGTGGGGATGGAGATCCCAGCTGAGGAGGAGCAAGGAGAGGTCCGCTTAGTTCTTTGGTGTGGGTCTTTTATGTGTGCCTGCCAACGAGCTGCATGGCAGGTCGCCATATGTCTGGTCATGCTTGTGGTGCCCAAGCGGCTGATGTTTTGGCCACGCGAGATACGCTTGAGACAAATATTGCAAATAGCAGTGGTGCGATCTGCTGCACTCGTCTCAAAAAAGGCCCACACCAAAGAACTTTTCTGATAACGTGCAGAGGCAGCGCCCTGCACAGGCGGAGCTCTGCGGTGTTGTACAGTTGCTGTGCTGGCCTCTACCTGGCCTCCAGGGGGCACCCTGCCTCGTTGGACATGTGACGCCGCATCCTCCTCCTCCTCGTCCTCCTCCTCATCCTCTCTCCCTTCAGGCACCCACGTGGAGTCAGTGACCTCATCATCCCCTCCCTCTTCACCACTAGAGCAAACCTGGCAGTAAGCTGCAGCTGGTGGAACAGTACTGCCAGATTCCTCAAGCTGGGTATCATCATCCGAGCCTTCGAATCGTTGGGCATCCTCCTGGAGCATGTACCCAACACTGTGCTCAAAGAGTTCGGGGGACTCCTCAGGAGGACATGGTGGGTCTAGGGAAGGGGTGGCTGATGATGCTCTGCCAGTACCCTGAGCCTGGGTGAGAGAGGATGAGGAGGATGAGGAGGGCTTGGTCATCCATTCTACCAAGCCTTCAGCATGATGCGGCTCCACATGTCCAGCTGCCGAAAACAAAGACGCGCGTGTCCCATGGCCACGTGCTGATGACGATGCACGACCACGTCCACGTCCACGGCCACGTCCACTAGAAACAGAGCCTGCCTGCCCTGTGTTCTTGGCTCTGCACGCTCTGCCTCCCCTTGGCGGTCTTCCAGCCATTGTAGTCGGTAGTCCTGTGGGTGCTGCTGAGAAGAATATATAGGAGCTCTGTGTGATGCCACTAACACACTAGAAGTCCTGTGGGTGCTGCTGAGAAGAAAATATAGGAGCTCTGTGTGATGCCACTAACACACTAGAAGTCCTATGGGTGCTTCTGCAAAGAAAATAGAGGAGCTCTGTGTGATGCCACTAACACACTAGAAGTCCTGTGGGTGCTGCTGAGAAGAAAATATAGGAGCTCTGTGTGATGCCACTAACACACTAGAAGTCCTGTGGGTGCTGCTGAGAAGAAAATATAGGAGCTCTGTGTGATGCCACTAACACACTAGAAGTCCTATGGGTGCTTCTGCAAAGAAAATAGAGGAGCTCTGTGTGATGCCACTAACACACTAGAAGTCCTATGGGTGCTTCTGCAAAGAAAATAGAGGAGCTCTGTGTGATGCCACTAACACACTAGAAGTCCTGTGGGTGCTTCTGCAAAGAAAATAGAGGAGCTCTGTGTGATGCCACTAACACACTAGAAGTCCTGTGGGTGCTGCTGAGAAGAAAATATAGGAGCTCTGTGTGATGCCACTAACACACTAGAAGTCCTGTGGGTGCTTCTGCAAAGAAAATAGAGGAGCTCTGTGTGATGCCACTAACACACTAGAAGTCCTGTGGGTGCTGCTGAGAAGAAAATATAGGAGCTCTGTGTGATGCCACTAACACACTAGAAGTCCTATAGGTGCTTCTGGGAAGAAAATATAGGTCTGTGTGATGGGACTAACACACTTCAAGTCCTATAGGTGCTTCTGGGAACAAAATATAGGATCTCTGTGTGATGGGACTAACACACTTCAAGTCCTATGGGTGCTTCTGGAAGAAAATATAGGATCTCTATGTGATGGGACTAACACACTTCAAGTCCTATAGGTGCTTCTGGGAACAAAATATAGGATCTCTGTGTGATGGGACTAACACACTTCAAGTCCTATGGGTGCTTCTGGGAAGAAAATATAGGTCTGTGTGATGGGACTAACACACTTCAAGTCCTATAGGTGCTTCTGGGAACAAAATATAGGATCTCTGTGTGATGGGACTAACACACTTCAAGTCCTATAGGTGCTTCTGGGAACAAAATATATGATCTCTGTGTGATGGGACTAACACACTTCAAGTCCTATAGGTGCTTCTGGGAACAAAATATATGATCTCTGTGTGATGGGACTAACACACTTCAAGTCCTATAGGTGCTTCTGGGAAGAAAATATAGGTCTGTGTGATGGGACTAACACACTTCAAGTCCTATAGGTGCTTCTGGGAACAAAATATATGATCTCTGTGTGATGGACTAACACACTTCAAGTCCTATAGGTGCTTCTGGGAACAAAATATATGATCTCTGTGTGATGGGACTAACACACTTCAAGTCCTATAGGTGCTTCTGGGAACAAAATATATGATCTCTGTGTGATTGGACTAACACACTTCAAGTCCTATAGGTGCTTCTGGGAACAAAATATAGGATCTCTGTGTGATGGGACTAACACACTTCAAGTCCTATAGGTGCTTCTGGGAACAAAATATATGATCTCTGTGTGATGGGACTAACACACTTCAAGTCCTATAGGTGCTTCTGGGAACAAAATATATGATCTCTGTGTGATGGGACTAACACACTTCAAGTCCTATAGGTGCTTCTGGGAACAAAATATAGGTCTGTGTGATGGGACTAACACACTTCAAGTCCTATAGGTGCTTCTGGGAACAAAATATATGATCTCTGTGTGATGGGACTAACACACTTCAAGTCCTATAGGTGCTTCTGGGAACAAAATATATGATCTCTGTGTGATGGGACTAACACACTTCAAGTCCTATGGGTGCTTCTGGGAACAAAATATAGGATCTCTGTGTGATGGGACTAACACACTTCAAGTCCTATAGGTGCTTCTGGGAACAAAATATATGATCTCTGTGTGATGGACTAACACACTTCAAGTCCTATAGGTGCTTCTGGGAACAAAATATATGATCTCTGTGTGATGGGACTAACACACTTCAAGTCCTATAGGTGCCTCTGGGAAGAAAATATAGGTCTGTGTGATGGGACTAACACACTTCAAGTCCTATAGGTGCTTCTGGGAACAAAATATATGATCTCTGTGTGATGGGACTAACACACTTCAAGTCCTATAGGTGCTTCTGGGAACAAAATATATGATCTCTGTGTGATGGGACTAACACACTTCAAGTCCTATAGGTGCTTCTGGGAACAAAATATATGATCTCTGTGTGATGGGACTAACACACTTCAAGTCCTATAGGTGCTTCTGGGAACAAAATATATGATCTCTGTGTGATGGGACTAACACACTTCAAGTCCTATAGGTGCCTCTGGGAAGATAATATAGGTCTGTGTGATGGGACTAACACACTTAAAGTCCTATAGGTGCTTCTGGGAACAAAATATATGATCTCTGTGTGATGGGACTAACACACTTCAAGTCCTATAGGTGCTTCTGGGAACAAAATATATGATCTCTGTGTGATGGGACTAACACACTTCAAGTCCTATAGGTGCTTCTGGGAAGAAAATATATGATCTCTGTGTGATGGGACTAACACACTTCAAGTCCTATAGGTGCTTCTGGGAACAAAATATATGATCTCTGTGTGATGGGACTAACACACTTCAAGTCCTATAGGTGCTTCTGGGAACAAAATATATGATCTCTGTGTGATGGGACTAACACACTTCAAGTCCTATAGGTGCTTCTGGGAAGAAAATATATGATCTCTGTGTGATGGGACTAACACACTTCAAGTCCTATAGGTGCTTCTGGGAACAAAATATATGATCTCTGTGTGATGGGACTAACACACTTCAAGTCCTATAGGTGCTTCTGGGAACAAAATATATGATCTCTGTGTGATGGACTAACACACTTCAAGTCCTATAGGTGCTTCTGGGAACAAAATATATGATCTCTGTGTGATTGGACTAACACACTTCAAGTCCTATAGGTGCTTCTGGGAACAAAATATAGGAGCTCTGCCTGCCTGCCACGAACACACTACAAGTCCTATAGGTGCTTCTGGGAACAAAATATAGGAGCTCTGCCTGCCTGCCAGGAACACACTACAAGTCCTATAGGTGCTTCTGGGAACAAAATATAGGAGCTCTGCCTGCCTGCCACGAACACACTACAAGTCCTATAGGTGCTTCTGGGAACAAAATATAGGAGCTCTGCCTGCCTGCCACGAACACACTACAAGCCCCTCTTTCTAAATCAATCTTTGTAAATCAATCTATCTAACTCAATCTCTCTAAGTAAATCTCTCTAACTAACTAAATCCAGCAGAGTGTCACAGATCTATCCTGCTCTATCTGCGCCGGAACAGCATGTGACCGGCGCAGACGGCGTGGCGGCCTTTTATAGGGGGGGGCGTGTACTAAAGCCCCTGAGCTGTAATTGGCTACAGGCGTCCTGCCTGTAGCCAATTATGGCTCTTCGAGTTTCCGGGGCTGTGATTGGCCAAGCATGCGGGGTCACAGTGCATGCTTGGCCAATCATCAGCCAGCAATGCACTGCGCCGGCCGCGCCGGCCGCAATGCATTGCGGGGCCGCTCGCATCACACGAATGTGATGCGAGCGGCCAAAATAGTTCTGGGCTCGCCGAGCGAGCGAACGCCCGGTGCTCGATGCGAACGTGGGTTCGCATCGAGCACCGGGCCCATCCCTAGTGGCCAGGCACTATAGCATTGTGTATAAGTCCTGGGGGCAACCAAGTACAGGTAGGCCTGCTTGCCTTAAGGGAAAGGGGGCTGCTATAGGTGAAGCACACAGTAGCTAGCTATAGTGTCTGACCACCTGTGTTGGGGTAGACGCGACAAAAAGCATATGGTATTGCATTGTTTCATTTGTAAAAGAATGATTGTGCTGAGGTTTATACATGTCTGCAAGAATGTTACTTGTGGCACGGCAATCTAAGCATATTTTAATGGGTACAGGAAAGCTTTTGTTCTATTTAACCATGCCCCTTTAAGCCCCTCCCACTGTTATTGCAATTTGGTCACACCTACCATTTTCCACGGTGAGTTATGCGCACCACATAACTACTCTACATGAGGTGCCTAAACGTGCCTCAGATCTTTTACAATCCTAGCAACAAGACACAATGAAAGCCATGCCCCTTTGCCTCAGCGTGGTAGGCATTCAATTTTTTTTTTTATCAAGACATGGGACCCAACGTATTATCTTGCACATAGGCCCACTGATTTAATAAAACACCCTTGGACAGCCAATGTATTTCTCTCACCACAATTTACATTTCATTATATTATCAGATCGGAATATAACAGATAGGCAGAATACTCATGTGCATACAAGTACCAGAAGGGGCAGCTTTTCCCTGCATAGTTGTTGACCACACTTTTTCTACATCAGTAGAAATCTAAAACCTCCAACCGTTCTGGATTCCATGCGAGTATCCCAAGATTTTACCACAATGTGGCATCCTGTGGATCTGGGCTGTGTTCCAGAGTCAAGTACTGGAGCGTTTGTGCCGGCACCCAACTTTATGCAAACTTTATGTGAAAAAATGATCTACTGTATGACCCAACAGAGTCTACATATGTCCAGTAGTAAGAGGAGGGGAGAGAGGGAGTAGCAGCACAGTACACAGACTTTTGTGCATGGTAAATGTTGTCTACTGAACCCAATGCTTGGCACTATTGTTTTTTCCCACCCTCCACTATGCACCCTTATTCTCTCTCACATCCACTGTTAAGTATTGCTATCTCCACTCCCTGTTTGGCACTATTGTTTCTCCCCCCACTTGGCTATATTGGTTTCCCCCCACCTTTCTGATGGACATTGTTGTTTCGCTCACCCCTGCTGGGTACCTTTCTCCACCAACCCCCCCATTGCTCCTCCCAACCCTCCTATTGGGCACTATTGTTTTTCACACCCTCTGCTGGTCATCGTTTTTCTCCCATCCTCTTCTCAGCACTATTTCCCCCTCTTACTAGATGCTACTGTTCCCCCACCACCTGCTCTGGATCACTGCCCCAACCATGCCCTACTGACATAAATGCATATTTCCCCCCAATTGACCTCCAACATCAGGACATTCTTCCTCCCACAGACACTAACACTGGGATTTTTTCTTTTCTTTGACTATTGCTTACAGGCATTTTTTTTTCTTTACACTGGTCACCTGGCAACCAACTCTATGCATATTTTCATCCCACTGATCATGGATGAAGGGCATTTTTTTTTTCACTGACCACCATCACTAGTCATTTTTCTCCCACTACACAAGGCAATAGACCATCGACTGTGGGCTTTTTCCACTAGAAACTAGATTTTCTTCTCAGAAATCACTGACTCTATAGTATTGCCCCCCTCCCTTTGCTGACCATAGGCCTACTTTTCCCCACAGCTGACACTTTTTCCTATGATAGACCTCTTACATTGCTGCACTCTGTATACTATTGCATTGTCATTACTGTACACTCCATGTGCTGTGTAGTACACATTACACATATACTGTATAAATCCTGCATTCTATATGTTATGTTGTGCATTATATAGTTTTTGTATGTGGGACTCTCACTTAAAGATCAAGTAATCTGAGTAATCAGAGTGGTTATAGAGTTTTTTTCTGAGGACAAGGACTACACACTGTGTACAATGTATATAATATGTAGGCACAGACTCTATTTAACCATGCTTCTTAAAACCTCACCCAACATTCAACAAAAATAAGTCATGCCCATTTTTAACACACATTGTCTTCCCCATTACAAGGCGTCCCTCTTTCTCAAGTGCCAAAGTTGGGGCTATGAGAAATATACTGTCCCAAGGATGGAAAATGTGTAATATTTTTGGTAATATTATCCACACTAGTTTTCCATCTGAAGGTGAGAAAGGTTCCACTTTAAATAAGTCTCTTACTGTACCAAATGAAAAAAACAACATTATTTGTGTCAACTAGGGATGAGCCGAACAGCCCCGCACCAGAACCTGCGAACGGACCTAAAGTTTGCGTGAACATTAGAACCCTATTAACGTATACAAACGTTCAAAATTTAAAAGTGCTAATTTTAAAGGCTAATATGCATGTTATTGTCATAAAAACTGTTTGGGGACCTGGGTCCTGCCCCAGGGGACATGTATCAATGCAAATTTTTTTTTTTTTTAAATGGACGTTTTTTCAGGAGCAGTAAATTTAATAATGCTTAATGTGAAACAATAAAAGTGTAATATTCCTTTAAATTTCGTACCTGGGGGGTGTCTATAGTATGCCTGTGAAGGGGCGCATGTTTCCCGTGCTTAGAACTGTCCCTGCACAAAGTGTCATTTTTGCAGGAAAAAAAGCTATTTAAAATCACTCAGCCGGTCCCTGTTGAACCAGTCGAGATTCAAATCATCTATGGCCAGGTTAAAAGTGGATGCTACTGACAAGATTTTAAAAGAATACCGCAAAGAAAAAAAAATGAAATCATGTAATCATTAATAAAGAGATTTGCCAGGGGGTCCATCCCATAAAGCAAAAGTGCAAGACATTTACAAATCAGCTTTAAAATAAAACTGCAATAATTCAGGATGGAAATCACCAAGGAGATTGAGAGCTGTGGGGGGGAGGGGGGTCAAAACCCCAAAAACAGAGAGGGAAAAGATGGTACAAGATGTACTTTTTAATCGAACAAGATGTCTTATATTTTTTCTTTAATGTTTTTTTTGTTGTTCATTTTGTGTTCTTTATTACATTATTTATTTTCTTTCAGAGGTTTTTGTGGCCCTAATAATTGTTTGTTGTTCTTTTTGTTTTTCTTTTATGTTTTGGGTGGAATTCCCAGGGTGCTGTTGTTTGCCGCATCGCTTCTAGATTTGTGACTCCTTACACAACTACATATCTGCACCCATTCACGTAATATATGCAGCCTACATAATATTTTGTGTGTACGTACATTTGCCTTGATGCCATTTGGGCAATATGGTCAGCTGGCGGGGTATATGGTGTTTTTTTTCTCCCAAAGGCGGTGCATCCTGACGTTTGGGTGGGACCTGGAACCTATAAATATTGGGGGTAATTAGGATGGGGTCCCTTTTGTCTGGGACACATTCCTGGTACTTCAACTGGGCCACAGGTATCCTGGAGGAATATTGAGCATTGGTTGTACTATTGCAATGGGGCTCAATATGGAGCATGGATTTTATGTGGAAGGGAATGTTTCTATTCTTGTACAGCACTCGCGTATATTATTCTGGTTATACAGTATATTCATTTTCTTATGCAGCCTTATTCGGGAGCTTTTACGTTTGTAGTTGGGTCACAGTTCTCGGATCATGTCCTTTCTTTAGTGTTGCTGTACTTGTTAATGAGCTCAAGTTGTCTACACATGAAGCTAAAGGGATTGTATCTCATTAATATTTGGGATATATATATCTTGATCTGTGATTGATAAACTTATGTATCTGTATATACTGTATACTAATTTATTTTCTAGATATTGTTACTTTTCATGGATTCATCTTCAATTCCTGTGGCCAGATAAACATTACAACTTGTGCCATATTTGCCCCCTTGCCCTCCCTGCTTTTGGGTTTTGAACCCCCACAGCTCCTGTGGCAGACATATTTGGTGAATTTCCTCCAGAAGTATTGCGGTTTTATTTTCAAGCTGATTTGGAAGTGTCTCATATTTCTGCCATTTACTTTTGCTGTATTCGATAGAGATCTGGTCAGTAGCACCCCTCCTAAAGAATGCAAAAAGAAATGTAAGGGTGGAATCAGGGCATCTAAGATAGAACACAAAAGGCACATAGCGGTGGAGAGTAAGAAAAATTCCAAGAAATTCTTTAAGTACATAAATAGTAAAAGAAGGAGAACAGATCATATTGGCCCCATAAAGAATGATGAAGGGATTCTGGTTACAAAAGAATGGTGAGATGGCGAAGGTTTTGAATGTATTCTTCTCTTCACAAGGGAATCGGAGGGCTTCAGTAACCAAAACTGCAGTGTTTATCCTTATGACACATCAAAGAAAGCACCCCCATGGTTAACAGAGGACAGAATTTAAATTAGACTTGGGAAACTTAACATTAATAAATCCCTAGGACAAGATGGCTTGCATCCGAGGGTACTTAGGGAACTCAGTCAAGTAATTACAAGACCATTGTTCCTAATTTTTATTGACAGTCTACTGACTGGAATGGTACCAGCTGATTGGAGAAAAGCCAATGTAGCACCAATATTTAAAAAGGGCCCAAAATAAATCCCTGGGAATTACAGACCAGTTAGCCTAACATGAATAGTATGCAAGCTTTTGGAGGGGATGATAAGGGACTATATACAAGCTTTTAGTAATGAGAACTGTTTCATTAGCAGTAATCAGCATGGATTCATGAAGAAGAATCGTTCTTGCCAAACCAATCTATTAACCTTCTATGAGGTGGTGAGTTGCCATCTAGATAAAGGAATGCCCGTAGACGTGGTGTATGTGAATTTTGCAAAAGCATTTGACACAATTCCCCATAAACGTTTACTGTACAAAATAAGGTCTGTTGGCATGGACCATAGGGTGAGTACATGGATTGAAAACTGGCTACAAGGGCAAGTTCAGAGGGTGGTGATAAATGGGGAGTACTCGGAATGGTCAGGGTTGGGTAGTGGGGTCCCCCAGGGTTCTGTGCTGGGACCAATCCTATTTATTTTGTTCATAAACGACCTGGAGTTCAATCTCTGTATTTGCAAACAATACTAAGCTAAGCAGGGAAATAACTTTTCCGCAGGATGTGGAAACCTTGCAAAAAGATCTGAACAAATTAATGGGGTGGGCAACTACATGGCAAATGACGTTTAATGTAGAAAAATGTAAAATAATGCATTTGGGTGGCAAAAATATGAATGCAATCTATACACTGGGGTGAGAACCTTTGGGGGAATCTAGGATGGAAAAGGACCTGGGGGTCCTAGTAGATGATAGGCTCAGCAACGGCATGCAATGCCAAGCTGCTGCTAACAAAGCAAACAGAATATTGCCATGCATTAAAAAGGGATCAACTCCAGAGATAAAACGATAATTATCCCGCTCTACAAGACTCTGGTCCGGCCGCACCTATATGCTGATTATGCTGTCCAGTTCTGGGCACCAGTCCTCAGGAAGGATGTATTGGAAATGGAGCGAGTACAAAGACAAAGCTAATAAAGCTAATAAAGGGTCTGGAGGATATTAGTTATGAGGAAAGGTTGCAAGCACTGAACTTATTCTCTCTGAGGAAGAGACGCTTGAGAGGGGATATGATTTCAATATACAAATACCCTACTGGTGACCCCACAATAGGGATAAAACTTTTACGTGGAAGGGAGTTTAACAAGACACGTAGCCACCTATTAAAATTAGAAGAAAAGAGGTTTAACCTTAAACTATGTAGAGGGTTATTTACTATAAGAGCGGAAAGAATGTGAAATTCCCTTCCACAGGTGGTGGTCTTAGCGGGGAGCATCAGTAGTTTAAAAAAACTATTAGATAAGCATCTGAATGACCACAACATACAGGGATATACAATGTAATACTGACATATAATCACACACATAGGTTGGACTTGATGGACTTGTGTCTTTTTTCAACCTCTCCTACTATGTAAGTTGTGAATGCAGTAAAATGTACTCCTTTAAAAGTAACATTTGTGTTTATAAAGAGGGCCTGAGGACCTATCAGTGGCGGCTGGTGAAGTTTTAGGATAGGGGAAACCAATGAGATCTGCAGTGGCATCATTGCTGGCTCTAAATAACAGATCCCTATCAGTGTATCTGTAAACCTAGGAGCAGGGGATCCTGTGTGATGTTATTGACCGAATATGGTTACTTTCCAGTGACACTGGGGAGCTGTCATTTGCAACAGGAGTAGCAGCAGGTGAAAAAAAATTAGGCATATTTGGGAACTTTTCTAAAAGTGTCTTTTTCAATGGTGTGGGAGTTTTTAATCACTATTTTGTTTTTCAGAAGTATCAAGGGGTTTCATATACCCATACTCATTGCCCCTTATTCTAAATGGGACTTCCAGACTCCAATAAGCACCCCTGCAACCCTCCAGATCCCTTGTGAGGACAGAATGTGAGGATGAGGACATTCTTTTAATGGTGTGCTGGCCTTTTAAGAGAAAAAACAGCATGTGATTTACTAGGAAAAGGGGAGCAGTGAGAAGTCTCTCACCCTTGCAAGACAGCTTGTCCTCTATTGAAGGGGTGCAAGGGCTTCATCCTTAAATCCATGTGGTTACAGCACATTTGACAGCAAAAGTGAGGTTAAAACAGTCCATGAGGAGGTGTCACATCACGGATCGTGCTTCAGAGGAACGGTTAGATTTAGATGTCCAAATCTACCCTTACAGAATGTACTTATTTACAACCAGAATTTAGGAGACATGAGTGAGTAAGCATTGTGTAGTTACGATCGTGGTTCTGCAAAGTCATTGCAGAGATGCCAACAAAGTCAATTATATGTGGGGGGGAGGAATGTTATTTGCAGGGTATGGAACGTATGGTACATGCACTGGGTGCCACTTGAAGGAGTGCTATAGTTCTGCCAGCACCCCCATTCACCCTTAGATTAGTAGGTCAATGCTATCTTCTGTTTAATGGCACCATACAACATCATGTGTTTATTTGGTGTAGGTGGGCCAGCCCACTCTGATGTGAGGGGGGCTCTGAAAACTTTGATGTGAGGGGGCTCTGAGGACTCTGATGTGGAAGTGCTCAGAGGACTCTGATCTGAGAGGGCTCTGAGGACTCTGATGTGAAGAGAGGGTCCTGATGTTAAATGGGGACTCTCATGTAAAGGGATGCTCCTAATGTAAATGAGGGCTTTGGTATGAAAGGGCCTTTTGATATGAAAGGATGCATTCTCATGTAGCTCCTAATGTTAAGGGGGATCCTGATGTGAAATTAAGGAACGTTATGTGAAAGTTTTCTAACTTACAGAAACTGCAAAAACGGGAGGGGGGGGGGGGGACTCTCAGGAAGCTTAGAGCAACTGAGAATAAGCATTGCAAAAGCAACTAGTTGGAGCTTTAGGTGATGGCAATCTCACACAGGGCAGAGGTGGATTAGATTGCAATTACAGTGCACTGGGTTAGTGAATTAACCACCTTCTGTTGTGGATATATTGTTAATTAATTTATTAACAAGTTTGAATTGCATTTCAGGGTGGATATTATATCAAAGTTATCTAGAATATGGGTGGCAGATGTTTGAACAGGAGTGCAATTTCAGTACTTGCCTTCTAGATAAACCCCTGAGGGAAAAAAGCAAGTGCTGCAAACATTAAAAGATTATTCACACTGATGTGGTCATATTGCAGTAACCATACATAATTAAAACTTGTGAGTCACATTAAACTCAATACTTTTATTTATGATGCCCATTTATACCATAGGACTTAGGTTGAGTTATTAGACGTTCACTAAAATGTACACCATACCCACCCTTTGTTGCATGGCTACAAATAAGTCTCTTCCATATACTATTAAGGGAGCCACAGGATTCCCCTAAATGTTTGAGAGCTCAGCAGTATCCCTAATTAAACACAAACATTCACTACATCCTAGAAATATTCTGCATTTGACCCAACATAAATTTTAAGTGTATGTCCAGGATACTTTTTTGTTTCATTTTAGATAGAGTGAGAAAGTATAAAATTAAGGTTATATTGCTATCCAGGTCTCCATTGGAGAGGTTTCCATAATTTCTTGTCCTGGTGACAACAATTACATCAGAAATAAAGAAAGATTTACAATAGCAACACATACAAAAATAAAAAAAAGTTGGGTAAGGTGAGAACTCCTACGGTACATGCTTTTTTGTTGCTGTCTGCATTCCTGTGAAAAGATTGTCACCAGAACAGGAAAAGATGGTAAATCTCGCTACCGAAGATCCAGATAGCAGTAAAAAATCTTATTGGATTTCTAACCTTCCTTACTCTATCCAAAACTAAATGACAAAGAGCTTGACTGGACTTACACTTACCAGGCTTATTTTATGTTCTCTGCTACATTGGTAATCAAATTACCTGCATTCATGACTGTGGATACAACAGAAATGTATTCATTTGGGTCTTCATCACTTAGAATCACGTGACAGTCTTTTTCCAATGGAAATATTTCATAAAACCCTTCTGGGGATTCCACACCACAAAGCAGGAGAATCACTCTGTGCGATGGTTGTAGAAGATGAAAGAAATAAGCACATTGGTTTCTGCAGAAGGTTTCTAGAAGATAACTTGTCAGTATTAACAGTTTACACTGATAATTGGACTGGCTGAGAAGTTCCAGCATTTCCTCTGATTCACAGTCCAAATTACAAAGAAATACTGCATCTGTGTTTAAATGTGTTTTCAGTAGTTTCTTTAGATACGTGGCCCATTCTTCTCCATTCTTCTCAAAAATCACTAAAAGCTCTTTAGTTGTCTCTGTAAAATAAAATGTGAAATTAAAACCAATGATATATTATTTTCTGCTTGCCATTTATGGTCATGCAATTGAAATGTTCTATTCTCCACCACTAAAAAGGTATGTTTGTGCATATATTAATTCTTCTGCAATACCTCATGAATACATGTTAAAATTTAAATAATATGAAGGACTATAGAGAAGAATTTCAGTTATTGTAAAAAAGACAGTCCGTGACAGAATAGACAATTATTGAGAGCTACATGAGGCCCAGAATTAACGCTTTTCACGGAGGTAGATGCCATGGTTAATTATAAAGCTCTGTGGTAAACCCTACCTGGTGCAGGGTTCACTGCTGGAAATTAAACGCAAACACAAGAAGAGAGGCATTGTAGCCTTTATAGAGTGCCCCTTTGAAAATATTTTTTAATATATATATATATATGTCAGAAAAACAAAAGTAGAGAATGGCCTGACTTCAAATTAAAACTTTAATAAGGGTTTTAATTAAAGAAAAAAAGCTTTGGGTGTTCTCAGACAAATCGTAAATAAACTAATGTACAAAAAATAGAAAACATTTTATTAATTAGAAGTTTACACTAATTATGAACTAGGGCTCACCTGGTGAAAAAAGTTAAAAATAATTAAGAGGAAGAAAACATTTTCATGGTCTTGCCATTCGCAGTCCATGTTGGCTGTGACATAGCTTATAAGATCCTATAGAGTTTCTTCATTATATACTGTACATGTGTTATATATGCAACATGCTGAATGTGTGCTTCTCAGGATTCGGAATGCTTAGTATAAGTCTCTTGTGATATGGTAGTAACATATACAGTGAATATATGGCATATCCTACCTGGGCTACTTGAATAAATTGGTTAAAAAAACGTGTTTTACTATAAGACATAGTTTGAATTATTTGTGTTTGGGACAGACAAGATAATGAGAAATTGTCTTCCTCTTAATTGTTTTTAACCGTTTTCACAATGGTAAAATACAGATAATGTCAACTCTGATTATTATAACTATGAAGATATCATAATTTGCCAGGTTAACTTTCAACTTTGTTGAGTTATTTCAAATTTAGCACTGGGCACGGATTGCCTGATTTTTTTATTTTTTTTTTTACTAGGAACAGAGGTGAACTGAATCCTCATCTCCTCTGGGCACTTGGAACCTTTACGATTGCTTGTTTTTTTTGAAAATTCGGCTACAAACTGGACTGGAATTTTTTACTTTTCAATCATATGCGGTAGCCTGGCTGGCTGGAAGAGATCGGAAGGTGGACATCCCTAAAAACTTCCACTAATGTCACACCAATAAAGCTGATATGGCCTACTGATCTTGAATATTTTCCATCCAGGTGTGTACGCAAAGGCACATCCTTAAAAGGACATCTGCTGTTCTACCAAGACAGGTGCCTTAGATATTAAAGGCTTCAAATAATGAGGAGGATTGGGTACTTCTCCAGTTCCTTTAGTAACCTTTTCCTGGTCCGTAGGATTTTGCCTCCTCGTATCTACCTGGAACTTGCCGCCTGTATGCAGGACCTTTCTTTTTTGATTTTTCTGTTTTTGTTAGATGATATCCACCCTGACCTGCCAGTGGTCACCCTTGAGATGGCTGTATCCTGTGTACTCCCAAATAGATTGGATCTATCGTCTGGTATCTTGCACCAGTTTTATTTTTAAGGCAGGATCCGCCGACCATGGCTTCAGCCATATTGTCCCCCCTCGCCGTGACTGCGGGCAACATCACTCTTGAAAAACATCTATTGACATCTACTGACACCTCTGCCACAGAGTCTCCAGACAATTTCAGCTCTTACAAAGCTGTTACCACCTTGTCTCTCTTCACTTCCTCGAGAAGGGCTTCTTTAAAGGGTAACTCCACTTTCCTTTTCAATCTGCAGGTCTATAATTTTCTGTAAAATGCAATGCAATATGGCAATCTGGAGGTCTTTTGTACATGGAATGTGTACAGAAAACTCAGCAGAAACATAATTTCCTGCTTGTGAGATTGGATCACAGATTTTTTTCTGCGCTTCAGATTTTTGACATCCATTTCAACGAAAATGTCATTTTTGGTAAGATACTCCCAATAGGAAATCACCTCTAAAGGGAGTCAGACCAAGCCACTTTCCTCATTAGAGCCCTGCAGGTGCAGCAGCTGGTTGATAATTCTGAAACCACTCCCACTAGACTTACCGTGCACATGGGCTGGTTATTGCTGGTCTGCAGGCTCCTGCAGATACTACATTATGCAGGAGCACTTCAGATCTAGATCTAATTTTCAGACTAGAGTAAATGGGGAGCAATAATAATGAGAGGCAAAATTACGACCTTGATCAATGATGCCTGAATGTCTGTGCTTGAATTGTGACTGTTCTACCCTTTAGAGGGATCCCTCCATCTTGAGGTCCTTGCAGGGCTGTATGCTGCTTGCTCCAGACAGACTTGACATACTAACTTGTCAGGCAATGACTTTCCACCACAAATGCAGCAACTATTAGGGCTGGTAAGCTGTGATGTTTGTAGACGGGAAGCAATGATAATGAGGGGTGAGATGATGACCTTGATCAACCTTGCCTGGATGTCTGCTCTTAGATGGTGACTTGTCTTGACCTTTAGAGAGCGCCCTCAATCTTGAGGTTCTTACAGAGCTGTAGATATTGGCTCTCTTTTTCTCAATATCTTCACTACTTACCTAAGCCCTTTACCTTAAAAGCAATAGGTGGTCTGACTTGGCAGTGTTCCCTATAGAAACAGAGCAAAGCAGCAGACTGATATGAAAAACAGCATGACACAGTGATCCCAGAACAAGCACTGAGAAGGAGATAGGAAGAGCCAAGGTGAATGCCATAAAGAGCACAGTGATCCCAGAGCAACACGGAGAAGGAGATAGGAAAAGCCCAGGTGAAGGCCATAAAAAGGGAAAACATACCTGTAACTAATGACCACATAAACATCCAGCATGCATGAGTGTAGAGAATTCCACCATGTGTTTCTCATAAATGCCATAAAACCATTTAAAAATGGCACATTTGGTCATTACTGATGATATCAGTATCTGAGCATGCTATGATCGCCATCTTGGAAAAGGGTAGGCCAGGAAACTGGCCCCAGAGGCCACATCACTTCCTGCCTTTCATGTTCAGAGTGTATTTGCTCTGCTGCAGCCATCTTGGAAATGGCAATCACCCACAACGCAGACAAACAGAGAAAATAAGTTAAAAGCATATGGAAAGCAAAGAAAAAAGCTGCCACTTACGCCAAAGCTCAACTTTAAGACCGGGCCTCTTTTTCAGACTCAGTGTTTACAAGTTAAAACATTTTTTTTGCCAGAAAATTACTTAGAACCCCCAAACATTATACATTTTTTTCTAACACCCTAGAGAAAAAAGTGACGGTCGTTGCAATACTTTCTGTCACACCGTATTTGCGCAGCAGTCTTACAAGCGCACTTTTTTAAAAAAAATACACTATTTTCAATTACAAAATAAAACAAAAAGTAAAGTTAGCCCAGTTTTTTTCTTTATATTGTGAAATATAATGTTACGCAGAGTAAATTGATACCCAACATGTCACGCTTCAAAATTGTGCCCGCTCGTGGAATGAAGACAAACTTTTATCCTTAACCACTTGCTTACTGGGCACTTAAACACCCTTCCTGCCCAGACCAATTTTCAGTTTTCGGTGCTCTCCCACTTTGAATGACAATTACTCAGTCATGCAACACTGAACCCAAATTAATTTTTTGTCCTTTTTTTCCCACAAATAGAGCTTTCTTTTGGTGGTATTTGATCACCTCTGGGTTTTTTATTTTTTGCGCTATAAATGAAAAAAAGACCAAAAATTTTGAAAAAAAAAAAAAAAACACATTTTTCTTTGTTTCTGTGATAAAATTTAGCAAATTATTAATTTTTCTTCATAAATTTTGGCCACAATTTATACTGCTACATATCTTTGGTAAAAATAACCCAAATTAGTGGATATTATTTGGTCTTTGTGAAAGTTACAGACTCTACAATCTGTGGTGCGAATTATACAAAATTGATCACATCTGATGTACTGGCGACCTATCTCATTTCTTGTGGCCCAAACAAGTCAGGAAAGTACAAATACCCCCCAAATGACCCCTTTTTTGAAAGTAGACATTCCAAGGTATTTAGTAAGAGGCATGGTGAGCTTTTTGTGGTGTCGTTTTTTTCCCACAATTCTTTGCAAAATGAATTATTTTTTTATTTTTTATTTTTTTTCCACAAAATTGTCATTGTAATTACTTTATTTCTCTCACATGGCATCCGTATACCACAAATGACACCCCAAAATAAATTTTGCTACTCCTCCTGAGTATTAAAATACCACATGTGTGGGACTTTTACACAGCCTGGCCACTTAGAGAGGCCCAAAATGCAGGGAGCGCCATCACATGTTCTAGGAGCATAAATTACACATCTAAATTGTTGACTACCTAGTACACTTTTGAAGGCCCTGGAGCACCAGGACAATGACACGTGACACTGAAGTGGCACTGATGACAGGTGGCACTGATGACACCTGACACTGATGTGGCACTGATGACAGATGGCACTAATACGGGGCACTGATGACACGTGACACTGATGACAGATGGCACTAATACGGGGGAACTGATGACACGTGACACTGACAGATGGCACTAATATGTGGCACTGCTGACAGATGGAACTTATACGTGGCACTGATATCATGTGGCACTAATACGTGGCACTGAGAGATGGCACTAATACGTGGCACTGATGACAGATGGCACCGATACGTGGCACTGATGACTCGTGACACTGATGACAGATGGCACTGATACGTGGCATTGATGACACGTGCCACTAATAACAGATGGCACGTGACACTGACAGGTGGCACTTTTGACAGATGGCACTGATACGTGGCACTGATGACAGATGGCACTGACGTGGCACTGATGACACGTGGCATTGATATGGCACTGACAGATGGCACTGACGTGGCACTGATGACAGATGGCACTGACGTGGCACTGATGACAGATGGCACTGACGTGGCACTGACGTGGCACTGACGTGGCACTGACGTGGCACTGATTTGGCACTGATGACAGATGGCACTGTGGCACTGATGTGGCACTGGGGACAGGTGGCACTGGGGACAGGTGGCACTGGCAGATGGCACGGATGGCACTGGGGACTGGGGACAGGTGGCACTGGCAGATGGCACTCTGGGGACAGGTGGTACTGGGGACATGTGGTACGGATGGCACTCTGGGGACAGGTGGTACTGAGTACTGATGACAGGTGGCAGCGGGACAGATCGCTTTATTTTTCTTTTTTTTTTTTTACTTACAGCGCCGGCGCCGTTCCGCTCTCCCTCCTCACACGCTGTCTGTGTGAGGAGGCAGAGCGGCGCTGACAGATGATCTCATATGTTTGCATATTGGACAGCCAGATCTCGCTGTAAACGGCCGCTGTGATTGGCCGTTTACAGAGATCTGTGACCGGCTGTGTCCGACGGACACGGCCAGCACAGAACTTCCCCGATGCGCGCTCTCAGGAGCGCGCATTAGGGAAGTAAACAGGAGGACGTCCAGGGACGTCCTCCCAGCAGAGAGCGTTCGCGCTGCAGCCGTCTTTCGGCTATAGCGCGGGCGCGTAGTGGTTAAAAATCTCCATAGGCAACATTAAAAAAATTCTACTGGTTGCATGTTTTGTGTTACAGAGGAGGTCTAGAGCTAGAATTATTGCACTCGCTCTACCAATCGCGGCGATACCTCACATGTGTTGTTTAAACACCGTTTTCATATGCGGGCGCTACTCAAGTATGTGTTCGCTTCTGCAAGCGAGCTCGGCGGGACGGGGCTTGTTTAAAATGTTTTGTTTTTTTTCATTATTTATTTTACCTTTTATTTTTTATTTTTACACTGTTTAAAAAAAATAATAATTGTGTCAGTTTTATTCCTATTACAAGGAATGTAAACATCACTTGTAATAGATAATGACAGTACCTCTTAAATATGAGATCTGGGGTCAAAAAGACCTTAGATCTCATATTTGGACTTAAATGCAAAAAAAAATAAAAATCTAAAATTTTTTATCATTTTGAAAAAATGACAACAAAAAATTATGCCTTTAAGAAATATGGACGGAAGTGACGTCGCTTCCGCCCTGCTATGGTATGGAGACAGGGGGGGCCATGTTCGCCTCACTCATCTCCATACCTAGCAAGGAGACAGACGTGATCGCACCGGATCGCGGCGGGAGGGGGGGCCCTCTCCCACCTTCGAAAAAAGTGATCTTGCGGCGAATCCACCACAGAGACCACTTTTATCTTGTAGCCAAACACGGGGATACTAGGATTATGTCAGCTAGCTGCTGCCATAACAACGATATCCTTCCCCAAAGTAGGGGCGTACATCAGTGTGCGGCGGTCAGCAAGTTGCTAAAGCTTTCTTTGACAGGCCTGCACCACCAGAATGGGGCTCCAACCATTTACCTCATGTAGAGGGTGTACAAGAAGGACTTCCACCCAGGAGAGGTTGAACTATGCCCCCCAGACCCCCGAATGGGGGCTCCAACCATATAGCTCATTTAGTGGCTGTACAAGAAGGACTTCCACCCAGGAGAGGCTGAACCTGGCTGGGGCAACCATCAGTAAGGGAAACCTTGCAACTCCAGTCCTGATCAGGTAAGGACAAAAAGGAGAATGCTGTGAGTTGGGTTTGTCTTTGAGTTATAGTTAACCAGTCCTATCAGGTTGTGGAGGTGGAACCACAACCCATTGTATGCTGCCATGATGCGTCAGGAAAATATATTTGCTAGGTGAACATAAGAAAAGAGTTTGGATTAAACAAATATTTCTAACAAAATTGCAGCCAAAAGTTTTTTTTTTTTTTTTTTCACATTTAACTTTTTCTCAATAAAAGGTAGGAGTTACAAGGCTTCAGACTGAAATTGCTATTTCTCATTTCTTCCTGTGTAGGACTGCTGTAAAAATACATCTGAGAAATGATGCATTCAGACATAAAAGAATAATATGCCCTTTTGTCAGCTGCAAAATGCTGTCAGGAGCTCTCCAAACATCATCCAAAACGCTGCTCTTTGTTAAAAAGAAAAACAAATGTCGCCTTTCTGCCAGTCCATTTCTGGAAGAAAAAAATTCCCAACTTTTTTTGTGCTTCAAACTGAATTTGCATTCTCAGCTTTAGGAGGAGGATGTGTATAAACGTAATTGATGGTATTGCATTTAGCAACCAGTCATATGTTTTCTTTTAGTATTATTAACAGCCCAAATACATAAATTGAAATCATACTATCCTAAGAAGAAAGATTTTTTTAAGAATATTTCACTGTATTACTATTTGCCACTGATTAATGGATACATTTAATTAAAAAATAATGGTGTCATCCTTTCCTCATCATCTTCTCACTTCCTATTATACCCCCTACCATTGATCTCAAATCAACAGCCTCCTTAAACCAATGCAGCCTACGCGAGCTCTAGCAAGTCTACAGTCATCTTCTTAAATCAGTGGAGAGATTACTGAGTGCCTGCCTAGGATTTTCACACATGTATGGGTGCCTATAGCATCATTTTTTTTCAAGTCAAGCAAGAATGTTATTTTAGCTTTATTTTTATATGTAACTGTCAATTTACCTGTGCTCATAAAGGGGATCCCTAACACAGTCCTTAAAAAGTTGCATGCCAAAAAAATGTAAATACGGTAGTATTTGGTCCAAAACCATTATCTTTTCCCTTTTTTTATCACACATACCAGATCTTGACATTGCATAAAAATGCAGCTAACTGTAAGTTGCACAGAGTGAAAACTAGACTTGAACTTTTATAATTAACATTTACAGAATGTTAGCGGCATGCTAGGACTTTAGCTTTACACTTTAGTTTATACAGTATACCAGGTAAAAATAGTTTATATACTATGTACAGTAACTAGAAAATTCATAGATGGACGCATTTAAACAATGGGTTATCGTGGCAGTCCTTTAAAATAAATAATGGCCGCAATAAACCAACACAACAATGACACATCTGACACCGGTGTTTCCCTTTGATGAAAGCAAAACTATAAATTAGAGTAAAAAAACAAAGCAGCAGTGATGCTGAAGACTAAATTGTAATTGTAATTGCTCCTACGCATTCCATGTAACGGAGCGAAACATTTCAATACTTGTGCAACATCACATTCATAATTAATGTTGTAACTTTAATTACTTCATTAAAATACAGATTTGTAATTTAGCTTTAATGCTGAAAATAAGTCAGATCTGCTAGCTATGCAAATGAAATATTAAATTCAGCTCACTCAGTCATCTATGTATTACGCATGTTCTTGCTACCACGTAATGTATCATATTAACCTCTGGGGGAAAGGAAATATTAAAGTTTATTTTTTTGGGCTAAAATAAAAAAAAGATGTTAAGCTTCCCTGTTCTGTGCAATCATTTTGCACAGAGTGACCTCTTGCCTACTCTTCTGGAGCCCCCCGCCTGTGCTGTCTGCTCCTCCTTTCCTGCAGGTACCCCCTCAGAAAACTGTGTGCTGAGTGGGTAGCCATGCGGGGGCACTCTCATGCAGGGCTGTGTGCATCTATAGACACACAGTGTGGCTCAGCCATGCCACCTCCCGCGCACACTCTCCTCACAGGCAGGGCCGTTGATAACACAACAGGTCCTCCAGTACCTGGCACCATCAGCTCAACAGGAGGGCCCGGGCTGCTTTACTGTTCATCTATATGGTGCAGCTATTTTAAATATACAGTGGTGTGAAAAAGTGTTTGCCCCCTTCCTCATTTCCTGTTCCTTTGCATGTTTGTCACACTTAAGTGTTTCGGAACATCAAACCAATTTAAACAATAGTCAAGGACAACACAAGTAAACACAAAATGCAATTTGTAAATGAAGGTGTTTATTATTAAAGGTGAAAAAAAATCCAAACCATCATGGCCCTGTGTGAAAAAGTGATTGCCCCCTAAACCTAATAACTGGTTGGGCCACCCTTAGCAGCAACAACTGCAACCAAGCGTTTGCGATAACGTGCAATGAGGCTTTTACAGCGTCCTGGAGGAATTTTGGCCCACTCATCTTTGCAGAATTGTCCTAATTCAGTTACATTAGAGGGTTTTCGAGCATGAACGGCCTTTTTAGGTCATACCACAACATCTCAATAGGATTCAGGTCAGGACTTTGGCTAGGCCACTCCAAAGTCTTCATTTTGTTTTTCTTCAGCCATTCGGTGGTGGACTTGCTGGTGTGTTTAGGATCATTGTCCTGCTGCAGAACCCAAGTTCGTTTCAGCTTGAGTACACGAACAGATGGTCGGACATTCTCCTTCAGGATCTCTTGGTAGACAGCAGAATTCATAGTTCCTTTTATCACGGCAAGTCTTCCAGGTCCTGAAGCAGCAAAACAGCCCCAGACCATCACACTACCACCACCATATTTTACTGTTGGTATAATGTTCTTTTTCTGAAATGCAGTGTTCCTTCTACGCCAGATATACTTGGACACACACCTTCCAAAGAGGTCCACTTTTGTCTCATCGGTCCACAGAATGTTGTCCCAAAAGTCTTGGGGATCATCAAGATGTGTTGTGGAGAAATTGAGACGAGCTTTGATGTTCTTTTTGCTCAGCAGTGGTTTTCTCCTTGGAACTCTGCCATGCAGGCCATTTTTGCCCAGTCTTTTCCTGATGGTGGAGGCATGAACGCTGACCTTAACTGAGGCAAGTGAGGCCTGCAGTTCCTTGGACGTTGTTGTGGGGTCTTTTGTGACCTCTTGGATGAGTCGTCGCTGCGCTCTTGGGGTAATTTTGGGCGGCCGGCCACTCCTGGGAAGGTTCACCACTGTTCCATGTCTTCGCCATTTGTTGATAATGGCTCTCACTGTGGTTCGCTGGATTCCCAAAGCTTCTGAAATGGCTTTATAACCCTTTCCAGACTGATAGATCTCAATTACTTTCTTTCTCAATTGTTCCTGAATTTCTTTGGGTCTCGGCATGATGTGTAGCTTTTAAGGATCTTCTGGTGGACCTTACTGTGTCAAGCAGCTCCTATTTAAGTGATGTCTTGATTGTGAACAGGTGTGGCAATAATCAGGCCTGGGTGTGGCTAGAGAAATTGAACTCAGGTGTGGACAACCACAGTTATAGTATGTTTTAACAAGGGGGGCAATCACTTTTTCACACAGGGCCATGATGGTTTGGATTTGTTTTCACCTTTAATAATAAACACCTTCATTTACAAATTGCATTTTGTGTTTACTTGTGTTGTCCTTGACTATTGTTTAAATTGGTTTGATGTTCCGAAACACTTAAGTGTGACAAACATGCAAAGGAACAGGAAATGAGGAAGGGGGCAAACACTTTTTCACACCACTGTACCCCCCCCCCCCCCTTATACTGCAAAGGCACTATGTACAACAGCGGTGGCAGGAGCCTTTACAGACTTTCCCAGCATCTGCAGTTGTGAGAGTGTGGGTAAATGCCCCCCACTACTGGACTGCGTTCAACAGTGCCTTTGCAGCATAAGGGGGAGTGGTTGAAAGATGTGGCTCAGCAATGCATTTTTAATGCCTACTAAACACAAGTGTAAACGAGATCAAAAAGAAAATATCTCACTGAGTGTGTGCACATGGAAGACAGGAAGGAAAGACCACTATGGCACATGAAAGGTACAAAGGATCACTATAGTACATGGAAGGCAGGAAGGAAGAATCACTGTGGCACATGGAAGGCAGGAAGACTAAGGCACATGGAAGGCAGGAAGACTATGGCACATGGAAGGAAGAGAGAGATGAGAGAGTCCACTCACCCGGGCTGCATTGTCTTCAGAGGCTCAAGGAGACATCAGGACAGGAGCATTGGCTGCTTTGAAATTTCCAGCCCATACCCCCTTCCCATTCAACAAATTAGCTGGATGTGGGGATTGTGGGTGAGCACAAGGGGGACATTGGGAGGAGGTGGGGCAGAACTAGCCTACCTCCTTTTCTCTCCTCTAATGGGATATACAGTGGACATGGGGATGTACAGCGGGTGGGGGATGTGCAGCAGGCAGGGGATGTACAGTGGCGAGCCGGCGGGCGGGTGAGAGGGTGGTAGAGGTGGGGGGACTGCGTTGCTTTGCACTGAGCGAGGCCCAGCCTCAGCATGGCATGCACCGGACAGGGGGAGTGGTAACAATTTCTGGCACTGGGCTCCACTGCGGGATGGTTGGCAGATATGCAGAAAGGAGAACTGGGGGGATGTGTGCAGAGAGGAGAACTTGGAGGGATTTGTGCAGAAAGGAGAACTGGGGGGGGGTGGATATTGCAGAGAGGAGGACTGGGGGGATTTGTGCAGAGAGTAGAGCTGGGAAAGCATGTGTGTGGGGGAGGGGGGTTTGTGCAGAGATTAGAGCTGCAGGGATCTTAGCAGAGAGGAGAATTTTTCGAATTGGGAGCTTTGTGCAGAAATGAGAGCTTCAGAGGGCAGAAGGCAGGTTGTACAAAGTGAGAGATGTAGAGGGTTGGGTTGTGCAGAGGTGAGGGACAGAGATAATATGGAAGGGGGTGCAGATGCAGAGGTGAGTTGTGGACTGGGGGTGTAAGCTGTGGTTGGAGGGGTGCAGAGATGTGTGTGAGATTTAAATGGGGGGGGGGGCAAAGGTGAATTGTGGATGGGGCGGGGGGGTGCTAAGGTGAATTGTGGATGGGGGTGAAGAGTGGAGCTGTGGATAGGGGGAAAAAAAGGTGAGCTGTGGATGTGGGATGCAGAGGTAAGCAAAGAGGTGTGCAGAGGTGTGCAGAGGTGAGGATTTTATGTTTACTTTTGGGAGAGGGGGGATACTTGAGGGAAGGGGATTTTTTGCTTGGGGAAGACCAGGAAAATTTGCTGAGGGACAGTAAAGTATACAGTATAGTTCAGTTCAGAGTACAGCATGGGTCCAGAGGTGAGAATTTTGTAACACCTTTTACATTACATACTCATAAGCACTCTACTCTACTCTGTATGCTGTGCTGTATGTTACATATTAAAGGCTTTGGGATGGTACACCTGAATACTGTACTCTGTACAATGGGTTTTATATATAGTCCTGAGCCCTGCATTCTGTATGCTGACCTGCATATTACATACGCTTTACCACTGCACTCTGTTTGATGGCCTCTATGTTACATATTATTGACCCCTGCACTCTGTACACAGGGCTTTATGTTGAATATTCCTGAGCACAAGGGACGCTTCACATTGAATTAAAGTGTGATCCCTTCTCACAACTGCACAATACACAATACACACTCCTGAGCCCTGTGTGTTATGAACTCCTGAGTCCTGTACTATGTGTGTTACACATTCCTGAATTATGCGTCTTGTGTGATATGCAGTGTGATATGCAGTTCGAAGCCGTAAAGAAGAACTACAGTCTGCTCACATAATTTGTAATAAAAACATCTTTGCAATTCTGCAGCTTCCCTCAAACCACTTTGCATATTATTATATATATACTGTGATTCTGTACTTGCCAAATATGCTACAGAAATCTCCCTCCACTAAGTCTGGTTGCAGCCATTTAAACTGTGGGCATCTAAAGCTGATCCCTGTTCACTTCCTGGATTTACACAGACACACAGAGGCACACCTCCAGCTCTGCAGTCCTGCAGCTCTCATTGGCCCTCTTATGATTCATCCCTCTCTCTTCCTGGCAAACTCTCATGAGAGTGAGAGCTGTGCATGATGTCATAAGCCTAGGCTTTTTACCAGACAAGAAACAGGAAGTTGATTGTATAAGGTATTTACTGGCTTTCACTATCCAAAGTTAAAACAACAAGGGCAGAATATTTAATAGATGGAAAGATGAAAAAATTACTAAAGGTCCGCTTTAACTTATTAAAATTAATTGGCGCCGCTGTACTTCTCTTCTCTAAGGAAGGTGGGGCATGGGGTCGAGGGTTGGGTGTGGTTGTGGGCAGAGGGTTGGGGGTGGTTGGGGATGGAGAGTTGGGTGTGGTTGGGGGTGGAGGGTTGGGTGTGGTTGGGGGCAGAGGGTTGGGTGTTTTTGGGGTGGAGAGTTGGGCGGGGAGAGTGAGTTCCTGCACCTATTCTCTCAGGAAAAAAGCCCTGATTTTTGTTATTGTAAGCTGCCACAATACATGGTCGGACTGTTGCAAATCCTTTCACATCAGGAGAGAGCAACTTTATTTGATCACAAGTAAGTGGATGGGGTAAGATTCAGTATTGTAATACAATAATAATAAGTTGTTAGTAAAGGCTGGGTTCTTTCAGGATCCAACAGAAATACAAGTTACTATAGACATTATTAGAACAAAAAACTAGGGCTTATTTTACAAGCCAAAACACAGGTTATTATGACCTAATATTAATTCCTAGTGACATTGAATGCAAATGAATGCATAAAATAATGTTGTGAAATAATTTCTGCACAAAAGAGTGCAGCAATGTTGCAGGGTGATCTGAACAGTATACATATACATGTATGTATAATTTATTGTTTGACTGATCTCTTTAACAGCAGAAACAGGAATAAGTACATGCTACACCACAGGCAAGGACCATGAATGCTGATTCAAATTTGATTTAAACTCTACAATAGGGATGAGCCGAACACCCCCGGGTTCGGTTCGCACCAGAACCCGCGAACGGACCTAAAGTCCATGTGAATATAAGAACCCTATTAATTACAATGGACGCGAACTTTCAAAATCAAAAGTGCTAATTTTAAAGGCTAATATGCATGTTATTGTCATAAAAAGTGTTTGGGGACCTGGGTCCTGCCCCAGGGGACATGTATCAATGCAAATTTTTTTTTAAAAACGGCAGTTTTTTCAGGAGCAGTGATTTTAATAATGCTTAAAGTGAAACAATAAAAGTGTAATATTCCTTTAAATTTCGTAGCTGGGGTGTGTGTATAGTATGCCTGTGAAGGGGCGCATGTTTCCCGTGCTTAGAACTGTCCCTGCACAAAGTGTCATTTTTGCAAGAAAAAAAGCTATTTAAAATCACTCGCGGCTAATGAATTGTCGGCTCCCGTAACACAGAGAACAGTCATTCATTGAAAGTCATTGATAAAAAAAAAAAAGTAATTGATAAAAAAAAAAAAAAGCGTGGGGGTCCCCCCAAATTCAATTACCAGGCCCTTCAGGTCTGCTATGGATATTAAGGGGAACCCCAGCCAAAAAAAAAAAAAAAATGGCGTGGGGTCCCCCTCAAAATCCATACCAGACCCTTGAGGTCTGGGATGGATTTTAAGGGGAACCCCGGTTCAAAAAAAAAATGGCGTGGGGTCCCCCTCAAAATCCATACCAGACCCTTATCCGAGCACGCAACCTGGCAGGCCGCAGGAAAAGAGGGGGGATGAGAGCGGCCCCCCCCCTCCCTCCTGAACCGTACCAGGCCACATGCCCTCAACATTGGGAGGGTGCTTTGGGGTCCCCCCCAAAGCACCTTGTCCCCATGTTGATGAGGAAAAGGGCCTCGTCCCCACAACCCTGGCCATTGGTTGTGGGGGTCTGTGGGCGGGGGCTTATCAGAATCTGGAAGCCCCCTTTAACAAGGGGACCCCCAGATACCCCCCCCCCCCCTGTGTGAAATGGTAAGGGGGTACCCCTACCATTTCACCAAAAAAGTGTCAAAAATGTAAAAATGACAGGAGACGGTCTTTGACAATTCCTTTATTAAAATCTTCTTTCTTCTGGTCTTCTTCCTTCTTCCTTTCTTCATCCTTCGGTTTCTTCATCTTCTCCTTCCGGCATCTTCTTCCATCTTTTTCTTCCATCTTTTTCTTCCATCTTCTTCTTTCTCCGATCCTCTTCTTTTTGCTCTGGTCTTCTGGTCCGGCATCTTCTTCCATGGCGTCGGCCCCGCCCTCCGTTATAAAAGACCTGTCAGACGCAGCGAAGCCTCACACAGCGGGAGCCTCCCATTGCGTGGAGCGGCCCAGAAGAGACACAGACGCCATGGAAGAAGATGCCGGACGAGAAGACCAGAGCAAGAAGAAGCGGATCGGAGGAAGAAGATGGAAGAAGAAGATGGAAGAAGATGCCGGAAGGAGAAGATGAAGAAACCGAAGGATGAAGAAAGGAAGAAGGAAGACCAGAAGAAAGAAGATGAAAGAAGATTTTAATAAAGGACTTGTCAAAGACCGTCTCCTGTCATTTTTACCATTTTTGTCACTTTTTTGGTGAAATGGTAAGTACCCCCTTACCATTTCACACAGGGGGGGGCCGGGATCTGGGGGTCCCCTTGTTAAAGGGGGCTTCCAGATTTCGATAAGCCCCCCGCCCGCAGACCCCCACAACCAAGGGCCAGGGTTGTGGGGAAGAGGCCCTTGTCCTCATCAACATGGGGACAAGGTGCTTTGGGGGGACCCCAAAGCCCCCCCAATGTTGAGGGCATGTGGCCTGGTACGGTTCAGGAGGGAGGGGGGGGCGCTTTCGTCCCCCCTCTTTTCCTGTGGCCTGCCAGGTTGCGTGCTCGGATAAGGGTCTGGTAAGGATTTTAAGGGGGACCCCACGCCAATTTTTTTTTTTGACCGGGGTTCCCCTTAAAATCCATCCCAGACCTCAAGGGTCTGTTATGGATTTTGAGGGGGACCCCATGCCATTTTTTTTTTTGTTGGCCGGGGTTCCCCTTAATATAGACCTGAAGGGCCTGGTAATGAATTTAGGGGGACCCCCACGCTTTTTTTTTTTTTTATCAATGACTTTTTTTTTATCAATGACTTTCAATGAATGACTGTTCTCTGTGTTACGGGAACCGGCAATTTATTAGCCGCAGATGGCTGCCTTAGATGACACAACAAGCCAGACGGGTAAAGGTGTTTTAAATGTGATACTGCAATGCTGTACTAACAGCACGCACACACTAATCCCCAGAATCACAGCACAGATAATGTCAGCACTGCAGTCAGCAGCACTGCAGAATGGATCACAGCACAGATAATGTCACTGTCTGACATGCCGGAACACAATATAGGAGGCCCCTGAGCTATAATTGGCCACAGGAATCCTGCCACTGGCTCTATGATTGGCCAAGCATGCGGGGTCATAGTGCATGCTTGGCCAATCATCAGCCAGCAATGCACTGCGACTGGCGCAGTGCATTGCGGGCCGCTAGCATCACACAAATTTGATGCGAGCGGCCCAAATAGTTCTGGGCTCGCCGAACGGGCGAACGCCCGATGTTCGATTTGAACATGGATTTCGAATCGAACACCGGGCCCATCCCTACTCTACAAGTGATGTACCAACTTACTATATAAAAAAGGAATTGTATTGCACCATTTGATCATGTGCATCTTTTAAGCTCCTACACCAGGGGTCACTTGGCCTTTGATGTACAGTATATGTGTACAAGGCAATAGGGTAAAAATATAAATTGTAGACTGCCCCAAACCACAATTTCTACACGCAGGAAACAGCTTAATCAATGTACACATCTTCAATGCACAGTAGAGAGATGTTCCATTTGTCTGTGTCAAATCCTAACATATTATACTGAAAATGCCATTGATTTTTTAACTCACTAGTGAACAGCGATTCTCGTTAAGCTAACAGACTACAAAATTGTACAGCATGACTATTGAGAGATTTAGAAAAATAAAAAGCTATTTTATGTCTAAGTATATATTGAAATATATATATATATATATTTACAGTGCCTTAAAAAAATATTCATACCCCTTGAAATTTTCCACATTTTGTCACGTTACAACCAAAAACGTAAATGTATTTTATTGGAATTTTATGTGATAGACCAACACAAAGTGGCACAAAATTGTGAAGTGGAAAAAAAATTATAAGTGGTTTTCAAAATGTTTTTTACAAATAAATATGCAAAAAGTGTGGCGTGCATTTGTATTCAGCCCCCCTGAGCCAATACTTTGTAGAACCACCTCTCACTGCAATTACAGCTGCAAGTCTTTTTGGGGATGTCTCTACCAGCCTTGCACATCTAGAGAGTGACATTTTTGCCCATTCTTCTTTGCAAAATTGCTCAAGCTCTGTCAGATTGGATGGAGAGTGTCTGCAAACAGCAATTTTCAAGTCTTGCCACAGATTCTTAATTGGATTTAGGTCTGGACTTTGACAGGGCCATTCTAAACACATGAATATGCTTTGATCTAAACTATTCCATTGTAGCTCTGGCTGTATGTTTAGGGTCGTTGTCCTGCTGGAAGATGAACCTCCGCCCCAGTCTCAAGTCTTTTGCGGACTCTAGCAGGTTTTCTTCTAAGATTGCCCTGTATTTGGCTCCATCCATCTTCCCATCAACTCTGACCAGTTTTCCTGTCCCTCCTGAAGAAAAGCATCCCCACAACATGATGCTGCCACCACCATGTTTCACGGTGGGGATGGTGTGTTCAGGGTGATGGGTAGTGTTATTTTACCGCCACACATAGTGTTTTGCTTTTAGGCCAAAATGCTTATCTCCCCAAAACCCACAAAAGTACCACCCATTCTCTCCCTCTCAGCCGTCCCATCATTAGTGGGATTAATTCAGTTACATCAAGAATTGTTAGATATATTGATTTTTATCAACATGAAGGAATCTGGGTGACTGTTTCTCTGTCTCGCTTTCCTTTGCTTCCCCCCTTTTTCTCCATCACAGTTAGTTTATTTAGTTCCCCGCTCAGTCACCACCTTACGCAGCCCATGCACATGTATGCGCATATATACATGTGTACATATTACTTTATCCTCTACATCTCTTTGGATGCATGCATGTGTGCACATTTGAGAACATGCAGGTGTACGTATGTGTAGCTGTTCTGTCTCAAGGACATTCAGCTAAACCATTCTTATCCCATAAACATGATACCATATTTCTTCGATCGCAGTTTATTGGAACAAGCTAGGTGAAACTACAAATAACAAGAATAAACCTTGATAAGTACAATATCCCATAAATTTAGCATACATTTCAAAGACAAATATACACAGTACAATATGAGACAGTAAAACTTACTTTTTTAAGTTCAATAAGGGATTGATGGTAAGAGATTGAAACAAGACCTCTTGCAGTCTGAAAAGCATGATGAATGTGTCTCTTCCTGTGAGACTTTACCCAGAATACTTTGCTTTCCAAGTACTTCCTAGGTTATAAACTTTATTAATAAACTATACACACAGAAGCAATACCAAAAAAGGACGCTAGATGGCGCCTAAGCTCTGCAAATGATTCCTATAAAAGGTAACAACATTAAATGTCATTTACAACAACACAAATGCAGATAATCAGAATATATCCATCTGATGGACAGAACACTCCCCGCCTGACGTCAAGTGACGTCACTAACAGAGTCCTCCGTAGAAAGTAACAGAACAAGTTCAGTCACTGGTCTCAAGAACACTTTGGCCTCATTCTGTTGAAAGGTCTTGACCTCGACCTTACGGACAAGATTATCTTTGCTTGGCAGTACTTTGGTGACTAGACCTAAAGGCCACATGTTCCTTAGTGTCTGGCAATCTCTCATGAGCACAACATCACCAAGTTTAAGGTTAGGTTTTTCTGAGTGCCACTTCCTCCTTAGTTGAAGAGTAGATGTGTATTGCTCCCTCCACCGACTCCAGAAGGTATTGGCAAGAGTTTGAACTTGCCTCCATTGACGTTTGTAAAGGTCCTTCTCACAAAACTCTCCAGCTGGAGTACCTACAAGACCAGTCTTTTGCGTGAGCAACATGGTAGGTGTGAGAACCATTGGATCTTCAGAGTCACTTGAAATTGAAGTTAAGGGTCTGGCGTTAATGATGGCTGTAACCTCCGCCATAAATGTCACTAAACACTCGTGAGTAAGCCTTGCAGTTCCTACTTGTAGGAAGATAGAGTCAAGAATTCTGCGGGCTATGCCTATCATCCTCTCCCACACACCTCCCATGTGAGAAGAGTGAGGTGGATTGAAGATCCACGTGCAGTCTTGCTTACTCAAATACCTTTTTACACTGGGGATGTCCAAGTTGGAAGGAATTTGCAGTTCTTTCACTGCTCCTACAAAGTTAGATCCTCTGTCAGAGCGAATGAGTTTCACTGGGCCTCGGATTGCAATGAAACGTCTAAGAGCATTAATGAAACTTGAAGTGTCCATTGACTCAATCACTTCAATGTGAACAGCTCGTATGGACATGCAAACAAATATGACTGCCCAGCGTTTACTGTTTGAGTGTCCCCCTTTTGTGTACCGGGTGGCAACAGACCAGGGACCAAAGACATCAAGTCCAACATTAGTGAAAGGCGGATCCATGCTAAGCCTGTCAGAAGGTAGATTGGCCATCTTTTGTGTCTGTAACATTCCTCGAAGCTTTCGACAGATAACACACTTGAAGAGGAACTTACTCACACATCTTTTGGCTCCAACTATCCAAAGTCCAGCAGCTCTTAGAGCTCCTTCAGTAAACAGTCGGCCCTGGTGTTTAGTTTGGTCATGGTAGTGTTGAATGAGTAAATAGGCAATATGATGGTGACCAGGGATCACTAAAGGATGTTTCTCTAAGAACTCTAACTTGCCTTCTTTTAAACGGCCTCCTACTCTCAACATGCCATTTTCATCAAGGATTGGATCAAGTTTCTTTAAAACACTGTCTTTAGGAACAGGTTTGTGATTGACAATACAATCAATCTCTTTGGCAAAAACTTCTCTCTGTACAACAGATATTAACCAGTTTTTAGACTGTTCTAGGTCAGTTGCTGAGTAGACTTTCCTACAGTGGTGCCAACTCCTGCAACCGTCATGAGTTGGTGGTTGTTTTTTGTAAGACTGAGCTATGTGGATTAAGCAAGTGATAGCTCTAACTAGTGACCTCCAGGTGGAGAACCTGCTGAAACGGTGGGTTTTAAACTGGTTGAGAGATGTTGTTGTGACTGCAGTAGAAACCTGAGGGCGGATTTCCTGATCCTTTTCTGCATCTATCAGGTCAAACGTGGTGAGGTCATCATTGTTACAGTCAGGACTGCGTAGAAAGGTGGGACCTGTGAACCACGAAGTACTGTCAAGGCGACTGGCCGCTACAGATCTGGTCGCTAGGTCTGCGGGATTATAGTCTGTAGGCACAAAATGCCATTGCTCTGGGCGGGTGGATCTCCTTATTCTCAACACTCTGTTATTGACATAGACATAGAAACGCCTAGTTTCATTATGGATGTAACCCAGAACTACTTTACTGTCTGTGTAGAACTCGGCTTCCTGGATTTCTAGGTTTGTCTCTGTTGCTATTAGTTCCGCTAGCTCTGTAGCCAATACTGCAGCACAAAGTTCCAGCCTGGGTATGGTGTGTTCAGGCAGTGGTGCAAGTTTTGCTTTTCCCATTACAAACCCTATGTGGCTTTGTCCTTTAGTGTCTATGGTTTTCAGGTAAGCTACAGCAGCAATTGCTTTAACAGAAGCATCCGCAAACACACAAAGTCTTTGCATCTGAACATCTGCAGATGACAGAGGTGCATATGGGCGTGGAATTTTCCCCAAAGCCCCCCCCAATGTTGAGGGCATGTGGCCTGGTACGGTTCAGGAGGGAGGGGGGGGGGCGCTTTCGTCCCCCCTCTTTTCCTGTGGCCTGCCAGGTTGCGTGCTTGGATAAGGGTCTGGTAAGGATTTTAAGGGGGACCCCACGCCAATTTTTTTTTTGACCGGGGTTCCCCTTAAAATCCATCCCAGACCTCAAGGGTCTGTTATGGATTTTGAGGGGGACCCCATGCCATTTTTTTTTTGTTGGCCGGGGTTCCCCTTAATATAGACCTGAAGGGCCTGGTAATTGAATTTGGGGGGACCCCCACGCTTTTTTTTTTTTATCAATGACTTTTTTTTTATCAATGACTTTCAATGAATGACTGTTCTCTGTGTTACGGGAACCGGCAATTTATTAGCCGCAGATGGCTGCCTTAGATGACACAACAAGCCAGACGGGTAAAGGTGTTTTAAATGTGATACTGCAATGCTGTACTAACAGCACGCACACACTAATCCCCAGAATCACAGCACAGATAATGTCAGCACTGCAGTCAGCAGCACTGCAGAATGGATCACAGCACAGATAATGTCACTGTCTGACATGCCGGAACACAATATAGGAGGCCCCTGAGCTATAATTGGCCACAGGCATCCTGCCACTGGCTCTATGATTGGCCAAGCATGCGGGGTCATAGTGCATGCTTGGCCAATCATCAGCCAGCAATGCACTGCGACTGGCGCAGTGCATTGCGGGCCGCTAGCATCACACAAATTTGATGCGAGCGGCCCAAATAGTTCTGGGCTCGCCGAACGGGCGAATGCCCGATGTTCGATTTGAACATGGATTTCGAATCGAACACCGGGCCCATCCCTACTCTACAAGTGATGTACCAACTTACTATATAAAAAAGGAATTGTATTGCACCATTTGATCATGTGCATCTTTTAAGCTCCTACACCAGGGGTCACTTGGCCTTTGATGTACAGTATATGTGTACAAGGCAATAGGGTAAAAATATAAATTGTAGACTGCCCCAAACCACAATTTCTACACGCAGGAAACAGCTTAATCAATGTACACATCTTCAATGCACAGTAGATAGATGTTCCATTTGTCTGTGTCAAATCCTAACATATTATACTGAAAATGCCATTGATTTTTTAACTCACTAGTGAACAGCGATTCTCGTTAAGCTAACAGACTACAAAATTGTACAGCATGACTATTGAGAGATTTAGAAAAATAAAAAGCTATTTTATGTCTAAGTATATATTGAAATATATATATATATATTTACAGTGCCTTAAAAAAATATTCATACCCCTTGAAATTTTCCACATTTTGTCACGTTACAACCAAAAACGTAAATGTATTTTATTGGAATTTTATGTGATAGACCAACACAAAGTGGCACAAAATTGTGAAGTGGAAAAAAAATTATAAGTGGTTTTCAAAATGTTTTTTACAAATAAATATGCAAAAAGTGTGGCGTGCATTTGTATTCAGCCCCCCTGAGCCAATACTTTGTAGAACCACCTCTCACTGCAATTACAGCTGCAAGTCTTTTTGGGGATGTCTCTACCAGCCTTGCACATCTAGAGAGTGACATTTTTGCCCATTCTTCTTTGTAAAATTGCTCAAGCTCTGTCAGATTGGATGGAGAGTGTCTGCAAACAGCAATTTTCAAGTCTTGCCACAGATTCTTAATTGGATTTAGGTCTGGACTTTGACAGGGCCATTTTAACACATGAATATGCTTTGATCTAAACTATTCCATTGTAGCTCTGGCTGTATGTTTAGGGTCGTTGTCCTGCTGGAAGATGAACCTCCGCCCCAGTCTCAAGTCTTTTGCGGACTCTAGCAGGTTTTCTTCTAAGATTGCCCTGTATTTGGCTCCATCCATCTTCCCATCAACTCTGACCAGTTTCCCTGTCCCTCCTGAAGAAAAGCATCCCCACAACATGATGCTGCCACCACCATGTTTCACGGTGGGGATGGTGTGTTCAGGGTGATGGGTAGTGTTATTTTACCGCCACACATAATGTTTTGCTTTTAGGCCAAAATGCTTATCTCCCCAAAATCCACAAAAGTACCACCCATTCTCTCCCTCTCAGCCGTCCCATCATTAGTGGGATTAATTCAGTTACATCAAGAATTGTTAGATATATTGATTTTTATCTACATGAAGGAATCTGGGTGACTGTTTCTCTGTCTCGCTTTCCTTTGCTTCCCCCCTTTTTCTCCATCACAGTTAGTTTATTTAGTTCCCCGCTCAGTCACCACCTTACGCAGCCCATGCACATGTATGCGCATATATACATGTGTACATATTACTTTATCCTCTACATCTCTTTGGATGCATGCATGTGTGCACATTTGAGAACATGCAGGTGTACGTATGTGTAGCACCCTCTACCATAGCTAGGTGCTAGCATAGGATTTTTGCTAGGGAAAACTGTCAGCAGAGGTACATTTAGGCAGGCCTATGCTTTGAGCTAGGTCTGTCTGTTTTGATCTGGGGGCAGGGAGTGGTTAGTGTAGCAGTGGGTGTGACCACCTGTGCTTTAGTTCTGGGGCGCCTCCCCTGCTTCAAGGGAGAATGTTCTGGAAGAGGGGGCAGGGCCTAGAACTGGAGTGGCAGGCAGCTCATGTGGGAACCCTGACCAATCCACAACTGGTATTGGCAGGGGGTGGGCCTCCTATATAAGCTGAGGTAACAGGCCACTGGGAGGAGTTGTCGGCTAGGAGAAGTGGAGAATGGAGTACTAGACAGCAGCAGGAGGGTGCGTCGATCACAGGAGGAGGCCCGGGAGAGCTGTGAGGGAACTTCACCTTTACACGGTCATTGTGAAGTCTGCATCATTACATGGTCATTGATGTGGAATTCCTGGAGCAGAGGGGCAGATGAAGCTGTTGGAACGTACGGTCCGTTTAAGTTCTCCACCATGGAGTCAGGGAAGAGAAAGGTCAGTGAGTGTACCACAGTGGAGGGCTGGATGTGCCAGGAAGTCTGTGAGGGAACTTCACCTTTACACGCCCATTGGGGAAGTCCTCATCATAACACAGTCATTGGTGAAGTCCTCATCATTACACGGTCATTGATGAGGAGTCCTGGAGCAGAGGAGAGACTGTGGGGGATAGATTCAAATCGATGTGGCCCAAGAGCAGTCCACCATTCAGCACATTATTAACCTACTAGGCCTCCGGAGAGAGGTACTGCAGGCTTCTGGCCTAGTTTCAGCAATAACTCTGAGTCAGCATTAGAGACTATTCAGAGTGTGTTTTTCTGCATACAGAAGAAGATGTGACAACAAATTAATGTGCTACAGTATAAGTTTGTGCAGGAGGAGAGGATGTCTGGAAATTTCACCCATACATGGTTATGGGTGAATTCCTTATCTTTACATGGTAACTGATGAGAAATTTCTGGGAGCAATAGTCTGCAGGAGTTACGAAGAGGAGGAGCAATAGTCTGCATGGTGATGCAGGGAAGAGACCGTAGCTGTTACATCATTGCAAATCATTCCTTCAGGCTCAAACTAAGTTCTAATCTATAAAGTCTTTAAATATGATGGCAAAGTGATCTGATCTATGGGCATCCCATATACCCCTTTCCCCAACCAAGTTATATCCCCAATAAACAAAAACAAAACAAAGCAAAAGACTGTTCATTGTCTCAGATGTGATATATGGAGGTCTGGCAACAGGGTGATTTGGTGGATGTTTGTTACTAGTGGCAACTACACTGCTACATACTTATGTACTCCCATGTGTTTATTTTAAGAGAACAACGATTAATTAAATGATACATTTTTTATTTAATTATTTTTTATCTGATTAATTTCTAATATTTCTTTTTTTTAATAAATTATGGTTATTCGGGCCCCGACTGATCCTTATAAATACATTTTCAAAATCCATGAACAATATTACTAACCATAAGTAATTCTCTGATGTCACCATTCATTAATCAGGTACTATAACATTGACTGTCTAGTTCAGATAGAATTAGTGAACTATGATCACCCCCCCCCCTCTTCTCCCCCCCCTCGCTCCCTTTGCTCTTCTGAAGATATACACATATATTGCTGCCCATCATGCCCCAATAAGTATATATTGCCCCGTTATTATATTATTTTTTATCATCATCAAAGTTTTTTAACCTTTTTAAATGTTTATTTATTTTTATATATGGGTAGACATGTTATTTTTGCTGTATCTGACATTAACTTCTAATATTGCTGTTTGTCTTTGTAATACAAACAATTTCCCATGTTATCAATGGACATTTGTGTCGGCCCCTCCCCCCTGTACAGCATATAAGGCAGCTCCTTGTAGTCCCACGAGTTAGCTTGATAAAGGAACGCGACTGCCGTGTTCCTCGCAGTGCGCATGCTCGGGAAACGCGTCGCTTGCCAGTGACATCATCCGTTCTCGTCCTGCACACCACCAGCGTTCCAGGCCTCATTCTGAGCTCCTCTCCACCACAGCCAGCCCCCACTACAGCGGAGCAGCAGTGAGCGTCAAACAAGAGGATACATCGCTTCCCATCTGGGATAGGACTGTCAACTGAGGACACTTTCTTCTACTCTCCACTATGGGACTAATCATATGCCTGCTTTTTACCTCCTAAATGTGAGTTTTTCAGCTTTAGTGCTATTAAAACTTGTTATACTTCCACCCAGAGACGCCCCTCCCTTTGCTGATTTTTATCTACAACCTTTCGTTAAAAATATGCCATATTTAGCTATATTTATGTAGCTGCACGTCGGCCCTTTAAGACGCTGTAGAAGGCGTGCACCCACAGCGTGTGCCCAGAGCAAATGCGAGTGCCCGTCGGGCACCCGTGATCACTCGTGACAGAGCGAGAACCGGGATGTGTGTGTGTAAACACACAAATCCCGGTTCTCTCAGGGGAGAGGAGACAGATAGTGTGTTCATACTAAGCATGAACACCGATTTCTCTCCTCCCCTAGTCAGTCCCATCCCCCCACAGTTAGAACACACCTAGGGATGTATACTGGCCACAAAAATGTGTCAAAAGTGTCCAATTTGTCTGCCGCAATATCTCAGTTCTGATAAAAATCGCAGCTCACCGCCATTACTAGTAAAAAAATAAATAATAAAAATGCCATAAATCTATCCCCTATTTTGGAGACGCTATAACTTTTGGGCAAACCAATCAATATACGCTTATTGCGATTTTGTTTACCAAAAATATGTAGAAGAATACATATTGGCCTAAACTGAGGAAAAAATTGGGATATTTATTATAGCAAAAAGTATAAGATATTGTGCTTTTTTCAAAATTGTTGCTCTTCTTTTGTTTATAACGCAAAAAAGAAAAACCTCAGAGGTGATCAAATACCACCAAAAGAAAGCTCTATTTGTGGGAAAAAAGGACATCATTTTTTAGGGCTGTGAAAATTAAAGATTAATTCCTCGATAAATCTTTAATTTTTTTGATCACTCAAAATTCTTTTGATCAATCAAAGTTATTTTGATCGGTACTCGCCTCTCCGCTGGTTTCAGGGAGTTCCGTCGGAGATCCAGTGACGTCACCGGACTCCTCCTCCTCCCCCCTTCCCCAAGTGCCTCTGTCTGCTAACAAAGGGAAGGGGGGAGGAGTCTGGTGACGTTGAAGTTCTGATTGAACGTAACGTGTACGGGGGAGGAGCTATGCATGACGTCACCAGCTGCTGCCCTACGGAACTAACACGATTGTCAGCTTTACATGCTGTGTTTTTATCATCTTTATGTGAGTAGTTTGTGTTTGAACACAAAAATGAAATCTTATACTTAAGCGGTGAGCACTTAGATCCTTTCTTTCTACCCATGACCTGGCGTCCTTGCTGAGATCTAAGGAGACGTGAGAGAAGTTTATAGTCCGTGTTAACCCTTTTGATACCTGCTTGCATGACCACCTGTTTGCACAGAGGTCCATGCCATAAGGTGAGCGTGATTAGTTAGACCGGAGGTGGAGGGATTGTCACGCTACTGTGAAAAAAAAATGACTTACGTCAGTGCTACAGTTTGAATTTAAAACGTATTTGTGTGAACTGTGAAGTTAAGTCATGGATTGTGGAAACTAACTAGTGTCGGTGATTGTATATAGTGTATACCACATTTACCACTGACTAATGCAGAGTTGCAATGCAAGGAGATCAGCTAAAAGTAGTTGGATCTGTATGCGCGTTATAATTAATCGAAATTAGTAGATTAATCAATTTAAAAAAAATCTATTAATCGAACACGAAAATTTTAATCAGTAACAGCCCTATCAATTTTGTTTAGGAACAGCGTTGCACGACCGTGCAATTGTCAGTTAAAGCGACGCAGTGCTGTATCACAAAAAATGGCCTGTTTATTGAGCAGCCAAATTTTCCGGGGCTGAAGTGGTTAAAAGATACTAAAAACACGATCCAACTTTTAGATAACAACGAGTAAAAAAGGCGCATAGTCACAGTACCTCGTTTGTATGCAAGAGGTTCCTAATAGTCCAGAGGAAAAAAAGGGGGAAGGGGGTGTGTGAAGCGGCTGGGTGTGTATGTACGGTATACACAATGGGGCATGTGGGGTCGTCAGGGCTGCCACCGAAAAGGCCTGAAGCCAGGTCCAATAAGAGCTAGAGGAAAAAGACAAGGAGAGGGGCGCCTCTGAGTATATATCACATAAACATTTATTATAAAAACAATATCCACTCACATCTTAGAAAGTAGTGTTGCATTCTGACATATCTCAGTAGATGGAGGGCCAGTGGGACTACAAGTCACAGGAGGTTCGCCCAGAAGCTGTCGTCCTTCTCATGTCCTGGAGGAGATGAATAAGGCAGATGGATGTAGCAGGTGGGGTTGTTTCCTTTCAGTGGTCCTCCAAAGGGGTGGTAACATCAATTCAAAGAGAAGTCAGATGGGTATCACAGCTCTTAATGTTCAAAGAGGGTTCCGGGTAGTAAGAGGGGGGGTGGGGGAAAAAACAAAGTCTCTGTATAGAGTAAAATATGAGAGAGGAAGGGATGGAACATGGGAAGGCGTTTTAGCCCTGTTAGCCTACTGTAGGGTCTGTGCAGCCAGGTTCGTTTGCAGGATGTATTTAGGCACGGCCGTGTCTATGGTGTCAGAACGAGGCTTGCACCGCAAACAGTGCTAGGCGCCGGGGCGTGACGTCATGTCTCTGCAACGCGTTTCTGAGCTAGCAACGCTATAGATGGTCTGTATAGCGGCGCTCCTTTCTCAAGCAAGGGGGATGTGGGGGCAGGGGAAGAAGCTGATTATATTGAGTCGGGAGGGGTTTGGCCAGGGGGCGGAGTATAATAGCGATGGAAAAAGAGAATAAAAAATATCTATGTGTGTAGAAAAAACAGTGAGAATGACTGATTTGTAATTAAAAACCGGCATAAAAGATAATAATTAATAAGGAATGTGACCTGAGATTAAGCAGGGGACTGTTAAATAAACTGGACGTGTAGAGCAAGAAGTGTTATTACACAGGGGCAACTTTTAGATAATATTGAGATTAGAGAAGGTTGTTTGTTAGCAACTGCAGATGTTGCATCATTGTACACTTGCATCTCCCATCAGTTAGGATGTGATGCAGTACAGTATTATCTATCTAAGGAGAAAACATTGCTATATATACAAAAACAATTTATCACTGAACTGTTGTCCTTGGCTAGCCATAATTTTTTTCTGGTTTAATGGCCAATATTATCTTCATAAGAAAGGCAGCCATGGGGACCAAATTTACCCCCAGTTTGGCTAATTTATTTATTGAGGAGGATGTCCTCTGCCAATACTAGAGGCATTGTACTGTCCGTTTGTTTGAAAGTCCGGCGGACCTCCACTGCAAAGTCCGTCGGAAAGACTGTCGGACCTAGTTCGTCGAAAAGTCTGATCGTGTGTACGCGGCATTAGAGCGCAGTTTTCTATCTTTTTTTATGTTTTAGAATGGCCCAGTCAAAGTCCAGACCTAAATTGAGAATCTGTGGCAAGGCTTGAAAATTGCTGTTCGGGTTCGGCAGGTTCGGCCGAACTTCAGAAAAAAGTTCGGGTTCGGGACCGAACTTGACCCGAACTTGACCCCGAACACCGAACCCCATTGAAGTCAATGGGGACCCGAACGGCTATAATAAAGTGTCGGCTCCCGTCCCCCTTAATACAGAGAACAGTCATTGAAGTCATTTATTTTTAAAAAGTTAGTCATAAAAAGTGTTTGGGGACCTGGGTCCTGCCCCAGGGGACATGTATCAATGCAAAAAAAACTTTTAAAAACGTCCGTTTTTTCGGGAGCAGTGATTTTAATAATGATTAAAGTGAAACAATAAAAGTGTAATATTCCTTTAAATTTCGTACCTGGGGGGTGTCTATAGTATGCATGTAAAGGGGCGCATGTTTCCCGTGTTTCGAACTGTCTCTGCAAAAAGTGTCATTTTTGCAGAAAAGAAAGCTATTTAAAATCACTCGCGGCTATATGAATTGTCGGCTCCCGTAATACAGAGAACAGTCATTCATTGAAAGTCATTCATAAAAAAAAAGTCATTGATAAAAAAAAAAAAAAAAACAAAAAAAAAAAAAAAAATAACCAGGCCCTTCAGGTCTGGGATGGATATTAAGGGGGATCCCAGCCAAAAAAAAAAAAAATGGCGTAGGGTCCCCCTCAAAATCCATACCAGACCCTTGAGGTCTGGGATGGATTTTAAGGGGAAACCCAGCCAAAAAAAATGGCGTGAGGTCCCCCTCAAAATCCATACCAGACCCTTATCCGAGCACGCAACCTGGCAGGCCGCAGGAAAAGAGGGGGGGACGAGAGCGGCCCCCCCTCCCGCCTGAACGTACCAGGCCACATGCCCTCAACATTGGGAGGATGCTTTGGGGGTCTAAGACCCCCAAAGCATCTTGTCCCCATGTTGATGAGGACAAGGGCCTCATCCCCACAACCGTGCCCGGTGGTTGTGGGGGTCTGCGGGCGGGGGGCTTATCGGAATCTGGAAGCCCCCTTTAACAAGGGGACCCCCAGATCCCGGCCCCCCCCTGTGTGAAATGGTAAGGGGGTACAAAAGTACCCCTACCATTTCACCAAAAAAGTGTCAAAAATGGTAAAAATGACAGGAGACGGTCTTTGACAATTCCTTTATTAAAATCTTCTTTCTTCTTTCTTCTGGTCTTCCTTTCTTCATCTTCTCCTTCCGGCATCTTCTTCTTCCATCTTCTTCTTCCTCCGATCCGCTTCTTCTTGGCCTTCTCGTCCAGCATCGGTGTCTCTTCTGGGCCGCTCCGCGCAATGGGAGGCTCCCGCTGGGTGAGGCTTCTCTTCGGTATTTTCTTCCACGGCATCGGTCTCTGAGGCTTCTCTCCGGTATCTTCTTCCAGGGCGTCGGTCTCTTCTTGGGCCACTCCTCGCAATGGGAGGCTCCCGGTGTGTGAGGCTTCGCTTGGGCTGACAGTTCTTTTATAACGGAGGGCGGGGCCACCTGGTAACCCCGCCCCCCTCTGACGCATGGGGACGTCATGGGGAGTTCCCTATGGCTTTCCCCACGTCATGGGGAAAGCCATAGGGAAGTCCCCATGACGTTCCCATGCGTCAGAGGGGGGCGGGGTTACCAGGTGGCCCCGCCCTCCGTTATAAAAGAACTGTCAGCCCAAGCGAAGCCTCACACACCGGGAGCCTCTTATTGCGAGGAGTGGCCCCAGAAGAGACCGACGCCCTGGAAGAAGATACCGGAGAGAAGCCTCAGAGACCGACGCCGTGGAAGAAGATACCGAAGAGAAGCCTCACCCAGCGGGAGCCTCCCATTGCGCGGAGCGGCCCAGAAGAGACACCGATGCTGGACGAGAAGGCCAAGAAGAAGCGGATCGGAGGAAGAAGAAGATGGAAGAAGAAGATGCCGGAAGGAGAAGATGAAGAAAGGAAGACCAGAAAGAAGAAAGAAGATTTTAATAAAGGAATTGTCAAAGACCGTCTCCTGTCATTTTTACAATTTTTGACACTTTTTTGGTGAAATGGTAGGGGTACTTTTGTACCCCCTTACCATTTCACACAGGGGGGGGGGGGCGGGATCTGGGGGTCCCCTTGTTAAAGGGGGCTTCCAGATTCCGATAAGCCCCCCGCCCGCAGACCCCCACAACCACCGGGCACGGTTGTGGGGATGAGGCCCTTGTCCTCATCAACATGGGGACAAGATGCTTTGGGGGTCTTAGACCCCCAAAGCATCCTCCCAATGTTGAGGGCATGTGGCCTGGTACGGTTCAGGCGGGAGGGGGGGGCGCTCTCGTCCCCCCCTCTTTTCCTGCGGCCTGCCAGGTTGCGTGCTCGGATAAGGGTCTGGTGGTATGGATTTTGAGGGGGACCTCACGCCATTTTTTTTGGCTGGGTTTCCCCTTAAAATCCATCCCAGACCTCAAGGGTCTGGTATGGATTTTGAGGGGGACCCTACGCCATTTTTTTTTTTTTTTGGCTGGGATCCCCCTTAATATCCATCCCAGACCTGAAGGGCCTGGTTATTGAATTTGGGGTGACCCCTACGCTTTTTTATTTTTTGTTTTTTTTTTTTTTTATCAATGACTTTTTTTTTTTATGAATGACTTTCAATGAATGACTGTTCTCTGTATTACGGGAGCCGACAATTCATATAGCCGCGAGTGATTTTAAATAGCTTTCTTTTCTGCAAAAATGACACTTTTTGCAGAGACAGTTCTAAGCACTGGAAACATGCGCCCCTTTACATGCATACTATAGACACCCCCCAGGTACGCAATTTAAAGGAATATTACACTTTTATTGTTTCAATTTAATCATTATTAAAATCACTGCTCCCGGAAAAACGGTCGTTTTTAAAAGTTTTTTTTGCATTGATACATGTCCCCTGGGGCAGGACCCAGGTCCCCAAACACTTTTTATGACTAACTTTTTAAAAATAAATGACTTCAATGACTGTTCTCTGTATTAAAAGCACTCGCGGCTATATGAATATCAATTCATATAGCCGCGAGTGCTTTTAAAAGACATTTTAAAAAGCAACATTAAATCCCCGAACACCGGACCCGAACCCGACCCGACCCGAACATACAGTCAATTGTTCGGGTTCGGGTCCGGGACCCGAACACCCTAAAGTCCGGTACGGACCCGAACTTTACAGTTCGGGTTCGCTCAACCCTAGCAGCAACAACTGCAACCAAGCGTTTGCGATAACGTGCAATGAGGCTTTTACAGCGTCCTGGAGGAATTTTGGCCCACTCATCTTTGCAGAATTGTCCTAATTCAGTTACATTAGAGGGTTTTCGAGCATGAACGGCCTTTTTAAGGTCATACCACAACATCTCAATAGGATTCAGGTCAGGACTTTGGCTAGGCCACTCCAAAGTCTTCATTTTGTTTTTCTTCAGCCATTCGGTGGTGGACTTGCTGGTGTGTTTAGGATCATTGTCCTGCTGCAGAACCCAAGTTCGTTTCAGCTTGAGTACACGAACAGATGGTCGGACATTCTCCTTCAGGATCTCTTGGTAGACAGCAGAATTCATAGTTCCTTTTATCACGGCAAGTCTTCCAGGTCCTGAAGCAGCAAAACAGCCCCAGACCATCACACTACCACCACCATATTTTACTGTTGGTATAATGTTCTTTTTCTGAAATGCAGTGTTCCTTCTACGCCAGATATACTTGGACACACACCTTCCAAAGAGTTCCACTTTTGTCTCATCGGTCCACAGAATGTTGTCCCAAAAGTCTTGGGGATCATCAAGATGTGTTGTGGAGAAATTGAGACGAGCTTTGATGTTCTTTTTGCTCAGCAGTGGTTTTCTCCTTGGAACTCTGCCATGCAGGCCATTTTTGCCCAGTCTTTTCCTGATGGTGGAGGCATGAACGCTGACCTTAACTGAGGCAAGTGAGGCCTGCAGTTCCTTGGACGTTGTTGTGGGGTCTTTTGTGACCTCTTGGATGAGTCGTCGCTGCGCTCTTGGGGTAATTTTGGGCGGCCGGCCACTCCTGGGAAGGTTCACCACTGTTCCATGTCTTCGCCATTTGTGGATAATGGCTCTCACTGTGGTTCGCTGGATTCCCAAAGCTTTGGAAATGGCTTTATAACCCTTTCCAGACTGATAGATCTCAATTACTTTCTTTCTCAATTGTTCCTGAATTTCTTTGGGTCTCGGCATGATGTGTAGCTTTTAAGGATCTTCTGGTGGACCTTACTGTGTCAAGCAGCTCCTATTTAAGTGATGCCTTGATTGTGAACAGGTGTGGCAATAATCAGGCCTGGGTGTGGCTAGAGAAATTGAACTCAGGTGTGGACAACCACAGTTATAGTGTGTTTTAACAAGGGGGGCAATCACTTTTTCACACAGGGCCATGATGGTTTGGATTTTTTTTCACCTTTAATAATAAACACCTTCATTTACAAATTGCATTTTGTGTTTACTTGTGTTGTCCTTGACTATTGTTTAAATTGGTTTGATGTTCCCAAACACTTAAGTGTGACAAACATGCAAAGGAACAGGAAATGAGGAAGGGGGCAAACACTTTTTCACACCACTGTATATATATATATATATATATATATATATATATTTTTGTTCTCGTTCTGTCTATTTATGTTCTGTCCTCCCTAGAGGTAAAAACTTGTTTTTTTTGTCTGTATTATCATATAATATATTCAGTGCATTATGATTAGTTTGTTTATACTTATGTTATATTTTGTCTATTCCTAGTTCTATATGCTGCATCATAGCTGCATGGACATATAAAAGAGGTCCATGAGATCCCGAGGAAGCCGACTTTTCAGCAAAACATGTAGTCCATAACACAGCAACCATTATGTACCCCAAGCTGGGCTGGTTGTTAATTGTGACCTCAAAAGTCCAGGAATGTAATAATGGTTTAAAAATGTTTGATATTTGTAAATTCGTTTTTTTTACTATTGGAGGCATATATAAAGTACCACAATTATGTTTTTTATAAACATTAAATCAATTGCACAGATTGGTAAATAAAGTGCACAGTAATACAAACAACTCAAACAGTAGAAACCCACAGTAATAAACATCAATCAAATCAATTAGAACAATTAGAAAACTGAGAGTTAATTTCTATCCTATATATGAACTGCTACCTCTACACCTGACAGTGTCTGACTGTCCAGTCTAATATGAACAACGTTGGCTGGCATAGGAGTACTGTCCTTCCTGTGGAGGAATCAACAGGGGAATTGTATTTCACAGCATGAAGAAACAGTTTCCCTACTTAGTCCCTGTGTCCAGAACTTTTTTCTCCCTCTCTCTCTCTTCCCTCCATCTGGACCCCAAAATGTCCATTCCCAGATTTGTGATAGTGGTAGTGGGCGCTAGTGAGTGAATTAAACAACTGTCAAACAACAAGTGGTACTTTTAAACCATAGATAGACTTAATAAAGTGCTCTATACAAAGTAATAACATAGACAACAATGTACAAATCATAAATAATACAGTGATTCAAAGTCCATAGGTTCTTCTGTGATATTTTTAAAGCTCAACACCATCACCATTTCCAGACACTTGGCAGTTGCATCTGATGTGTGTGATTAAATTTCCTACTCACCAGAAGACCATGACCTCTTTAACTAAAAAGAAGGTCGCAATGGGCTTTTGTTTATGGGTCTTTAAACTTGCTTCTGTGGTAGCTGGAGATGAATCAGGGAATCTTTCAAACTACAACCTCCTCTCCACCAAGGTAACCCATCAAAGATAAGATGGAGAAAGTGCCATAGTTTAAAACCATTTATTAAAAAATATCATGCATAACAAATGCCAATTGGCTGCTTACATTTAAAAGTGCCTTCTCTCGACACTGAGGACACTTGCATGTAGTACTTTGGCAAGGATTGTAGGCTGCCCTGGACTCATGGGTCCACCGCCTCAGTACGATAAACTGGAAGTTCGGGACCCGGAAGTGACGTGACCAGAATGCGCCTCAATGTACGTTTCGTCTTACGACGTCATCAGCCTACAATCCCTGCCAAAGTACTACACGCAAGTGTCCTCAGTGACAGGAGAAGGCACCTTTAAATGTAAGCAGCCAATTGGCATTTGTTATGCATGATATTTTTTTAATAAAAGTTTTTATACTTTGGCACTTTCTCCATCCTTTTTTTAATGGGTTACCTCGGTGGAGAGGAGGTTTTAGTTTGAAAGATACCCTGGTTCATCTCCAGCTACCACAGAAGCAAGTTTAAAGACCCATAAACAAAAGCCCATTGCAACCTTCTTTTTAGTTAAAGAGGTCATGGTCTTCTGGTGAGTAGGATATTTAATCACACACATTGGGTGCAACTGCCATGTGTCTGCAAATGGTGATGTTGTTGAGCTTTAAAAAGATCACAGAAGAACCTATGGACTTTAAATCGCTGTATTAATTCATGATTTGTACATTGTTGTATATGTTATTACTTTGTATAGAGCACTTTATTAAGTCTATCAGGTTGCATATGGTTTAAAAGTACCACTTGTTGTTTGACAGTTGTTTAATTAACTCACTAGCACCCCCTACCACTAATCACAAAGCTAGCATTGTCTACACTTTGAGTGGAGCAGCTTCTATATATATATATATATATATATATATATATAAATAAAAAAAATGCACACAATTAGATGTAACACTATTCAATTCACTTAATCCATAGCGATGTCCATACAAAATTAAAACATTCTCTGGTTTGACCCAATAGCTGTGTATTGTTGATGGTCCTCCCCATAATGCAGTATCACAGGTAATTTGCTTAACTCTGTCCATATCACAGGCAAGACTTAAAGCTTCCAAACATAAAAAGAAACATTTTGTAACCTCTAGCAGGTCTGGTTCCATGCCTGCAGTTCATGCACAAATTGGTAAAAGCAGTTTCCAGCAGTTAGATTAGTGTAAAATTTATTCTGATTGGTTGCTTCAGGTTACTGCCATGTACATTTTACTTTGACAAGCAAAAAAGGAATACGTTCTGGAAAGAGAGATTGGGCCTTTTTCTTTGCCGTAAAATCTTTTACAGTCTTTCAGGTATATAAAAATAAATGTAAGTGGAAACCTATGACTCACCTGTAATAAGTAAAAACCTTTCAAATACAAATCCTGTCAGGGAGTTTCCATGTAACTGTATTTTCCGGCAAAATGTAAGTAAGTAACTTATTTATAAAATTCCTTTCACTTCTGTTTGATGGCTAATGCTTTTTCCTCCTAAGAAAATATTATTTCTTTGTTTTTACTTTTCTCAGTTTGGTTTGCTTAGTTTTATTTTTTACACTCATGCATAAGGAAAAATAAATATCCTAAAGGGCTTATATACTAACAGATACTTCATCTATCCATCCTACAGTATAAATTTGCATCATACTCCTGATGAGTGGCTGTAATGTCGCAAAACGCGTAGAGTTTCCAACAAGGGTGCCAAGACAAGTCTGGTTTAACAATACGCATTATATTATGTTTGTCTGTACATTTGACAATCGATGTATGAGTAACCTATGAATTATATTTTGCCAATTATGTCTATTGATGATCGTTATTACCCATCTTGCATTCATTGTATTAATCATGTTTTTGAATATTTGTAATGTAGTATTATATTTGATATGTTAGTCTTTTGATTACATTATACAATTATTTATTTATTTAACATGTTTTTTTAAGAATACTGAATGCTTAATATGATGGTACTAATAAATTATATAAATTGTTTTATTTTTTCTATGTATCATCACTTGTATTGACATGCCTCATCCAAAGTCCCAAGACTCTTTCTCTTTGTTTTGGAAGAAATATCACTGGAGAACAAATGCATGATCTACCACTCTCAGACCTTTATTAAAACAAAAAAAAGAGAGAGAGGGAGAGAGAGAGATAACATTGCTGGACAGTCTGACTATTTCCAGAAGGAAGTATGGGAGTTCTTATGGGCTAGTACTACATTTCTGTGTCAAAAATGTGTATTATTAGAAAAGTAAAATTGTAGGGGATACCTTTCATTTGGCTAACTGAATATATTTTGAGATACAAGCTTTCACAACAGAGGCATACGGTGTACAGGCGCTATTTATGAAAACCGCCCCAGTGTGAAAGGGGCCTAACTGTAGCTCTTACCAAACATTCAAAGGAGTTAAATAAATCATTGTCATTTACAAAACATGCACCTGGAATAGTCATTTACAGTTAATGATCGGTGAATGTCAGATACTTTGCTTTATAAATATGCCCTTTAGTTTCTGCCTTCAGGCATGGTTTATTACAAATAACTGAAAATCTTATGCTGGTTTTAGGTGATTCATTATTTTTTTGATCAGCCAGATGGCGAAAACAAATTTTGCAGGAAATACCATTAAAGTCTATATGAAGTGAATCCTGCTGTTACATTCTGGTCAGTTATGGGCTACTAGGCAAACTATTATAAGAAAGGGGTACAAGGTTCTGGGAACTGAAATAGGGGACATGTACCAAATCAAAAAAAAAAATTAAATACTGTACAGCAGGATAAGGGGCTTTTTAGAGCAGGTTCAAGAGTTACAAGGAAAAAAAAACAGTCCTTTAAATTACATGTTTAGAAGCTGCCTTGTTGGTAAATGTGGTGGTATTTCAGAACAGTTCAAATTTTACATAAAGCATAGATGACACCATGGTCTGATCTCACATATTTTGGATGTGTAATTGATTTTTTTACTTTTACATTTAGCTTGACTTAAATAAATCAGAAATGTCACAATCTGATTTTTTTTTTTTCAATTAAGCAGTAATATGCTTGAATTGAATAGTGGAAATAGCAGCTCATTTATCCTCGTTTGACAGCTAGGCCATCCTGCTAGGTCACTGAGTGGCTCCCTTGTTCTACTTCTCTCTACCTTCCCCATTCCGGACCTGATAGACTTTAGTGTGTTGAAGTTAAAAAAGGGCATCTAATTCATTCTGCCGGGCACTGAGGATAACTACAGTCTTCTCTTTATCTGCATTATTGATTACCTAGTCTTTTCTTTCTTGTAGATTTTTTATTGAAGCTTCTTCAGCCACAGTAATATTATTCTAACTCTCTCTCTACTCTTCTTATCTTTCAGGTTCATTAGTTCCTGTTTCATCGTCTTCTGAAAGATCTCAACAGCTAGAATCCTTGCCTGTATGGGATTAAAAAAATCCTCCCTTGTTAAGTTTTTTTTAATACCTTCATTACTGCAGGAGCCCCTTCTTTATTTCATTCTTCAATTGTTTCAATATTAAAGGAGTTATAAAGGCAGAAGGTTTTTTTATCTTAATGCATTGTATGCATTAAGATAAAAATTCTTCTGTGCGTAGCAGCCTCCCCAGCCCCACTAATACTTGCCTGAGCCCCATCTCTGTCCACGAGTCCCTTGGTCATCCTGTACTCTCCCTCCTTATTGGCTGTGACACATCAGTTGCGCCATTGGCTCCCGTGGCTGTCAATCAAATTAATTTAGCCAATCAGGAGAGAGAGGGGGCAGGGCCGAATGGCAGCTCTGTGTCTGAATGAACACATGGAGCTGCAGCTCGGCTCGGGTGCTCCCATAGCAAGCTGCATGCTGTGGGGAGAACTCGAAAGGAGGGAGGGGCCAGGAGCAGCGAAGAGGGACCAAGAAGAGGAGAATCTGGGCTGCTCTGTGCAAAACCAACTGCACAGAGCAGGTAAGTATAACATTTTTGTTATTTAAAAAAAAAAAAGACTTTACAATCACTTTGAAGTGGAACTATAGGCAAAACTTATGTTTTCATTTTGGATAGAGCAAGGGAAGGTTATAAACCATGTTAGATTTCTTTTTTCGCCTTCTGCATCCCATTGCAGAGATTTCCCTTCACTTCATGTACCATAGCTAAACAGAAACAAAGAGGAAATCCTGTCAAAGTAAGGGAATCCTTTGGGGACCCGCAGGTGACCAGAAGTAGGGTCCCCATTGGAAGATTTCCCCTCTATTACTTTTCTGGGGACAACCCAAAATTTGTGATTTTCTTTTACTTTCACTTTCAATCATAATGGTAAACAGGACTAATAGAGAGGGTGAATCTCCCTAATGGGGGCTTATAGGGGCTTTTCACTCTATCCAAAACTGAAAAAAGTTTTGCCTTTAGTTTTACTTTAATTTACCAAACATAGTCAAATTAATGTTCTCTAACTCAGGACATACATTAACCAATTCTTAATTTTCATCTATGTTCAAAAATGTTTACAAAATATTAAATTTCTAACAAATCTATTAATATCAAGTAGGATATTAACCGCTTCCCGACCGCCTCACAGATATACTGCGGCAGAATGACATGGGCAGGCAAAATCACGTACGGGTACGTGGCCCTTTAATTGCCTGCCCATGGGTCGCGCGCGCCGCCAGCGCCGCCCTCGCGACCCGGTCAGGAGCTCCGTGACCCCGGCCGCGGGACCAGCGGACCCGATCGCCGCTGGTGTCCCGCGATCGGGTCACAGAGCTGAAGAACCGGGAGAGGTCTGTGTAAACAAACCTCTCCCCGCGCTTCCTACTCTGCCTGTCATTGATCAGCTGTTCCCGGTCATCGGGAAAGCCGATCAATGACGTCAGACGTCAGCCCCGCCCCCTAATGTAAAAAAACACACACGTCACAGCCCATAACCCCTCCCCTCCCCCTAGTGGTTAACTCTTTCACTGCATGTGTCATTTATACAGGAATCAATGCATTTAAATAGCATTGATTGCTGTAGAAATGACAATGGTCCCAAAAATGTGTCAAAAATGTCCGATGTGTGATGTCGCAGTCACAATAAAAAATCGCTGATCGCCGCCATTACTAGTAAAAAAAAAATATTAATAAAAATTCTATAAAACTATCCACTATTTTGTAAACGCTATAACTTTTGCAAACCAATCAATAATCGATTTTTTTTTTTTTTGTAGAAGAATACGTTTCGGCCTAAACTAGGAAAAAAAATTTTTTTTTTATATATTTTTTTTGGGGATATTTATTATATTTATTTGCTGTTTTTTTGCTCTTTTTTGTTTATACCCAAAAAATAAAAACCGCAGGGGCGATCAAATACCAGCTCTATTTGTGGGAAAAAAAGGACGCTTGTTTGGGAGCCACGTCGCATTTGTCAGTTAAAGCGACGCAGTGCCGAATCGCAAAAAGAGGCCTGGTCCTTTGGCTGCCAATTGGTCCGGGGCTGAAGTGGTTAAAGATATCAAAACGGTAAACAGGAAAAAACTGTTGATTCAATTCCTGATAGATTCATTACACTATTAACCTTAATGATTACTTTTTTTAGTATTACAACTAGTGGATAAATTAACTTTTTCTCTTTACCGTGTATTTCTTTTTGTTTTTCTTCCCCTTCCTTCCCCTTCTTTGGATATTTATAGTACTGTAGCTAAATTTGTCTAGCATTAGATTTGTCTCACATCTTTTTTCCTACACAGGCTTCACATAGGAGTGATCATACTCAGCAAGGAGGAAAACAATCTAAAGCTGATGGGTGTTTCACAAGGGTGGATACAAGTATCAAAATGTCCCACATCGAATCACAATAAGTTTGTGACTAATCATAGCACAACTGGTACTGCAAATTCTAGTATGTCACAAGATGGTGGGGATCACAAAGTTATACATACTCATATCTAGATTGATAGGAAAAAATAACACATGAAGCATTGTGGCACCAAACCATGTATAGAAGCTATACCCACACTCCCCTCTTTTTCAGGCACATCACAGATAGAATGGGAATAAACAGTTCATAATCACAGTATTGACAGACAAAACAATCGAGAAATCATATATTTATCATCCCATCATATTTCTGACATAGAAAGACAAATTTTGACCTTGAGGTTACGTTTTTTCCTGTGCCAAAGCATTGACAAGATTGAAGTTATCTAAGATCTCTATCTCTCTATCTCACCTTAAAAGTCATGCATCATTAGGAAACAAAGATGTTATGGAAGAAATCAATCACAATGGGAACCAATTTAAAAAGCATGATTATAGAACCTTCAAAAAATAATTTTAACTATGAGGGAAGAATAAAAAAAAGATGAGGAAGTTGGGGATGATACCGGTAATTACGAAGTTAAAATAATATCTACCTTACTGAATAAATATTAGAAAAAGTCTAAAAAGTTTCTACCTGAAGATAACTACAGAACTCCCTTTATCTGCATTATTGATTACCTAGTCTTTTCTTTCTTTCAGATTTTTTATTGAAGCTTATTCAGCCACTGTAATATTATTCTAACTCTCTCTACACTTCTTATCTTTCAGGTTCATTAGTTCCTATTTCATCCTTTTCTGAAAGATCTCTACAGCTAGACTCCTTGCCTGTATGGGATTTATATCTTCATTACTACAGGACCCCCTCCTTTATTTAATTCTCCAATTGTTTCAGTATTAATCTATCATACATATCTTGAAAATCAAACACAGTCAAATTACTGTTCTTTACCTCAGGACATACACTCAAAAATGACCAAAACTGTGCCTCTCACAAGGAAGGGGATAAATGGATCAAGCCTACAGTAGACAACAATAAATTAGTAATTCAGCCAAACGTGTACCTGTAGATGCCGTTTCTAATATGGTTGTTGTACCTAACTACAGGGCTTTTTTTCAGCTGGAATGTGGGGGAACGCAGTGCCGGCACCTCCAGCACTGAATGTATGTCATAGCAAGAGGTGTGCTGGAGGGTCTATTGATGCTGGCTGCTGGGGGATTTATTGTCATTGGCGGGAATCTGTTTTTGTGTGAAGATCTATTTTTGCTGGTGGATGATCTATTTTTGCTGGGGGAGGGTCTTATGTTGCTGGTAGGGCTCTACTGTCGAGGGAGAGGTCTATTGTTGCTGGCTGCTGGGGGGTCTATTGATGATGGCTGCTGGGAGATCTGTTGTTGCTGCTGGGTGGGATCTAATACTGCTGGGGTGGATCTTTTGTTGCTGGGTGTGGTATTTTGTTGTGGGTGGTCCCTTGTTGATTTGTGTGGGGTCTGTTGTTTCTGGGGGGTATCTGTTGTTACTAGGGGATCTATTTTACTGCATTTCTTGTTATCACTAATAAATTCCATACAATACAATATTTAGCACCACAAAATGATACGTGGTTCTGTATTCTCTAAAAGGGGTTGTATTGGGAGGTGGGAAGGGGGTGGAGCCAACAGACGTTGCTCAGAGATGGGTAGGGGGCAGAGACAATGGGTGACTCAGAAGGGGGGGGGGGGTCCCTGCACCTCTTCTCTAAGAAAAAAAGCCCTGCCTTTGTACAGTATCTCACAAAAGTGAGTACACCCCTCACATTTTTGTAAATATTTTATTATATCTTTTCCTGTGACAACACTGAAGAAATTACACTTTGCTACAATGTAAAGTAGTGAGTGTACAGCTTGTGTAACAGCGTACATTTTCTGTCCCCTCAAAATCACTCAACACACAGCCATTAATGTCTAAACTGCTGGCAACAAAAGTGAGTACACCCCTAAGTAAAAAAAGGCCAAATTGGGCCCAAAGTGTCAATATTTTGTGTGGCCACCATTATTTTCCAGCACTGCCTTAACCCTCTTGGGCATGGAGTTCACCAGAGCTTCACAGGTTGCCACTGGAGTCCTCTTCCACTCCTCCATGACGACATCATGGAGCTGGTGGATATTAGAGACCTTGAGCTCCTCCACCTTCCGTTTGAGGATGCCCCACAGATGCTCAGTAGGGTTTAAGTCTGGAGACATGCTTGGCCAGTCCATCACCTTTACCCACAGCTTCTTTAGAAAGACAGTGGTCATCTTGGAGGTGTGTTTGGGGTCGTTATCATGTTGAAATACTGCCCTGCCGCCCAGTCTTCGAAGGGAGATATCATGCTCTGTATCAGTATGTCACAGTACATTAGACATGGGAGCCGTCAAAAAATTTGTTTTGTTTCGTTCAGTTTCGTATAAAAAAAAAATCGTAATTCGTGTACAAAATTAATTTCGGACTCGTACGAAATACGAATTTCGTTACGAATCGTTACGAATCGTTAATATCGTTACGAATCGTTAATATCGTTACGAATCGTTACGAATCGTTACGAATATCTCTATGAATAATAATGAATTATCTGAAAACGTATTAACGTTACATAACACACATCTATTATCTATTGTTCAGCAATCACTCAGAGGAAGTACGAAATACGAAATGTCATTTACAAATACGAAATTTTGTATTTCGTACTTCCTCTGAGTGATTGGTAGACAATAGACTTGTGTTATGTAACGTTAATACATTTTCGGATAATTCGTTGTTATTCGTAGAGTGTCGATATTCGTTATACTGAATCTCAAATTCATTCGAATCATTCATTATATCCGCTATAATTTCTTTCATATTAGTTGAAATTCGTCATTTGGTAGTTTGGATTCGGATAATTTGGATCCGAAATTCGTAAACAAAATTTCGTATTTCGTACAGAATTCGTATTCGTAAAAATTCATAATTCGGATTCGTACGAATTTCGAAAAAATTCGTACAAATTTCGAAAAATTCGTACGAATTTCCGATTCGTACGAAACTGATCGCACAGTCTACAGTACATGTTGGTATTCATGGTTCCCTCAATGAACTGTAGTTCCCCAGTGCTGGCAGCACTCATGCAGCCCCAGACCATGACACTCTCACCACCATGCTTGACTGTAGGCAAGACACACTGGTCTTTGTACTCCTCACCTGGTTGTCGCCACACACACTTGACACCATCTGAACCAAATAAGTTTATCTTGGTCTCATCAGACCACAGGACTAGTTCCAGTAATCCATGTCCTTAGTCTGCTTGTCTTCAGCAAACTGTTTGCGGGCTCTCTTGTGCATCATCTTTAGAAGAGGCTTCCTTCTGGGACGACAGCCATGCAAACCATTTGATGCAGTGTGCAGCATTTGGTCTGAGCACTGACAGGCTGACCCCCCACCCATAAAACCTTTGCAGCAATGCTGGCAGCACTCATGTGTCTATTATCCAAAGACATTCTCTGGATATGACGCTGAGCACTTGCACTCAACTTCTTTCGTCAACCATGGCGAGGCTTGTTCTGAGTGGAACCTGCCCTGTTAAACCTCTGTATGGTCTTGGCCACCATGCTTCAGCTCAGTTTTAGGGTCTTGGCAATCTTTTTATAGCCTAAAGCCCCATACACACGGTCGGACTTTTTCATGGATTTGGTCCGATCGGACAAGGTTGTTGAAAAATCAGACCGTGTGTATGCACCATCGGACAGTGTTCGTCGGTTTGTCCGTCGGACAAAGTCTTATCTCCTGCTGGAAAGATTTGCCGTCAACCCGGTCCGATCACACCAAATCCGAGCGTGTGTACGCTTGTCCGACGGACAAAGTGCTACGCATGCTCAGAAGAAATTCTGTGACGGAAGCGCTCGGTCAGGTAAAACTACCTTTCCTAATCGACACAGCACATTCGTCACGCTGCAATGTTAAAATGTCTTTAATGCAGCGCATTCTCTTTTTCTTTACAATGCAACAAGAATGACATGTTTTAGCTGCTCCTATTCACCCGCACTTCTCACAAACTTACTTCTTTATTACTTTGCAGCATTTATACACTACATGTTTATTTTTACTCTGAACGGAAAAGAATCTTTGTTATTTTTTTACCATGTTTTGTCTTTTTTTTTTTTTTTTTTTTTTTGGGGAATACATATTTGAATGTTTTTTTTTTTTTTTTTTGGAGGGGGGTTGTGTGTCTCAAATTACCAAAAACACATTATTTACATTTGTATTTCTTGCTTAAATTTACTAGGAGGTTGTTTGTTGTTGTTGCCCCTTGTTAATTCTACTTTAGGATTAGTGAAATGTACCTGCTTACTCAAAGAAAAACTGTCATTGTAGCAAAGTAAAACACAATAGTCAATGATTATTTCAAATCAAAAAAACCTTTATTTAGGTCACACCAACAAACCAAAGAGGAACGCAGCCATGGTGAAACTTGGGGAATTTGCAAAGTCTTGGCCCCCCACGGCAACCATCATTGTTCAAGCGTAGAAAATTGGGGGCCTGAGGAGTACGTATATTAAGGGGAGTGCAATCTGGTCGTGAAGTCCAAAGTATCCGGAACTGCAGCAGATGCCATCTAGGTCCCCAGGCTCTGGTACTACAAGAGGCTCCATCTTCTCTCACACCAGACTGATTGCAGGTCGTCACTCTCAGGTCTTCCTTCCACGCTTCCTTCCACGCTGTGGCTGTCGTGCTGGTGGGGTGGCAGAAGGAGGAGGAGGAGGAGGAGGAGGCGGAGCATGGTAGCTATGGCAAACATGTGTGACTGGGGTCATCTCCCCAGCCCTACCCTTATTTAGGACATGGAGGATGAGCCCCTCACACATGTTGCGTTGCCTCCCCTCCATACCCATCATTTTTGTGACAACCACCGAGCCAAAGGTCTCCTCGTCGGCGGGTGTGGCATGTAGGGAGTCTGAAGCCTCTCTGATCATCCGGAGCGCTGACTGTGCCGCATAACCCCCCCTTCTCGCCCTTTTGTACGGAGGGCGGAGGGGAGGGGTTTGGGTGTCAGTCAGGCTCCGAGGCCTAGCCCCCTCTTGGCTGCCACTACCCAGCTGGTGGCTGCCACTAACCCCTGCCTCCTCCTGACTGCCACCTTCCACAGCCACCTCCTGGCTGAGGTCTTCCTGTGTATGAAAAAGGGACATAGTTTCAGTTATTTGTTCATCAAACACACACAATTCTCATCTAGTGACTGGTGCAAAATGTTTACAAATAGAAAACCATACAATTCTCAGCCCTGCAGTTTAGATTCTGGCCCCAAATGTCTCCCACACCACTGTCTGTTGATATGTCAAACACGTTAGGAACTAAGCAATTGGCGATCCTGAATTAAGTGAACATCATTCATTATTCCCATAAATGGTAACAAAACTACTATACCTGGAACAAGCTGGGCTCCTCCACCTCTTCCAGACTGGAAGGCCCAGGTTGCTCCTCGGAAGCCTCAACAGGGGTGGGCTGCGCGCAAGGAAGCGTGGAAGGAGGAGTCGAGGTTGACTCCGTGACATCAGTCTGGTCCTTCAGAAAATGGAGACTCTGATAGTACCAGAGCTTGGGCACATAGACCTCATCTGCTGAAGTTGCAGTTTCCTCAGACTTCACGACCTTCTTCCGCTCCCTGATATACGCACTCCTCAGGCTGCCAATTTTCTTTCTAATATCATCAACAGTTGCCGTGGGGAACCTTGGCTTGACAAATTCCACAAGTTCCTCCAGGGCTGCGTGCCTCTTTGGTTTGTTGGTGTAATGTGGGTGTATACCCTGCCACAATATGGGAAAATCCCTGTATTTGGCAATGAAGAGGGGAGAAAACTCATGTCGTTGAATCCCTTCATATCAATCTCTGCAAGACACAACAACACACAAAACCCTATAAATTATGTCAGGCTAAACTCTCCTAATCTTCTCCATAAAGAAGCCTCAAGTTCAAATCAGTCTAGGCTAGTTATGTACCAACGTTAAATTGTACCTTCGTTTGTAGCGATCGTCTCGTGTGAGTTTTCTCTCCCCTCGTCTCCCAGATCGTGGCTACGACACAGGCGTGTGACGTTTTATATACAGTGCGCATGCTTCAAACTCCGCCCGCCCCTGACGATCTTTCTCGTCTATTCCCCACCCCTTCTCTTTACGGCGTAGTGGGGAGAGCACATGGCGGGGACACAGCAGGTGCGCCACAAATATCCCACCAACGAGGAGGAGGACGAGGAAAGTCCGGAGGCAGAAACGTCCCGATCCCGGAGCCTGAAATTCAAGGCCTCCAATATGTCATTTGGAGAAATGTTGGAGATGGTGGACATATTAAAGAGGAGCGACTATGATGGGAAGTATGGGCCTTACCTCAACCCCAATGTCCGCAAGGCCAAGATCATGTCTAAAGTTGTGAGGAGGCTGTACAATCATTTTGGGGTACAACGATCCAAGGAGCAACTGAGGAAACGCTGGTCAGACCTGAAACTGAGGGAGGCCGATCAGTACAGAAAGATCAAGCGAATTCTTCTAAAAAGTAAGTAGTTGTGTTTTGTGTTTGATTTCTTGCTTGCATACTGCTCCATTGTGGTTTGATTTTTACAAAGTTGTACATTCCAAAATGGCCACTTTCAGGTTCGTCTGTGCATTCGATCGTACTCAGCCTCGATCTTTCTGCCACTGTCATGATCGTGTGTGTGCATTCGATCGTACGCAACCTCGATCGTTCGGCCACTTATAATACGATGTTTGGTGAAGTTTTTATTGAAAGGAAGTTTGTTCTCACTAGAGATGTCAGCAAGAGCGTAAACAAAATTTTGTCAATGTAAAGGAGAGGTCACTCAGTAGCTGTTTACCCATCTGGACTCTAGAGCACTAGTGCTGGGACACCCAAACCCCCTTTTTATTATGCTTTTCCACACATGTGCTCCAGTGGATACTAGAGGGGGGTCTCCATCACACAAACTTCTACCAAAAAGCTAGTCAGTTTAGCACCTTTACAAAGTGACTACATTCATGTAGTTGACATTTGTAACTGGCCAAACTAAAATAGTGTCCGTCACTTTCAAACAATGTTTGTCATTTCCTATTTCTGCCCTCAATAGCTTGTGTTGCTAAATCTTCCTTTTGGACATTCTCATAGGGGAGCGAAAACTTGGGCCGTCTGAGGAAACCCCCAAATGAACACCTCCCAAAAAAGGGGAAAGAGCAGAAGCAGAGGAGGAGGAGGAGGAGGAGGAAGGAGAGATCATCGAACTTGGAGAAATTGTCACCACAACAGGTGAGTGTGGGAGAACACAGCTACTGGTAAGCTAATCCATGTATGGCTGCCTCATTTCCAACACCCCATTTTTGTTTGTTTGTGGTTTTTAGGTGACGTGGATGTTGTGGAAGAAAAATCGCACTTTACCACAGAGAGTGCCCACGTACTCATCGGAGAGATAATGGTCTGCAATCGAGATCTAGATTACATAAAGCAAAACATCAATGATGTTCAACAAAAATTGAAGAACATCATTGATGTTTTAGGAAAAATATGAAAACGCACCAAGTAATTAACACACATTTGTGCCAGCTTCTGAACACATTTGCAACTTAAAAACTGTGTGAAATTTGGAACATGCACACATTGTGTCCACATTTGCTAGCTCCCATCATGGTGGATGAATGCCAACGTTTTTTTGGGGGTGCAAACACTTTACGAACTACGAAAGTGGTTGTGGTGAAGGGGTTGCACCCCCAAAAAACGTCCATTCATCCCCATGATGGAAAATGGCACTTTTGAAGCTTCTAGGCATGTGTTTTACCATCTAATGTCCATTTTCAGACCCAAATTGTGTGCATGTTCTAAATTTCCACTTTCGGGGGTGACCCCCCCATGTGATGAAGGCAAGATCAAACACACTTTGAACATATAGTCATGTCTGATCTTGTCTTCACTTTACAAAGTTGAACTTTCCGAGTTCATAGGTTCTGTTTTGCTCCATGCCTGGTTTTACCAATTGCGGAATGTTTGTAAACAATGTTGTAAATAAACAAGATGTTGTCAGTTTTGGCGTGAAGATTGTAAACGCACTTGTGAATGTTTTCCTAGTAAACTTTTTTACTTTTCTAAATGTGTGGCTTCCTTATTTAAAAAACACAATGCATTATGTATGTAAAATGTAAAGGATATGGGGGGCAATGGGTGTTATTTACTAAAGGCAAATCCACTTTGCACTCCAATTTTCTTTCCCTGGGAACTTTTTCAATGCACTTGTAGAGCATAGCGGATTTGACTTATGTAAATGACACCCACAGTGCTTTGTACGAAAACACGGAGCACAGCATTTTTGAGAATACACACATGTCAGACCTGGTGCTGAAAAGGAGTATTTTGGGTGTCAGTTATGCAGGACAAACCTTCTCTAGACCAAAGATTAGGTAGCAAACACACAACATGAGAATAATCTTTTTGGGAAGAAGAGACTGTTACCTCCTTTTGCCCAGAAAATGCATTCCCACTGTCGAAGGCAAAGGGAAAAAATGTCAAAGTAAAATAAGCTAAAAAGAAGACTGAAATGACAAGAAATCATAGGTTGGTTAAAATATCTGATTTATTAAAAAATGCCTCTCACACATCGTCAGGCAGAGCAATGGCCCCCCTACCCACAAAGTACTCCATATATTGGTCCCGGACCACACGGGCATTTAGAGGGGGCAAGCCTGGACGTGCCACTCGAAGGGCTGTGAGTTCCGCATTTGGAGGGCCCTCCACATCTGGGCCAACGGGCACCACATAGTTCCTGTTATGTCTTTTGAGGAAGTTGTGCAATATGCAACAGGCAAGAACTATGTGGTTCAGTTTGTATTCCGCCAAGTTAAATGCCGTCAGGAACAGGCGGAAGCGGCTGGCCAGGATGCCAAAAGCGTTCTCCACAACTCTTCTGGCTCTGGACAGCCTGTAGTTGAAGACCCTCTGGTCCGGGGTGAGGGTCCTCATCGGGAACGGCCTCATCACATGGGGAGTCAACGCAAACGCTTCATCTGCGACAAAGACGAAGGGGAGTCCTTCGGCATTCTCCTCTGGAGGTGGCAAGCACAGACTGCCACTTTGGAGACGCCAGTAGAACTCCGTGTGCGTAATGGCCCCACCATCCGATATCCGGCCGTTCATCCCCACGTCCACATACATAAACTCGTATGTTGCCGACACCACCGCCAACATCACTACACTATTAAACCCTTTATAATTATAATAGTAGGACCCCGAGTTGGGCGGTGGGACGATGCGGACGTGTTTCCCATCAATTGCCCCTCCGCAGTTAGGAAAGTCCCAACGGCTGGCAAAGTGGGAGGCCACAGTCTGCCATTCCTGTGGCGTGGAAGGGAACTGTGGAGTGAAACAAGAAAAAAAAATTAGTCACTTTGCACCTAAACATTGCAAGCAGATTAGACAATCAACATCTTGGAACAAGAGCATTGTATAAAATTGGAGGCTGGAAAGTATTTGCACAGAAAAGTAGAGGCTCCCCTTCACAGATTACTCACCCCCCCATCAATCCCCCCACTTCTGATGGGACATTGGCAATAACTAGGGTTTTGGGGGGGGGTGGTGGACAGCTAACCCTCTGCACTTCATTGATTGGCAAATGGCTCAATAATGTGGGCTAGTTTGGCCAGACCCTCTGTACTTAACACTATTGGCAGGCCACAGGAAAGATCAAATAACATTTCAACCCCCCCCCCCCCCCAAAAAAAAAGGCAGGCACAGTGTGACATTATTAAATTACCAAGCAAGCTAATAGGAGGGAAAGAAGACAAAAAAATAGGAAATGGAATGTATGGAGGCAGCCCCTTGCACTACATGCTTTGCTGAATTCATCCCTAAAGATGCGCACTATAAAGAGGTAGGTATATAGTGTGTAGGGACCTTGGGAAAGCCAGCAGATAAAGGATTGGTACCATCTGACAGAGCAGTTGGGGGAGGGGGTTCCTAATGAGTTTACCCCCCCCCCCCCCCCCCACCAAAAGAAAAAAAAAAGGGGGCTCTACATGAAGTAAACCACACAGCAAACATTTGTGCATATTTTAGGGGGTGTTTGGGGGCAAACAATACTATGCAGCAGACAAAAGACATTGCTTAAGTGACTAGGCCATAGGTGTCTATTGGGGCAGAAGAGCATGCTGGGGAGGTAAGTGAAGGGAAAAATGCATGAAGGAGAAAAGGGGCACAGCATATTAGAACATATTGCAATCATGGTAATTAGGGAAGGAGGTCAAAAATACAAGTCATTAGCAAACAGAGCATACATAGAAGGGAATAGTAAAGTAGAAATGTTACCTTAATATAGTCCTCCTGCAGGACCTGAATGATGGCAGAACAGGTCTCTGGAATAATGATTCCCAGGGCCTGGGGAGAGATACCTGAAGAGAACTTCAAATCCTGAAGACTTCTCCCTGTCGCCAAGTACCTCAACGTGGCAACAAGCCTCTGCTCCGGAGTAATGGCTTGTCTCATGCAGGTATCCTGCCGGCTGATAAAGGGGGTCAGCAAAGCCAAAAGACGGTGAAAATCGGGGTCCGTCATCCTGAGAAAGTTCCTGAAATCATCAGGATTATTCTCCCGGATCTCACGAAGCAAAGGCATGTGCGAGAACTGGTCACGCTAAAGCAACCAATTCTTGGTCCACACACTCCTCGTCACTCTGTTCATGGACGGGTCTTGGCTCAAAGCTAAAAGCCCGACACCAATTCCGCGTACAGCACGAACTCGGCGACGAGTACGCACGGGAAACATCGCTCACAAGGTCACAAAAGGTCGGCTGGTCAGAACGGACAAACAGAAAGCACCGATAAACAACAAGGCCTGAAAGAACGAACTGAATAGCAGCAACGAGCAGACAATAAGCAGTGCAAATCAAAGCGTCCTATATCAAGATATAGGCCGCAATGACCAACAAATGCGAACTGACTACACGCACTAATAAACAGATACGCACGACAAGCACAAACTGAAGAGCAGTAACGATCTGAGTCAGAAAACTGAGAAGCGCGAATCTTAAGTCACCAAACTTCCACTAACTCTCGATAAACACGGGATCAGCAGAAAGAGCCCAACGGGTGCCTGACGTGGTGCTGAACTTCCCTTTTGTAATCTCGTGGACGACGACTTACGTCACGACGTTCTTCCGGACCGGATATTCCGACAACGTAGTCCGACCGTGTGTACGCAACACCAACATCGGACAAAGTACGTCGGACAAAGTCCGACCGACCTGGTCCGCGGATTGTCCGAGCGTGTGTATGGGGCTTGAATCCTCCAAAAACAACACCAACAACACCATGCCAACACTGAAGCTGCTGCTTACATGACATCAGTGCATGGCACAGGCAGTGCACGTACCGGGCTGACATCACCGTGTCCCACCCGTGGCACTTCATGAACTAGTCTGCCCATAGCCTCATGTCCTCTGCACCTATCCAGGCAGGCTGAGAGGGACAGTTTTCTCCCCATGGTAGGGAGATAAATGTGGGCAGTAGCAAGGACCAGACCATTACCCAGCCATGAGACTAAACCCATAGTCCCCATGGAAACTCCAGAGGGATTACACATGCTGGAGCAGCTCTCCCTAGTGTCAAACTGACCAAACCACAGGCCACATGGGAAAATCTATTAGTGCAAAAAATGACAATATGTACACCCATCATCATAAACATTATCCAAGTGTTGGATAATATAATCGGCTTGACCGGATTGCTAAAATCGCGGTACTCTACATCTAGGGATGGGCGAACGGTTCGGCCCGAGCATAAGTTCGGGCCGAAATTTGGTTGTTCGGATGTTCTGAAGAACCCTGAACCAGATGCGGAACACTGTTAAAGTCTATGGGACATTAACATGAAAAAGGAAAAGTGTTCATTTTAAAGGCCTATATGCAAGTTTTTGTCATAAACAGTGTTTGGGGACCTGGGTCCTGCCCCAGGAGACATGTATCAATGCAAAAAAAGTTTTTTAAAAACTGACGTTTTTTCGGGAGCAGTGATTTTAATAATGCTTAAAGTGAAACAATAAAAGTGAAATATTCTATATAGATATATTCTATATCTATAGTATGCCTGTAAAGTGACGCATTTTTCCAGTGTTTAGAACAGTCCCTGCACAAAATGACATTTCTAAAGGAAAAAAGTAATCTAAAAGTACTCGCAGCTATAATGAATTTTTGGTCCCAGCAATACAGATAAAATAAGTCATTGAAAAAAACGGCATGGGATCCCCCCAGTCCATTACCAGGCCCTTTGGGTATGGTATTAATATTAAGGGGAACCCCCCAAAGCACCTTGTCCCCATGTTGATGGGGACAAGGACCTCATCCCCACAACCCTTGCCCAGTGGTTCTGGTCATATCAGTCAGGGGCTTGACCAGAAATGAGAAGTTACGAATAAACTTCCAATAATAGTTGGCAAAGCCAAGGAAACGCTGCAGAGGACGTAAACCCACGGGTCGGGGGCCACTGTAGGATTGCTGAAAGTTTCTCTGGGTCCATCGAAAAACCAGCAGTGGCAATGACATAACCCAGGAATTTAACCTGTTCACGATGGAACTCGCACTTCTCCAATTTACAATAGAGATTGTTCTCTCTTAGTATCTGAAGCACATGATAGACATCTGGGTGGTGGCTCTCCAGGGACTTGGAAAATATGAGGATATCATCGAGATAAACCACCACACATAACTGCAACAAATCTCGGAAGACATTGTTAATGAATTCATGGAAAACTGCCGGGCCATTGCAAAATCCAAAAGGCATTACGAGGTACTCATAATAGCCTGTTCTGGTAATAAATGCAGTTTTCCACTCGTCTCCCTCCTTAATGCTCACGAGATTGTATGCCCCTCTCAAATCAAGCTTCGTGAAAACCGCTGCTCCCTTGAGGCGGTCAAATAACTTCGTAATCAACGGAATCGGATACGCATTCTTAATCATTAAATGATTGAGACCCCTATAATCAATACAAGGTCTCAATTCACCACTCTTCTTCTTCACAAAGAAGAAACCAGCACCAGCAGGGGACAAGGATTTGTGGATGAAACCTTGAGAAAGTGCGTCTGCAACATACTCTTCAATGGCCTTATCCTCCAAGACCAACAAAGGGTAAACCCAGCTACGAGGGGGTATGGCACCAAGTTGAAGGTCAATTGCGCAATCATACGGCCGGTGTGGAGGCAAACTATCGGCTTGACCAGATTGCTAAAATCGCGGTACTCTACATCTAGGGATGGGCGAACGGTTCAGCCCAAGCATAAGTTCGGGCCGAAATTTGGTTGTTCGGATGTTCTGAAGAACCCTGAACAAGATGCGGAACACTGTTAAAGTCTATGGGACATTAACATGAAAAAGCAAAAGTGTTCATTTTAAAGGGCTATATGCAAGTTTTTGTCATAAACAGTGTTTGGGGACCTGGGTCCTGCCCCAGGAGACATGTATCAATGCAAAAATTTTTTTTAAAAACTAACGTTTTTTCGGGAGCAGTGATTTTAATAATGCTTAAAGTGAAACAATAAAAGTGAAATATTCCTTTAAATTTCATACCTGGTGGGTGTCTATAGTATGCTTGTAAAGTGACGCATTTTTCCGGTGTTTAGAACAGTCCCTGCACAAAATTACATTTCTAAAGGAAAAAAGTCATCTAAAAGTACTCGCAGCTATAATGAATTTTCGGTCCCAGCAATACAGATAAAAGAAGTCATTGAAAAAAACAGCATGGGATTCCCCCAGTCCATTACCAGTCCATTACCAGGCCCTTTGGGTATGGTATTAATATTAAGGGGAACCCCAAACTCAATTTAAAAAAAAAATGGCGTGGGGGTCCCCCAAAAATCCATACCAGACCCTTATCCGAGCATGCAACCTGGCAGGCCGCAGGAAAAGAGGGGGGATGAGAGAGCGCCCCCCCTCCTGAACCATACCAGGCCACATGCCCTTAATATGGGGAGGGTGCTTTGGGGTAGCCCCCCAAAGCACCTTGTGGGGACAAGGGCCTCATCCCCACAACCCTTGCCCGGTGGTTGTGGGGGTCTGCGGGTGGGGGGGTTTATCGGAATCTGGAAGCCCCCTTTAACAAAGGGACCCCCAGATCCCGGCCTCCCCCTGTGTGAAATGGTAACGGGGTACAAATGTACCCCTACTATTTCACAAAAAAGTGTCAAAATGGTACAAAAGACAAGACACAGCTTGGGACAAGTCCTTTATTAAAAAATTAAAAAATAAAAATGTCCCACAAAGTCCCGGGACCCGCACGTCATTTTCTTTTTACATTTTGGCGCGGGGTTCCCCTTAATATCCATACCAGACATGAAGGGCCTGGTATGGAATTTGGGGGGACCCCTACGCATTTTTTTTAATGCGTTGGTTCCCCTTAATATTTATACTAGACCCAAATTGCCTGGTAATGGACTGGGGGGATCCCATGTCGTTTTTTTCAATGACTTCTTTTATCTGTACTTTAAAATTATTTTTTTTTTTCCTTTAGAAATGTAATTTTGTGCAGGGACTGTTCTAAACACGAGAAAAATGCACCATTTTACAGGCATACTATAGACAACCCCCCCCCCCCGTACGAAATTTAAAGGAATATTTTACGTCCGTTTTTAAAACTTTTTTTTGTATTGATACATGTCCCCTGGGACAGGACCCGGGTCCCCAAACACTTTTTATGACAATAACTTGCATATAAGCATTTAAAATTAGCACTTTTGATTATTCATGTTCGTGTCCCATAGACTTTACGGTGTTCGTGTGTTCTGCCAAATTTTTTGCCTGTTCGGTATGTTCTGGTGCAAACCGAACAGGGGGGGTGTTCAGCCCATCCCTACTGTTGATAGTGGGTACAATGCTTTAAAGGGTCCTAAAAAAAAAAAAAAAATTTGTTACCTGCAAAAAAATGTGCGTTTATTTAAAATTTTTTGTAAAAGTGAACTTATCCTTTAAACTTTTCCTATTCAAAAAAAAAACTAAATAAATGTTTTGGCTAATGTTATACTTTAGCCCAAGCTAGGTAAACCATGTTAAAGATCTTCACCCTTGGTTCCTTGGCTCCTGATGGTATGAACAAAGACCTAAACGTCCATGGGGTTGTCTAATGGTTGGAGAAGTCTTCCCCTAACCCCAGCCACCCCGCATGAGATGAGCTCCGCTCTGGTTGCTACATGTGCGAAGTTCATACCCCTTTGCTCTTTCACCATCATATGCCCCGTTAGTTTGTTGCCTTTCATGTATCAACTTTATAGCTAATTTGCATATATGGGAATGTGTTTTTTTTTTGCCATGAGAGAGAGGTGTGTATTAGGGATGAGCCGAACACCCCCCCGTTCGGCTCGCACCAGAACCCGCGAACGGACCTAAAGTCCGTGCGAGCTTTAGAACCCTATTAGTTATAATGGATGCGAACGTTCGAAATTAAAAGTGCTCATTTTAAAGGCTAATATGCATGTTAATGTCATAAAAAGTGTTTGGGGACCTGGGTCCTGCCCCAGGGGACATGTATCAATGCAAATTTTTTTTTTTAAAAACGGCCGTTTTTTCAGGAGCAGTGATTTTAATAATGCTTAAATTGAAACAATAAAAGTGTAATATTCCTTTAAATTTCGTACCTGGGGGGTGTCTATAGTATGCCTGTAAAGGGGCGCATGTTTCCCGTGTTTAGAACTGTCTCTGCGCAAAGTGTCATTTTTGAAAGTAAAAAAGCTATTTAAAATCACTCGCGGCTAATGTTAATTCACGGCTCCCGTAACACAGAGAACAGTGATTCATTGAAACTCATTCATAAAAAAAAGTCATTGATAAAAAATAAAAAAAATAAAAAAAAAAAAAAAAAAAAAAAGCGTAGGGGTCCCCCAAATTCAATAACCAGGCCCTTCAGGTCTGGGATGTATATTAAGGGGGACCCCAGCCAAAAAAAAAAAAAAAATGGCGTAGGGTCCCCCTCAAAATCCATACCAGACCCTTGAGGTCTGGTATGGATTTTAAGGGGAACCCTAGCCAAAAAAAATGGCGTGGGGTCCCCCTCAAAATCCATACCAGACCCTTATCCGAGCACGCAACCTGGCAGGCCGCAGGAAAAGAGGGGGGGACGAGAGCGGCCCCCCCTCTCGCCTGAACCGTACCAGGCCACATGCCCTCAACATTGGGAGGATGCTTTGGGGGTCTAAGACCCCTAAAGCACCTTGTCCCCATGTTGATGAGGACAAGGGCCTCTTCCCCACAACCCTGGCCGGTGGTTGTGGGGGTCTGCGGGCGGGGGGCTTAGCGGAATCTGGAAGCCCCCTTTAACAAGGGGACCCCCAGATCCCGCCCCCCCCCTGTGTGAAATGGTAAGGGGGTACAAAAGTACCCCTACCATTTCACCAAAAAAGTGGCAAAAATGGTAAAAATGACAGGAGACAGTCTTTGACAATTCCTTTATTAAAATCTTCTTTCTTCTTTCTTCATCCTTCGGATTCTTCATCTTCTCCTTCCTTCATCTTCTTCCATCTTCTTCTTCCATTTTCTTCTTCCTCCGATCCGCTTCTTCTTGCGCTGGTCTTCTCGTCCTTCTCGTCCGGCATCTTCTTCCGTCGGCGTCGGTGTCGGTGTCTTCTTGGGCCGCTCCGCGCAATGGGAGGCTCCCGCTGTGTGAGGCTCCGCTCCATCTGACAGGTCTTTTAAAACGGAGGGCACCTGGTGACCCCGCCCCCCTCTGACGTCATGGGGAAAGCCATCATGGAATTCCCCATGACGTCCCTGTGCGTCAGAGGGGGCGGGGTCACCAGGTGCCCTCCATTATAAAAGACCTGTCAGACGGAGCGGAGCCTCACACAGCGGGAGCCTCCCATTGCGCGGAGCGGCCCAAGAAGAGACAGAGACACCGACACCGACGCCGACGCCGACGCCGACGGAAGAAGATGCCGGACGAGAAGGACGAGAAGACCAGCGCAAGAAGAAGCGGATCGGAGGAAGAAGAAAATGGAAGAAGAAGATGGAAGAAGATGAAGGAAGGAGAAGATGAAGAAACCGAAGGATGAAGAAAGAAGAAAGAAGATTTTAATAAAGGAATTGTCAAAGACTGTCTCCTGTCATTTTTACCATTTTTGCCACTTTTTTGGTGAAATGGTAGGGGTACTTTTGTACCCCCTTACCATTTCACACAGGGGGGGGGGCGGGATCTGGGGGTCCCCTTGTTAAAGGGGGCTTCCAGATTCCGATAAGCCCCCCGCCCGCAGACCCCCACAACCACCGGCCAGGGTTGTGGGGAAGAGGCCCTTGTCCTCATCAACATGGGGACAAGGTGCTTTAGGGGTCTTAGACCCCCAAAGCATCCTCCCAATGTTGAGGGCATGTGGCCTGGTACGGTTCAGGCGAGAGGGGGGGCCGCTCTCGTCCCCCCTCTTTTCCTGCGGCCTGCCAGGTTGCGTGCTCGGATAAGGGTCTGGTATGGATTTTGAGGGGGACCCCACGCCATTTTTTTTGGCTAGGGTTCCCCTTAAAATCCATACCAGACCTCAAGGGTCTGGTATGGATTTTGAGGGGGACCCTACGCCATTTTTTTTTTTTTTTTTTGGCTGGGATCCCCTTAATATCCATCCCAGACCTGAAGGGCCTGGTTATTGAATTTGGGGGGACCCCTACGCTTTTTTTTTTTTTTTTTATTAATGAATGACAGCTCTCTGTGTTACAGGAGCCATCAATTCATTAGCCGCGAGTGATTTAAATAGCTTTCTTCCTGCAAAAATGACACTTTTTTGCAGGGAAAGTTCTAAGCACAGGAAACCTGCCCCCCTTCACAGGCCACCTATAGACACCCCCCAGATGTGATACTGCAATGCTGTTCTAACAGCATGCACACACATATCCCCAGAAATAAAGCACATATTGTTGTCAGCAGTCAGCAGCACACTGACACGCTGACACTGTCTGAAACATAATATGCGAGGCCGCCGGCGCGGCGGCCTCTTATACCGTGGGGCGTGTACTAAAGCCCCTGAGCTATAATTGGCTACAGGCATCCTGCCTGTAGCCAATTATGGCTCTCCTCGCTGCCGGCGCTGTGATTGGCCAAGCATGCGGGGTCACAGTGCATGCTTGGCCAATCATCAGCCAGCATTGCACTGCGCGGGCCGCAATGCATTGCGGGGCCGCTCGCATCACACGAATTTGATGCGAGCGGCCCCAATAGTTCTGGGCTCGCCGAGCGAGCGAACACCCGGTGCTCGATTCGAACATGGGTTCGAATCGAACACCGGGCTCATCCTTATATTTGTATTCATTTTTTATAAATAATAAAGAAACAATTTACTATAGCCCAGTGACTTGCACTGTAGAGGACTGAGCTGTAAAGCTGACAGCTATTGTGGTGGGCCGCCGTCATATGACGGCGCTCGCTGTTTGGCCACTAGGGGGCGCGCGCGCGCGTGCCCGCCGCGTAGCTGGGGACCCGATGCGCGTGCCTGGCGGCCGCGATGTCCACCGGGCACCCGCGATTGCCTGGTAATCGAGCAGGATGTGGATCTGTGTGTGTAAACACACAGATCCACGTCCTGTCAGAGGAGAGGAGACCGATGGTGTGTCCCTTGTACATAGGGACACCGATCGGTCCCCTCCCCCAGTCAGTCCCCTCCCCCTACAGTTAGAATCACTCATATAGGGAACATATTAACCCCTGCAGTGCCCCCTAGTGTTAACCCCTTCCCTGCCAGTCACATTTATACAGTAATCAATGCATTTTTATAGCACGGATCGTTGTATAAATGTGAATGGTCCCAAAAATGTGTCAAAAGTGTCCGATATGTCTGCAGCAATGTCGCAGTCACGATAAAAATCGCAAATCGCCGCCATTACTAGTAAAAAAAAATAATAATAATAAAAATGCTATAAATCTATCCCCTATTTTGTAGACGCTATAACTTTTGCGCAAACCAATCAATAGACGCTTATTGCGATTTTTTTTTACCAAAAATATGTAGAAGAATACGTATCGGTCTAAACTGAGGAAAAATTTGTTTAAAAAAAAAATAAAAATTGGATATTTATTATAATAAAAAGTAAAAAATATTGTGTTTTTTCAAACTTGTCCCTCTTAATTTGTTTATAGCGCAAGAAATAAAAACCCCAGAGGTGATCAAATACCACCAAAATAAAGCTCTATTTGTGGGGAAAAAATGATAAAAAATTTATTTGGGTACAGTGTTGCAAGACCGCGCAATTGTCATTCAAATGCGACAGCGCTGAAAGCTGAAAAATGGCTTGGTCAGGAAGGGGTGTTCGTACCTGGTAGGCAAGTGGTTAAAGTTACACTGGGAGATTGCAACTCTCTCTGTGTAGCCAGAGGTGCTCAACTATGCTGTCAGAGTGACAGCTGCCCACTCTGTGTCTGGAGCTCTGTGTTCTCTCAATAAACAGATCACAATGCCTGTGGAGCTCTGATGATCACATAGGAAGGGTTTCATTCTCCCTGTGTAATCTGCAGGACTGAGTTTTGACGACTCAAGTCCTGCTCTACATTATTTGTGAATTAAAGCTACATTTGTAGCTTTACTTTTTTGCAGCTTTCATTCATGTATTACTGTGTGAATAAAAAAAAAGAATGTGTGAAAAAAAAATGTAAACAATATTTTACAGAGCCCTTTATGGTCCCTTAGTACACCATAATTATTTTTTATAAAACGATATTTGCTGCTTTTTTAAAATCTTTGGTGTGCAAACATTTTAAATTTGCATTTATTTATGCTTGTAGCACCACATTTAAAAAAATGATTTGTACCAGAATAGTTTTTTTAACCCTAAAATTTGTTGAAGGATTTAGTAAACCCTTATTATTTTCATTAACTCCTTGATTCCAATTTTTACCTTTTTTATTTTCTTTTACAGTTTTAAATGTGTATTAGTTTTCAGCACTGAATTAAATAGCTTGGGGACATGGGGGAAGGCTCATTTTGGCATCTTTGCCTTGAGTGCCAGAGCACCTTGTCCTGGCACTGCACATACTATTTTAATATGGTGTCAACAAAGAAATACTCATGGACTTATCTGAATACCGGTTTATGCAAAGGTTATATGGAATAACATTGCAGCCAAGTTTCCAATAAAAGTTAATTTTTAAACCTTGCAGAGTATTCTACACATGCATTGTCCTTTTCAGGTAATAAAAAAAAAGAAGAATTAAACAGCAAAATGTATTTAAGGAAGCTCATAGACATGATATGGCACATAAGATGTTTACATGGCTATTCTGTAGCTGTGTGATCCAATTACCTTCAGTAAAAAATGTCATTAGTGAACTTCAGGGTATTCTTTGAATGTGTAAGCTTGGCTCAATTAAACTTGGAGAAGAAGGAAGAAGCAGTACAGTGAGGAGGACTCTGGCTTATTAAGGAACAATAAGAACTGGGTCAAGTTTACTAGCCTGCCCCTTTAACTGGTTTACAAATAAGTTATTTTTGCTTGGCTAAAAAGAAAAAAAAAATTGGTATACAAGAAAATGCATAAAAACAACTATACAGTATATTCCCTTTTAGGATGACTTTTTGCACTGCGTTCTTGGTTGGCATATTATTAAACCAGACATCAGTTTGTGTCTATATGAGAAGAAATCCTTATATAGGTTACATGACACTTTAATAAATTACTACTACCTGTCAAACTGTCAAACCACAACCAACATAGGTGAACTAATTTTCTTGCAGGAGAATTACTGAGCTCCGTTAAGGTGGACAGGCCATACATGGATCGAAATTCAAATGGTTCAGCAGGGACCGGACGAATTTCGATCCATGTATGGGCACCCTGGTTGTACCCTGGTTGTACAGAAGTTGATCCACAAATCAAATTCTGTACAACTAGCCTGTTTGGTTTTCCTGAATGATCAGTGCCACTGGCTATAATCAGCAGCACTTATCAGTGTGTTCTGATGGCGAAGGATGGTCCCCACCATCAGAACACAATAGAACAGTGAGAGTGATACCCCCATCCACAACATTTGAGGTGGATGGGGGTATCACTCTCACTGTGCTATAATCAGGTGATTTTTTCCCTGCAACCTGCTGGTTTAAAGAAAAATAATGATTAATGTATGGCCAGCTTTAGGCTTCCAATAGAGAAGAGATAAACGTGCCTGATTTCTTTGTTGTAAAGAGTTTTGTATGCTCTATTGTTGTTAAAATACTAATGAATGACAAGAAAATTGTACATTAAACACAAATGAGACAATACCAGATATAACTGTAATGAGGACTCCAGGTACATGAAATGCACTTATGTATTGCGTACAATTATTATTATTATTATAGAATGGTAATTAAGAAACATGAAAATATCATTTGTATGGTTTCTTGTGGAGACTGCTTCTCTAGTTACTTTTGCAAAACTGTTTCTTTTAATATGGTACTATAGAAGCTGCTTCCAGCCATAAAGGAGATTTATTATGGCAGAAGCTGCAGGTAACTGCAGCAGGCCACGGTGCATGTTTGTACTAAAAGAGGAGGTCCAGCTGAAAAATAAAAAATGTAAAAATCAGCAGCTACAAACACTGTAGCTGCTGACTTTTAATAAGCATACTTACCTGTCCAGGGTGCCCGCGATGTCGGCTGCCAGAGGCCGATCTGTCCATCGGATCGGGTCCCGGCGCCGCCATTCGAACTAAGGGAAACAGGCAGTGGAGCCTTACGGCTTCACTGCCCATTTCCTACTGCGCATGCACGAGTCACAAAGCGCTTTGTGAATGGCCGGCTGTGTTCTGGGACACACACAGTTCCCAGAACACAGGGCGCCCCATTCCCCAGAAGATAACATGAGGAGGAGAGGAATGAAGATCACCGTGGAGTAGGAAGTGGCAGATTAGTTGCCTAGCAACAGCCATTTCTGGTAAGTAAAAACATTCTTTTTTTCTATATTTTTTTTTCTGATTTTTAGGAGTCATTTTTTTTTTTTAGGGTGGATCGGGCTTTAAACTGATCTCTGTAAGCAACACCCATGATCCAGAGTTCAACAAAGGAGCTAGATCATCTCTTTGACTTCTAATCTAGCTACAAAGTGCCCTGTAGTAATCACAAAGTTTCCACATTGGAAACATGGGAAATCCCAGTGACGTCATCTCCAGTTATATCTTAAGGATTTCCTTAGTTCTGGAGCCATCTTGATAACTTGCAAACTGACACCGCTCATGTGTACCTTCCTCTTTTGCAATAGATAACTGCAAATCTAACATGTAAGCTTGTTTGCTAACGTTTAGCATTTGAAGAGGAATTGAATTCTAGAAACTGTGTCAAAAAGGCAGATGTCAGAGGACTAGTCACCAGTACTGCTTGTGTTTCACAACAAACTGATCTTTCCCAATTGTTGACTTACCATGCCTTGTTCTGCACTGTGTCTCCCTATGGAGGCAACTACTGTATCTTGGTAGAATCATTTTGTTTCCTCATCTCAGAACTTTCAGCAAGAGAACAGTGAACAGCACAGTAGTAACATCTCACTCTAAATCCCATGACACTAGCAGTGAAAGACAGCAGTGTCTTAGTTCCAACACTGCAGATATACAGCTATGAGTCTCTATGCACAGGAATATCTAAAAAAACTCTCATACCAGGTAGTGCACCACTATTTTTCAGAGGATTTTAAAACAAAAGGTTAATTTTCCAATGTACTTTGTAGGCACAATTAATGCTTATAGATGATCCCTATAACATAGCACATCTTCATTTTGCTAGTTTGCGACTGCAAACCTACAAGTAAGATTTCTCACACTGCACAAACCTGAATCTTATTTAAAGTGGTGTGCCCATTTAAAAAAAAAAAAATAATAATTAATCAGTAGCCACAGGAGTGATGCAAGCTGGACACTGAAATTCTACTACGCAACCAAGGGGCCTCAGATTCTTGTCTGTAATGGGCCATTGTTTTAATCTGACTTCTTTAAAGTGACTGTCAGATATTCACAGTGTTCCTGCCGGGGTCTGCAAGCAAGTGTGTGCAGGAGGAAGAAGTGGAGCTGTATATAAAGACTGTATATAGGAAGTTGTTGTTGAAGTCAAGCAGGTATCCCATAACCTCCCATCCTGATCCGAGTTATTATCCCTCAAGAAATAACAAAACAAAAAAAGTCACAGACATTTCTCTGACTCTGGGGTGCCTGTCAAAATTCGGTGTACCTGTCTATGCAGGGTGGGGGATCCTAGTCTACTTGCAGCTGCTTAGAGTGTGCGCTACATATTATTGAGAGGGAAAAGGTTCTCCTAAACTGAAATACAAACTTTGACTTAGGGCTTTACCATTGCAAAAAAACTGCATTTATGTTGTATCCTTGCAATCAGGAGACTTTATCAGTTATCTATCGGTGTGAATATCTAGGCTTTAGCTACTTACTGTATTTAAAAGCAGCTTTACTAGAAAGTGTACTTTTCCCTTTCTTTCCTATTATTTCCTATTAAATAAAAATACATGTGTCCAGATCTTATACTAAATGAAATTCCTATATGTACACAAGCCATAGATTCAAGATGATTATGGAACATGTTAATTGCCACAAAATTGACCCATTTGTGAAAAAAGAAAACATTCTGGTCTTTATGGGGGTAAAGCTGTGGTAATGAAGCGACAATGCATGCTTTCTCTTAGACAAACAAGTAGGTGTCTGCAAATCGCTTATCAAACCACTGACAGCCTACATTGACCGCAAGCCACATTTCCTTTTTAAAAAAAAGTATTAGGGAGGCGTAGAATATTTTTCATTTCTGTGTGAAAACGTTGCTAAAACGTTGTACTTTAACCTGCTCCTAATGGAAGCAAAACATACATCATTAAAATATAATATTATATATATATAAAATATAACAGACTTCCATTTAATCCGGTTACAGTATGTTCCAATTATTGTACATTATATTGTATTGTACATGCATGTGCAGCACCCTCTCTATTTGTACTGGTGACCATTGTACTTTCTCTACTGAAAAACAGTTTTGTCTTTACATTTAGTTTAATAACTGCTATACCAAACAATATATTTATTTACAGAAAAGAAGGTCCAGGAACAAATCCTTTTCCACCTTACAAATGCCCTTATAAATATATGGCATACCTGCAATATACCGTATATACTCGAGTATAAGCCGACCCGAATATAAGCCGAGGCACCTAATTTTACCACAAAAAACTGGGAAAACTTATTGACTCGAGTATAAGCCTAGGGTGAGAAATGCGCAGCTACTGTAAGTGGAAAAGAGGGTCAACAATACCCATTTGCAGCCTCAATGTGCCCATTTGCAGCCATAGGTTCCCTGAACTTCATGGGTAGTTAAGGGTTCCTAGATGCCCCCTAGCTGCAGCCCAAATTTGGGGTCTCTGGACCCAAAGGGCCCCGAAGTGACATTGCTGCAGATGGACACAGTTGACCGATTTTGGGGCCCTGTATCTTGGGACCACTTGGTGCTAGGAACCCCAGGGATTTGTTGTAGTGTTGGTTCCACTGGGTTTGCACACCAAATTTGGGGTTCCTAGCACCAAGTGGTCCCGAGATACGGGGCCTTAAAGTTGGGTCGGAAAATGTCAAGCACTTTTCTGCAGCAGAGAATGAAATTTTCCGACTGACTTTGGGGCCCCGTTTGGGGCCACTTGGTGCTAGGAACCCTAAATTTGGATATGTTGTAGTGTTGGTTCCACTGGGTTTGCACACCAAATTGGGGTTCTTAGCACCAAGTGACCCCAAGATATGGGGCCCCAAAGTCGGGTCGGAAAATTTCATTCTCTGCTGCAGAAAAGTGCTTGACTCAAGTATAAGCCGAGGGGGGCACTTTCAGCACAAAAAAATGTGCTGAAAAACTCGGCTTGTACTCGAGTATATACGGTAATCACATTTTGTGTGATAAATATGGGTTTAGGTAATGCTAAATATCGTAAAAAATATAGTATCAAATTTACTGATTTGCTTTGTTAAATGGTGCATTGCATTATTGTAGAACATAATGATGATAATGTAACAATTATGTTGTTTGCTTTAAGGGGTTTTATTAGAGATCATGAACATGATCGTTGGTTTTTCTGTCAAAGCTGGTATTCTAAGACAGGAGACTGAAACACTGAACTCTGTAAATACATTTCATTACCTATTTGGCTATATTATATTTGTACATAATCATTAAAGGATAAGTTCACCTTTAAAAAAAAATGTTGCCTCAAGGCAGACAGAGTAAAGAAGAAGAAGTAGTGAGTAAGTAATGAGGAAAAGATCAGCTGCAGGGAGAACACAGACAACACTGATGACTAGTCCTTTGTCCCCTGCATGTCTTTTTTTGGGCACAGTTTCTAAAGCACAGTTCCTCTTTAACCACATCAGCCGTGAAAGAATTTACCCCTTTCCTGACCAGAGCCTTTTTGCGATACGGCACTGTGATGCTTTAACTGACAATTGCGCTGTCCTGCAACGTTGCACCAAAACAAAATTGACGATTTTTTTCCCCACAAATAGAGCTTTCTTTTGGTGGTATTTGATCACCTCTGCAGTTTTTATTTTTTGCGCTATAAACAGAAAAATAGCGACAATTTTGAAAAAAAAAGCAATATTTTTTACTTTTTGCTATAATAAATATCCCAAAAAATATATAAAAAAACACATTTCTTTCGCAGTTTAGGACGATATGTATTCTTCTACATATTTTTGGTAAAAAAAAAAAAAAATCGAAACAAGCGTATATTGATTGGTTTGCGCAAAAGTTATAGCGCCTACAAAATATGGGATAGATTTATGGCATTTTTATTATTAATTTTTTTTTTATTAGTAATGGCGGCGATCTGCGATTTTTATCGTGACTGTGACATTATGGCGGACACATCGGACACCTTTGACAATATTTTGGGACCATTATCATTTATACAGCGATCAGTGCTATAAAAATGCATTGATTACTGTGTAAGTGACACTGGCAGGGAAGGGGTTAAACACTAGGGGGCGATCAAGGGGTTAAGTGTGTACTAGGGAGTGATTCTAACTCTGCGGGAGGATGGGCTACCACTGACATGACAGCGATCACTGCTCCCGACAACAGTAGATCTCTGTCATGTCACTAGACAGAACAGAGAAATGCCTTGTTTGCATCTTCCCGTTCTGCCACTCCGTGACATGATGGCGGCACACCGGCGGACATCGGAGAGCGCGCCCACAATGCTGCATTTTAAAGGGGATGTACAGGTGCGCAACATTTGCGCAGCCGTGCCATTGTACCGACATATATCGTTGTGCACTGGTCGGCAAGCGGTTAACGTGACAACATTTTGCAGGTAAGAATTGCAAACAAAGAAAAAAGATGTGTTCATATGTCAAGCAAGATGGTGTAATTTTGGTGATAAGCATGGTTCCTCTTACTCCCAGTTTGTTCTGGTTTTCTGTTTAAAATACTATTTAAAGCGGTGGGCCAGCTGCAATTTTTTGAAAACACTGTAGCTGCTGACTTTTAATAACCACAATTACCTGTCCAGGGTGCCTGTGATGTCAGCCGCCCGAGGCCGACGCCGACCTCGGCTCTCGGGTCCCGGTGCCGCCATTCGAACTAAGGGAAACAGGCAGTAGAGCCTTGCGGCTTCACTGCCCGTTTCCTACTGCACATGCGCGAGTGGCGCTGCGCTTTGTGAATGGCCGGCTGTGTTCTGGGACACACACAGTTCCCAGAACACACAACGCCACCTTCCCCAGAAGACAATGCGAGGAGGAGAAGACTGAAGATCACTGTGGTGTAGGAAGTGGCAGATTAGGACGATCTGCTTAGCAACAGCCATTTCTGTTTTTTTTTTTTTTCACATTTTTAGGAGCATTTTAATGAGGGTGGCCCTCCGCTTTAAGACAATGCAATGTCATTAGGAACTATAAAACATCCTAATTTCAACAACAAAACATTTTATTACAACTCAAAAATTGTACACAGCAAATTCTTTAAAAATTTTAATTATGAATTATCTTATAGGGAGCCTTATATTTGGAAATCAGACAGGCTGACTCCTAAGCAACAATAAGTATCAGTATAGCAGATTATTATTATCATTTTAAGGCCTCATGCACACTGGACGTCTTTGAACGTTTTTACAGCAGCTGTTTTTGGCGTTTTTTTTTTCTACAGTCATTAAACTCTCCATCACGTTATCCTATGTGTCCATGCACACCTAGGCTGTTATCAGCAGTTTTGGGCAGTGGCGTTTTTGAGCAGTAAAAAAAATCCAAAACTAGTGGGTTCTGAGAGACGTTTTTTCAGTTGTAAAAACGCTCTCACGCTGATAAACATTGATACACGCTCAAAAACATCGCTCACCAGCATTTTTTTATGTTTTTGATCCATTAAAAAAATATATATTTTTTTTTTCACAAAAAAAAACAAACACTATTGCAAAAACGTTAAAAAAAGTTGAAAAACTCGCTGCAAAGCTACTGACGTTTTTTATAACGTTATTTTAACGTCCAGTGTGCATAAGGGTTAATACTCATTGTCTCTTTTTGCGTAGAATTGTCACAGAACATGTGCCATGATACTGGTCTTAGCAAAAGCTTCTCCTTGACTGTTCTTCTATTTTATACAAGTGTAGTGTATTCTTGTTTATCAGGAAGTGGTAGACCAACAACTGTGATGCTACATGATATGGAACACTAACCTCAGGAAATAGACCAGTCACATGTCCTTAGTGCAGTTTTAGTAAGCCTGTTCAGTATATAAATGTACTTGGCTGAAAGTACATTAAAACAGGCATTTCCTGAACTAAATGTTTTTAATGCTGAAGTTTAATCTACTTTTAATTTTCCTCCCCTGGTTCTTTCCATTCACCCTCATCAGCTTGCTAATGAGTGTTTTAGATAAAAAAAAATCTTTCTTATTTTATTCCGTACACTATTTTGGACCACCCCCCCCCAATGACATTATTACGAGCTCTCTGTGCTTCTCTATGAAATAAACATCACCACACCCTTCCTCGCTGTCAGGTTGAAGAAGTGGGTGTTTCTAGGCAGGCTGCAACTCTGTGCAGACTACACTAGGTAAAGCCCACATGTGATGCTGAGCCTCCCCGATTAAAAATCCCAAATCGAATAAATAAAAGAGGTAGACCAAGGACAGTAAAGCCCCATACACACGGTCGGAAAATCCGACCACCAAATCCATCGGATTTGGTCCGACGGATTTAGTCCGACACTGGTGTTGCATACACACGGTCGGACAAAGTTGTCGGAAAATCCGATCATTCTGAACGTGGTGACGTTTGTTGCCCACGACGGGACTACGTAGAGGCTAGTAGCCAATAGCTTTGGTCTTGTAATGTGATCTGAGCATGCGTGGCACTTTGTCCGTCGGAATTCGCTACACACGATCGGAATTGGTGTGATCGGACTTTGTTGTCGGAAAATTTATAGAGCAGGAGATACAACTTTGTCCGTCGGACAATCCGATGGAAAATGTCCAATGGTGCCTACACACGGTCGGAATTTCCGACAACATTGTCCGATAGGACAGAATCCATCGGAAAATCCGACCGTGTGTATGGGGCTTAAGACTGGGGAGGAAAGAGCTTGTTGATTCTCGATGTCCTCGAGCCCGGCGATCAGGTTGGTTCTCTGTGACTTGCCGCAGCTTCTAACGCACACTGCGAGACATGCACAGTGTCCAGTGAAGTAAATATTTTTAGTGTAGGAGAGTACAACTGTGCAAGAGTGGCAGTACATGTTGGTACCAAAGGCAAACTCTACTCAACATACAGCTGCTTGCTTACCACCACAATTCAATACCATCATTTTTTTTCTGATAAACTTTGAATGAGCCTAGCCACAATGAAACAACAATAATTCAAAAAGTATTTCTATAAATTCCAAAGCTATTTATATCTTTAAATATTGCATAATAAAGGAAATATCGTAAAATAGCTGTCTCTTGCCTCAACCAAGGTTCATATCTGGGACTGGAAGCAACCACTGCCCATCTGCCGGAGGAAGCACTGGCTCCTGAGCAGGCATATCACTATGACGTTGAATGTGCCTGCTTTGATCCAGGTAAAGATATATATATATATATATATATATATATATATATATATATATATATATATAGAGAGAGAGAGAGAGAGAGAGAGAGAGAGAGAGAGAGATATATCGATAGATAGATCGATAGATACTATATTACCAAAAGTATAGGGACACCTGCCTTTACACGCACATGAACTTTACTGGCATTCCAGTCTAAGTCCGTAGGGTTCAATATTGAGTTGGCCCACCCTTTGCAGCTATAACAGCTTCAACTCTTCTAGGAAGGCTGTCCACAATGTTTAGGAAGCGTGACATGTTGGGTATCAATTTACTAAGCGTAACATTATCTTTCACAATATAAAAAAAATTGGACTAACTACTGTTGTCTTATTTTTTTTCATTCAAAAAAGGGAATATTTTCCAAAAAAAGTGCGCTTGTAAAACCGCTGCGCAAATACGGTGTGAAAAAAAGTATTTCAATGACCGCCATTTTATTCTCTAGGGTGTTAGAACCCCCAAACATTATATATTGTTTTTTTTCTAAGTAGTTTTCTAGCAAAAAAAAAAACAGTTTTAAACATGTTAACACCCAAATCTCAAAACGAGGCTAGTCCTTGGTTAATGCATAGAACACATTAAGCTAAACAACTTTATGCCTTTAGAATCACTTTAAAGCTGTTAGTTTTGGCCAGAGCTCCCTTCTAACAGGGATACTAGTTCAGCAATTTGCCTTATATGAAATGAGGTCTGTTTCCATTACTGTAGTGCTGTGCACAAAAAAGAGCACCGCATTCAGTACTTTTTTCACTACAGCATGTTGCAACATAATACATCGTATTGCAATGCCGTTGTGGTGAAAAGAACTTAACCACTTCCTGACTGGTTCTGGCTCTGTTATCCTGACTGGGCGTCATATGACGTCCAGCAGGATAACATGCCGGTGGTCCACCGTGGGGTGCTGTTTGTAAGTCTGACACGCCGCATCTCCGATCGTGGTATGGAGCCTCTGACGGAGGCTCCTAACCACGTGATCAGCTTTGACCAATCACAGCTGATCATCGCGTGAACCAGAAAGTGCCAATAAACGGCATTCCTCGGTTCGTGCTGAGAGGGAGAGCCGCTCGATGTACTGTAAACTGTACCCAAGAAATCAATGGAGTAAATCAATGTGTGGTGTTGCGCTCCCAGGATATGTGCTAGAAAGTCGGGTAGGGATGACAGTGGTGAGTGATAAGGGATATCGGGGGTCTTACTAAAATTCAATAAATATGCATATAAAATTATATAAAATATATAAACAATAAATACAATTGTGACTGATGTGCATAAAAACGCTAAAATCAGGTGGGATAAAATAAAATTGAATGTGATAAACGTGCTGAAGTGTGCTATAAAATCATAACAGAAGTGCACAGTAATTTAGGGATCGCATAGCCACTGAGTAATGTTCCAGTGGAAATAAAACAGGTTGAAAAAGTGTCTAAATAAATTAAGAGTACAAAAGAAAAAATACAGCAGATAAATACATATAAAATCGCAGAAAAGATTCCAAAATCGCATTAAAATTCCCAGAATCGCATAAAGTTTCAAAATCGCAGAGACTGCGTTAAACGTTCAAAATCACATTCAGATTCAAGACATATAAGAGTGTAGTGCCTATAGGTAAAATAAGATAGAACAGTGATGCTGCAATACAATGCAGTGGTGGTGCTTTCTGCGACTCTTGCAGGAGCAGATGCAGCGTGAAGAGATGGTTGGTGCTGGTAGATTTTAAATATAGTGACACTGTGACTGAAATCGTGATTGCTTGGTGCTCTGTGCTGTGGTACTTCGGTGTATAGAAGACACCCGTAGGTGCCCTAAATGGTTACCTTACTGCTGTAAGGTAAACAGCATTGGATAAACACCAGGGAGGTGTATGGCCACTCCAGGAGGGGGATTTACAGGTCTGGTCTGCAGCTCTTCCTTCTGTGACAGGTGGGGGCTGGATACCACTTCGTTTGCAGGGAACATTCAGCAATCGTCACTCATAATGATAGAAGGGGGAAGGAGACGGAGGACTATATGGTGTAGTATTTCTCAAACCGAGTGTTTATTTAACATTTGTATAAAAATAACAGACTCACATTTAAAAGCAGCTGGGGATCAGGGTAGGAAAACGAGCGGCTGGCTCGCGTCTGAACGTCACTTCCGGTGTCCGTTTGTCCTATGCGTGTCGTCACCGTCACGTGACTTCATCTACGGTGACGACACTCCTTCCCCCTTCTATCATTATGAGTGACGATTGCTGAGTGTTCCCTGCAAACGAAGTGGTATCCAGCCCCCACCTGTCACAGAAGGAAGAGCTGCAGACCAGACCTGTAAATCCCCCTCTGGAGTGGCCATACACCTCCCTGGTGTTTATCCAATGCTGTTTACCTTACAGCAGTAAGGTAACCATTTAGGGCACCTACGGGTGTCTTCTACACACCGAAGTACCACAGCACAGAGCACCAAGCAATCACGATTTCAGTCACAGTGTCACTATATTTAAAATCTACCAGCACCAACCATCTCTTCACGCTGCATCTGCTCCTGCAAGAGTCGCAGAAAGCACCACCACTGCATTGTATTGCAGCATCACCGTTCTATCTTATTTTACCTATAGGCACTACACTCTTATATGTCTTGAATCTGAATGCGATTTTGAACGTTTAACGCAGTCTCTGCGATTTTGAAACTTTATGCGATTCTGGGAATTTTATGCGATTTTGGAATCTTTTCTGCGATTTTATATGTATTTATCTGCTGTATTTTTTCTTTTGTACTCCTAATTTATTTAGACACTTTTTCAACCTGTTTTATTTCCACTGGAACATTGCTCAGTGGCTATGCGATCCCTAAATTACTGTGCACTTCTATTATGATTTTATAGCACACTTCAGCACGTTTATCACATTCAATTTTATTTTATCCCACCTGATTTTAGCGTTTTTATGCACATCAGTCACAATTGCATTTATTGTTTATATATTTTATATAATTTTATATGCATATTTATTGAATTTTAGTAAGACCCCCGATATCCCTTATCACTCACCACTGTCATCCCTACCCGACTTTCTAGCACATATCCTGGGAGCGCAACACCACACATTGATTTACTCCAATCAGTGCTGCCTGTCAGTGCCCATCACAGCCGCCTGTCAGTGCCCATCACAGCTGCCTATTAGTGCCCATCAGTGCCTCCTATCAGTGCCCATCAGTACCGCCTATCAGTGCCCATTAGTGCTGCATATCAGTGTTGCCTATTGATGCCCCTCAGTGCTGTATATCAATGCCACCTATCAGTGCCCATCAATTCTACATATCAGTGCCTCATCATCAGTGCCCATCAGTGCCACCTTATCAGTGCCAACTTATCAGTTGGCACCAGTGCCACCTCATCAGTGCTCATCAGTGCCACCTTATCAGTGCCAACTTATCAGTTGGCACCAGTGCCGCCTCATCAGTGCCCATCAGTGCCACCTCATCAGTGCCCCCCATCAGTGAAGGAGAATTTTTTTTCTTATAACCGAAACGAAGAAAAACTTATTTTTTCCAAAATTTTGTTCTTTTTAAGTTTGTTTAGCAAAAAATGAAAACTCCAGTGGTGATCAAATACCCCCAAAAGAAAGCTCTACTTGTGGGAAGAAAAATATAAAAATGTAGTTTGGGTACAGTGTTGCATGACTGCGCAATTGTCATTCAAAGTGCAACAACACTGAAAGCAGAAAATTGTCCTAGGCAGGAAGGGGTGAAAGTGCTCGGTATTGAAGTGGTGTTAAAGGAATGTCACCTTGTGATGCAGTGCATCAATGAAAACAGCACATTATTATTATTATTATTATTATACAGGATTTATATAGCGCCAACAGTTTGCACAGGGCTTTACAATGTGGAGGGGGATAATACAAATACAATACAGTTTAATACAGAAGGGACAGGCCCTGCTCGTAGAGCTTACATTCTAAAGGTAGGGGGAGGTGGTAATAAGGGTAATAGATGCAGGGAATGATCTTATGTAGGTGGCTCAGGTACAGTTCTTAGGTGGATGTGGAATAGGCTTCCCTGAATAAATGAGTTTTCAGGGATCGCCTAAAGGCAGACAGGGTAGGGGCTGACTGGACATACTGGGGTAGGGAGTTCCAGAGGATGGGAGAGGCTCTGGAGAAGTCCTGGTGGTGAGCACAGGAGAAGGTAACAGCGATGTTCCTGATACAGCAGCTACTTGTGTGAATGAGCCCGTATGCTTACTACCTATAGGACCATTAACGAGAAAAATAAAAACACTGTACTCAAATAACTGTATTCTATAATAATAGTGTTCAATATTTTGATTTGAACAAACAATATCACTGCCAGGGATGTTGAGCAGATACAAGGCCATTTTTTTTCACGTTTTTTTTGAAATCACATGAATACAAGATAATTTTTATAGTTTGTCCCATATTTTGTCATCTTCTCAGACAGTTTGGTCCCCATAATAATGTGGAGAAAATTTAAAAGAAAGGTGTTAAATATAAAGGAATGTTGAATACTGCTTACTAGCCACAACTACAAGAGTATAACTACTAAAGCCATAGAAGTCCAGACAGCTACTATAGGACATCAGCACAAGGATTCAGCACAATAGCCTGCCTTTGTGCACTGTGGAGAGATTAATTCAGCTGGCTACCATTTGTAAATGATTAGTTACAGTGTTAAAGAGCACCTATGTGTAGTCATTGTATTTAGGAGTACATTAACCACTTGCCTACTGGGCACTTAATCCCCCCTCCTGCCCAGACCAATTTTCAGCTTCCGCTGCTCTCACACAATGACAATTACTCAGTCATGCAATAGTGTACCCAAGTAAATTTTTTGTCCTTTTTTCCATACACATAGAGCTTTCTTTTGGTGGTATTTGATCACATCTGGGTTTTTTATTTTTTGCGCTATAAATGAAAAAAGACCAAAAATTTGGAAAAATAAATAATTTCTTTGTTTCTGTGATAAAATTTAGCAAATTTTAAAATTTTCTACATGAATTTTGGCCACAATTTATACTGCTACATATTTTTGGTAAAATAACCCAAATTAATGGATATTATTTGGTCTTTGTGAAAGTTAGAGAGTCTACAAGCTGTGGTGCAAGTCATAAAACATTGATCACACCTGATGTACTGGTAGACATTACAAGGTATTTAGTAAGAGGCATGGAGAGGTTTTTGATGTTGTCATTTTTTCCCACAATTCTTTGCAATATCAAGATTTATTTATTTATTTATTTATTTATTTCACAAAATTGTCATTATAATAGGTTATTTCTCTCACATGGCAGGTGTATACCACAAATAATGCCCCAAAATACATTTTGTTACTCCTTCTGAGTATTACGATACCACATGTGTGGGACTTTTTCACAGCCTGGCCACTTAGAGAGGCCCAACATGCAGGGAGCACCATCAGGTGTTATAGGAGCATAAATTACACATCTAACTTGTTGACTACCTATTACACTTTTGAAGACCCTGGAGCACCAGGACAATGACACGTGACACTGATGACCAATGGCACTGATACGTGACACTGATGGCACGTGACACTGATGACAGATGGCACTAATACGTGGCACTGATGACAAGTGACACTGATGACAGATTGCACTAATACGTGGCACTGATGACACGTGACACTGATGTGGCACTGAAGACAGAAGATGGCCCTAATACATGGCACTGATGACCGATGGCACTAATACGTGGTACTGATGACACGTGACACTGATGACAGATGGCACTGATACGTGACACTGATGACAAATGACACTGATAACAGATGGCACGTGACACTGACAGGTGGCACTGATGACAGATGGCACTGATACGTGGCACTGATGACATGTGACACTGATAACAGATGGCACTTGACACTGACAGGTGGCACTGGGGACAGGTGGCACTGGGGAAAGGTTGCACTGGGGACAGGTTGCACTGGAGACAAATGGCACTGGAGACAGATGGCACTGACAGGTGACACTGGGGACAGATGGCACTGGGGACAGGTGGTACTGGGGACAGATTGCACTGATAGGTGGCACTGGGGACAGATGGCACTGATAGGTGGCACTAGGGACAGATGGCACTGACAGGTGGCACTGGGGACAGATGACACTAACAGGTGGCACTGGGGACAGATGACACTGATAGGTGGCACTGGGGTCAGGTGGCACTGGGGACAGATGGGCATGTGTGTTGTGTGTGTGGCACTGTGTTAGTGTTCACTCACGTTTCACTGACGCTGCAGCTGCAGCAGGGAAGCTCTCCCTCCTCACACACTGTCTCTGTGTGAGGAGGGAGAGCCGGCGATGAGAGATGATCTCATATGTTTACATATGAGATCACCTCTCATTGGACACGCCGATCGAGTGCTAAATGGCCGCTGTGATTTAGCACTATCTGTGATTGGCTGTGTCCAAGGACACGGCCAACACAGAACTTCCCCGATGCGCGCCTGCAGCGGCGCGCAGAGGGGAAAGGAGACAGGAGGACGTCCAGAGATGCCCTCCCGGCAATTGGCATCCGCGCTGTAGACGTCTTTCGTCTATAGCGCGGGCGCGAAGTGGTTAAAGTCTCCTGCCAATAATATGGGCTCTGTATACTAACTCCATATGTCATCAAAATGCAATGTTTTTACAGTACCAATTCATTAACCACTTAAGGACCGGAAGGATTTGCCCCCTTAACCACTTAAGCCCCGGACCAATTTGCAGCCAAAGGACCAGGCCCCTTTTAGCGATTCGGCACTGCGTTGCTTTAACTGACAATTGCGCGGTCGTGCGACGTGGCTCCCAAACAAAATTGCCGTCCTTTTTTCCCACAAATAGAGCTTTCTTTTGGTGGTATTTGATCGCCCCTGCGGTTTTTATTTTTTGCGCTATAAACAAAAATAGAGCGACAATTTTGAAAAAAATTTAATATTTTTTACTTTTTGCTATAATAAATATACCCAAAAAATATATAAAAATAACTTTTTTTTTCCTCAGTTTAGGCCGATACGTATTCTTCTACCTATTTTTGGTAAAAAAAATTGCAATTAACGATTATTGATTGGTTTGCGCAAAAGTTATAGCGTTTACAAAATTGAGGATAGTTTTATAGCATTTTTATTAATATTTTTTTTTTACTAGTAATGGCGGCGATCAGCGATTTTTATTGTGACTGAAACATTATGGCGGACACATCGGACATTTTTGACACTTTTTGGGACCATTGTCATTTATACAGAAATCAGTGCTATTTAAATGCACTGATTCCTATGTAAATGACACTGGCAGTGAAGGAGTTAACCACTAGGGGGCGGGGAGGGGTTAAGTGTGTGACGTGTGTGTTTTTTTTACAGTAGGGGGCGTGGCTTTACGTCTGACGTCACTGATCGGCTTTCCCGATGACAGGGAACAGCCGATCAGTGACAGGCAGTGTAGGAAGCACGGGGAGAGGTTTGTTTACACAGACCTCTCCCCGTTCTTCAGCTCTGTGACACGATCGCGGGACACCAGCGGCGATCGGGTCTGCTGGTCCTGCGGCCGCGGAGCTCAGGACAAGGTCGCGAGTGCGCTGCCGGCGGTACGCGCGTGACCCACGGCTGGGCTCTTAAAGGGCCACGTACAGGTACGTGGTTATGCCCAGCCGTGTCATTCTGCCGACGTATATGTGCAGGAGGCGGTCCTTAAGCGGATAATGACCAGGCAATTTTTTGCGATACGGCACTGCGTCGCTTTAACTGACAATCGTGCAGTCGCGCGACGTTGTACACAAACAAAATTGACATCCTTTTTTTCCCACAAATAGAGATTTCTTCAAGTTTGAAAAAAAACTATATTTTATACTTTTTTTCTATAATAAATATCCCCCCAAAAAATGTAACAAAAACAAGCTTCTTCGTCAGTTTAGGCCGATATGTATTCTTCTACACATTTTTGGTAAAAAAAAATTGCAATAAGCGTATATTGATTGGTTTGCACAAAAGTTATAGCGTCTACAAAATAGGGTATAGATTTATGGCATTTTTATTATTATTATTAATTTTTTACTAGTAATGACGGTGATCTGCGATTTTTAGCGGGACTGCGACATTGTGGCAGACAGATTGGACACTTTTGACACTTTTTTGGGACCATTGACACTTATACAGTGATCGGTGTTAAAAATAGCCACTGATTACTGTGTAAATGTCAATGGCAGGGAAGAGGTTAACACTAGGAGGCAATCAAGGGGTTAAGTGTTCCCTAGGGAGGTGTTTCTAACTGTGGGGGCAGTGTAGTGACTGGAGGAGGAGACAGAGTGCTGTTTCTAATCAGTAGGAACAGCAGATCTGTCTATCCTCCCCTGACAGAATGGAGATCTGTTTGTTTACAGATCCCCGTTCTGTTTTCTCTCAGGAGCAATCGCGGGTGGCCGGCGGACCCCCTAGTGGTCTTAAAGCGGTCGACGTACAATGACGGTTATTCGCCCAGGAGAGCAAACCTGCCGCAGTACAACTGCGGCGGCTGGTCCTTAACTGGTTAAAGAAATGAATCACGTGGTCACTGACATGACCATAACATACAGACAACCCCTTTATTCCACTGAACATTTATCCTCTGCAACTAATGAATAAAGTTTTAGAGGTAGAAATTAGGCCTATGGCCCTGAAGCAGGCAAGTTGTAATGCTAACTGAGAAATGTACAGTACAGTATATTACCCAAACCAATGAAAGCAGTTAAATACACGTTCACCAGCACACCATGGATCTTGCATTGCAGTCCAAAACTTTTATTGCAGAGAGATCACATCACAACAAAATAAGTGCAACATTTCCAAGCCATGTAGGACTCTTCATCAGGCTTGTGTTAGAATGCATACAGTGGAAACCACCAATCAAAAGCAAGGAAAGAAGTTACACCCCCTCCTCTGATGTCACATGATGTCATATTCCTGTCAAAAGTCCATAATATATTGTAAAACAAACATATTTATGTACATGAAGGCAGTGTCCCTGTGTACTATTTAATTAATAAAGGAGGCCCCAGCAAGCCCCTCAATGTGCAGTTGCCCCACAGAGATTGGGCACATCAACGAGATGTGTACCGATCGCGGCACACAATTAGGGGGACCAGGCGTCCCCATTGCCTAGCAGCGCGGGTCAGAGCCAATCGCAGCACGCCACATAGGCCATGCATGCGCATTGTGGATAATCATCACTGAGTAATGGGAGGATGCTCATCTTCATCCTGAACCAATGAAAGCAGTGTCTCGTATGTAACAGCAATTAAATGGCAACGCTCATGAATTCAATCAAAAAAAAAAATATTTATATATATATATATATATATATATATATATATATATATATATATATATATATGTATGTATGTCAACTATTGCATCAATAAAAATCTTCCAAAGCAATAAAATATACAATGTGAAAACAAACAGTTCAGTCCAAGTCAGTGCGACTTCTTGTGTGAATACGATAAATGAAGTTCACTCTACAGCTGTGTGACTTCCTTCACCAACTTCAAAATACAAGCGAGAGAATCTTTCCACCAAAAAGAGAGATTGAACACTCACCACAAGGCTATGTTGCTGAAGGATAGAGCAGCAATATCAATTTATTCCAATATCACCCAAGGGTGCCCAAACGCCACCAACAGCCAATGAAGAGGCAGGAGAGCAGCTGCTCTCGTGGACATCGGTGGATCAGGATCAAGCTTGGGTAAGTATTAGGGGGGCTGAGGGGGGAGCTGCATACTGAAGGTTTTGCCTTCATGCATAGGATGCATGAAGGTAAAAAAAACGTAAACCTTTACAATCACATTAAAGCAAGACTCCCGGCAAACGACTAAGTACACAAATGATGCACACTGTATAAGGGAGCTGTTTTTACAAAAGATTTGTACTGCACTAGGCCCCTTTTTGTGCCCCACTACCCCAGCCCATGCTCAAACTGAATATGTGCAAAATATTTCATGATGTCTTCATTGTCACCTCTACAATATATCAGGCAAGTTCCCGAAGGATGTATCTACATTTCCCACCACACCTCATCCACTTTCCCAATAGATCACTGTACAGCTTATGTCCCACTTCTATTTCTGATCTCTTACATAAATAAACCCAAAGCCATTCTATCTCGCTTTCGTTGCTGTCCTGCTCAATACATTATTAACTTAGCTTAGACTAGAACTCCAAGACTTCTCTCGGGCAGTTTTTATGGTCTGGATTTTTTTCTTTATCCTATTATGCCGCGTACACACGAAGGGACTATCCCGCGGGATTATCCCCTGGACTCAAGTCCAGCGGACAATCCCCTCGTGTGTGGGCCTCCGACTGACTTTTTTCCAAAAAATCCGGCGGACTAAAGTTTTAAGTTTTGTTTTAAAATTATCCGCTGGACTTGGCAGTCCGGCAGACAATCCCGCCGTTAGTAGGCTAGTCCGCCGGACTTTTGAAATGAACGGACTTGCCGCTCATCGGAAAGTCCGTTCATTTAGCACGTGACTTCAGGTACGTAGCTAGGAGTCCCTTTAAATCCATGCCAGGTGACGGGGCTAGCGCGCCGGCATTTACTGCCTACGCTAGCTACGTACCTGAAGTTACGTTCTAAATGAATGGACTGCTCCGTGTGTGGGCAAGTCCGTTCATTTTCAAAAGTCCCGCGGACTTTGTCCAGCGGATTGTCCGCCGGAGAAGTCCGGGCATGTGTGGGCAAGTCACACGCTCGGAAAGTCCGGCGAAGCCCCGCTGGAAAGTCCGGCGGATTGTCCGCCGGACTAGGTCTGGCGGGAAAAGTCCCTTCGTGTGTACGCGGCATTAGACTTGCTTCAGCCTTAACATCCATCTCTTTAAAATGACCTCCCCATTTTTCTTTGTTTCCCAAGCTATCTCCCTTACATATAGGGTTAAATTTACTAATGCAAGTAGACTGTTCATTTTGCAAGGAAATTTAGCCCAGAGCTTAGTGACTGAGGTGAAATTTCACTTTGCTAAGAATATCTAATCACATGCAAGAAAAAAACATATTTACTTAAACAAGATTTGACAGTGGAAGTCAGCAGAGCTTCACCTCATTAACTAAGCTCTGTGGAAAATTCCCTTGCAACTAGAACAGCCTATTTGCCTTTAGTAATCTGGTGTTGCCTATCTCTTTTAGCCTTAGTTGGGTATAGCCCTCTTTTCCTCATGCATCATGTATTTGATTTTGTTTTGTCTGAAGATTGTAATATTTAAAGTGTTACTAAAATATTTAAAGTGTTACTAAACTCTTGGAGGATCAGGCAGGAATTTTTTCCCCTGCTTTAGCAAATTGGATCATGCTCTAACAGTACAAACCTCAGTATACGCATTTTAATAAAATTAAACTGTTCTATTGCATATCCTTTACTACACAGAGCTAACCTTAAAGTGCAACCAATCAGCTAAAGTCTTGTTTTTTGTTTAAATAACAAACATGTTATACTTACCTGCTCTGTGTAATGGTTTTGCACAGAGCAGTCTGGATCCTCCTCTTCTCAGGTCCCTCATTGGCGCTCCTGGCCCCTCCCTCCTTCCGGGGGGTCCTACTGCAAGCAGCTTGCTATGGGGGCATCCAAGCAGGTGCACTTCCGCCCATACCGTCTCTTGATTGGCTCACTGGCTGTGATTGACAGCCAATGGCTCCCACTGCTACCAAAAGCCAATCTGGAGTGCAAGCCCCTGGAGAGCCAAGGTTCTTGTGGACATCGCTGGATCGAGAGGGGGCTTAGGTAAGTATTAGGTGGGGCTGGGAGACTAAAAAAAAACTTGTGCCTTTACAACCACTTTAACAAAGCATGTGCTGTACTTAGAATGCAGTAGTCAGGAGTAAAAAAATATAAAACACAGTGAGGGGAATTTATCAAAACTGGTACAGTCAGAATCTGGAACAGCTGCACATGACAACCAATCAGCTTCTATCTTCAGCTTGTTCAGCTTTGAAAATGAAAGCTATGAGCTGATTGGTTGCGATGTACAGCTGCTCCAGATTCTGTCTGCTCTAGTTTTGATAAATTCCCGTAAGGGCTCATTCAGACAGGCTCTAAGACAGGTCCTGTATGCTGAGCCACTTTTACCTATAGAATGCAGACACTGTGCGTTTGGATACATGCATCCTTTCCTGTTAAAACAATAGAAACATCCATCAACGCTTCAGTGTTACATCTGTGGCTTATTCAGTAAAGGATTTTATTTCCTAAGGGATCATCCCTGAGTTGGCAACCCAGAGCAATTAAATAAGATAAGCACATGACAGGTTCTGGTTGGTTTCTATTGGTTACTGAACTTACAAATTTGCTATTAAGTAAAATAATTCTTAGCTGAATAATACTTGGTCTACACTTTTTCATGTTTATTTTTCATACATTTTCATGTGCGTTATTAACAATCATATATCTTGATGTTCTGTTGTTGATATCAATATGCTCTTTAAATGCACACTGACAACATGGAGATATACAGTACAGTACATGTATGCATGGCACAAGTATAAACTATGTACGGATATTGACATACATTAAAACACATAGGTGTGAATGGACCCCAGGTTTTAAAATTTTGCATATCAACATTTTAATTTTAAATATATATATATATATATATATATATATATATATATATATATATATATATATATATATATATATATATGTATATGTATATACATATGTACATACACGTACACACATATATATATATATATATATATATATATATATACACACATACATACATATATGTATATATACACATACATACGTGTATCTTGTAGTATTTGTGTAGTATTTGTGTCAACAAAAGAAGCATTTACAGGACTGATATCAGATATGCGATACATGACTTCTATAGAACAAGTGTCATGCTTTTCTGGTAAGCCTTCATTTACTGGACTGTTGAAGAAAAACCAACAAAAAAACATTTTTTTCCGATTTAGGCTATACCCCACCATAATGATGATCCCAATAAACCCTCTTTTGCCACTTTTACTCCAGAGGTCCTGCAATAGGCTCCTTTTTTACGCAAATGTACAATATAAAGCAGGTTTTCTCAACCGGTGGAACTCTAGAATCTCACCAGAGGATGCTAGGTTGGGTTGAGCAAGCCGCAATTTCTGCCCCACAAATAAGTAACCACTGTCAGTAATAATCTTATCTATCTGTAAGGGGGAATTCTTCCCAATTACCATAATGTAAGGTACATTCTTCCCAGTTACCATTACACCAATATATGCTGAACTGTAGATATAGTAATTAGTAGCAGGTAACTCTTGAGACCAGAATTATTTTTTCAAGGGTTCCTCCATGTTAAAAGGATGAGAAAGGCAGGTGTAGAGAGACAGAAAGAGGATAAATTAAATATAATGATTATTGATAGAAAATAGAAAAAAATGGCAGAATTAACATTTTGGTATCATAACAAAGATATGAGCAAATGAGTAAGAAAATGCCTAAACCTCATCAACATCTACTGTTCATTACAAGATACACTGGTATCCCAATACAGCTTCACATTGATATAGAGAAGTGACTTTTACATAGTCTGCTGTAAACCAACACTTCTCTAATAAGGAAACCTTAGTTTGTTCATTGTATGAGAATGCAACTTTACAAGCACATAGATTTGTTTCAACAAAAAACATACCTGTCATTTTCGGTTCAGCCAATATCGAAAAAATACAGTCCTCAGCCTGATCAGTAAATTATTGTTCAGTGGACTTGTCTTGCAGGAAATCTATAGCTCCCTTCCCTGGCGTTATTAACTAACAGAGCATACTTCCTGAAAGTGTACAGCAGAACAAAGAAGAAGTTACTGTAAATTTGTATACATGGGTTAAAAAAGTGACACAACATGAAGTATTGGCTGAAATATACGTTCATTCATCTGTGTCTTTTGTCAGGTGCTGACAGATAGGCAAATCATATTTTTCTGTGCGGTAAATACATGTATAGAAAGATAAGATGCATGTAGCAAACTCTCTTTACCAATTAGTATTTTGAATTTAGCCAGAGAGCATGTCCTTTATTAAAGTGTACATGTAGTAATATAATGTATACTAGTATTATAAGAGTGGAAAAGGTATCACTTATACTTCACTACTGAACGATTCTAAGCACTCCAGAAAGCGGACCCCCACAAACATGCCTATACATTTTCTGAAAGTGAAGCCCAGGAACTCATACTCCCTATTACGATTGGTCATGCCAAAGCCGAATAGGTCTACTTGACACCAATCAGCCTGTGGGTATGTCCATAGCTCCCAACCGTCCCTGATTTCGAGAAACTGTCCCTAATTTCGAGGGACTGTCCCTGATTTGGAGCAATGTCCCTCTGTCCCTCTTTCCCCCTCATTTTGGGCTGATCTATAAAGTTGTATATAAAATGAACTCTTTATCTTTTAAAAAATGTTTCCCAAATGTTTTTTCAAAAAAAGCCAATATAAAGGAATAGTAGTGGTAAAAAAAAAAGCCCTTGTGGGTTTAATTAACCTTTATTTGGGGTGTTAATTTTCCTTTTAGGCTTAATGTACACGGGACGTTTTTACAACCTCTCCTGAACGATTTAACTTGACAGATAGTAGCCCACTTTTAAAACGTTAGTTTTGCTGTGTTTACATGCCACGTTTAGCCGCAATTTGCGTTTAGAAGCGTTTTTTTTCAAAATAGCCAAAAATGAAAAACGCCTATAAAACGAAATGCGACTAAACATGAGTTACCGCGTTTAGCCACGTTTAGCGCTTGAAATCCCACTAAACTCAACTGCCTAAAAAAGACATTAAACAAACCTGTGTACATGTACTGATAAGATAACATTGGATGAGGTCAGGGGCAGCTGACAAAAGCAGCCAACTGCCTCTGAACGTCCGTTTACCAGCAGTAGTGTACATGAGGCCTAAGGCTTTGTGGCAGGGGGCATGTCCTATGCCTACATACGTTTGCTAGTAGGTGTCCCTCATTCCCATCTCAAAATGTTGGGATGTATGGTGTCTCTATGCTCTCACTAACAGAATGCTGGTATTTACATTTTGGGGGCAGGACCAGAGTCTCCATGAAAGGACCAATTGGGAAATAAAAGATGGAATACCCTTTGGCACCTTATGCTGGCTTGTTTTCTAAAAACATTTTAGTTTACATTTTAAAGTGGACCTTCACTCAAATATACTTTTCTTGAAAGGTACAGTACCTTCTTCCACTTCCTTAATTCTCACCTAGGTGAGATTGATTTGGCTTGTCCTGCCCCACTCCCCACCTACAGCCTCCTGGGACACATCACATGTCCCAAGACATGTCTTACTGTGCCATGCAATCTCGTGCATGAGCAATGGGGAGTTGGAAATGATTCCTCAGGAAGTTACAGACAGCTCCCAAACCCAAGATGGCTGTGGAAAGACAGCACTGGGCTTCATGCACTGGTAAGTACCTGATTTTGAAAAGTCAGCAGCCACAGTATTTGTAGCTGCTGACTTTTATTTTTTTTAAACCAAATGAAATTCCCCTTTTAACTATGTGTATGAACAACAGTCAGTATAACTCAACAATACATTCACACCCTAATGTTTTGTCTCTTGAAACATGCTGCAAGTGTCTCTTGTACCTGCCGGAAATCCAGTGAGCTTGTAATGTATTTTGACTAGAAATGTAAAAATAATGCAGCGCCCCAATGTGTAATTTCTGACAATGATTTACCGCTGCCTTCAATTTTAGGCTAATGCCCAAAAAATATATAAAAATATACTCCATGTATTGAGCCAGCACGGCTATGTGTTGACGACTTCCTGATGACGTCTTCTGGTGAAATGCATTGAGGTCTGAATAGTGGATGAAGTTTCGAGTCGCCATTGACATCGCGTTCGGCCAAGGTGGAACGCGCGCCAGCTCAGAGACACGAACGGCTACGATAATTTGATTATACAAGGCTCTGCATAGTGTGTGCCGCACCAGTGCATTGCTATTTTCATTTTATTAGCCTATTTTAATAAACATATTGCACGATTATTGGGTACTGTTTTCTCATTCTCAAATAATCCTGGTGGAAACAGGTTAAAATTTAGTGAGTGGATGTCCAGGATATACACAACATAAAGACCAAATCCTCAAAAGTGGTGAGGGCCCTGGTGGCCCAAAGCGATCTGGTAAGCGGCCCCCCCTTAAACTTTTTTTTTCTTTTAAAGGGGTAAATTTTATTTATTTTCAGTACACAACAAACAACAAAGAAAACAAACACGTATATGGAGCAAACATCGCTCAAACCATTAGAAAATATGGTAAACTGGTATACAATTAGTGGATACATAGCAACCTAAAGGTCAAATGTCTATTTTGCTTAATTGAAACCAATCAATGATCAGGGGCTTCATTCAATCTTTCAAGGGGCAGGTGGTATGGTACTTTCGGAGCTGACCCAAGAGCCCCAAATCTTTAGGAATTTTTTTGGGCATCCTCTGGCTTCATATGTCAACTTATATAACGGTATAGCATGATTAATGGTAGTGAGCCAAAAGGCTATAGTGGGCGAGGATTGAGACTTCCAATGGATGGTTATGGATTTCTTAGCATAAAACAATACTATGCGCATAAAGGTTTGTACATTTTTAGATATGCCTTCATCATCAATATATCCCAGTAAACACCATAGAGGATTACAGATATTGGGTATCTGAGTTAGGGAGCTGATGAAGGCCTTGACCCTCCGACCAGAACTTCCTAATCGCAGTGCACTCCCACATCAGATGAAAGAATGTGCCATCAACCATGCCGCAATTTCGTCTGTATCACCTTGTCACAGGAAGGAATGACAGAGGGAACATGGAGGGAAAGAACTTCCTGCCAGATGTCCTCCGTTAATTCAGGGATGTCAGCACTCCATATATTGGCCGTACTGCTGAGCCTATGAGTTGTAGAGTGTAAGAGGGTCCCATAATATGTTGAAACTAGTTTGGTGTGAGAAGAGTCAGTCAATAATTGTTCTAGTGGAGAAAGTTGAACAACTATGTTACGAAGGCCAAACCGCGTTGCCGCAGTGTGGCGTATCTGCAAGTATAGGAAGTAGGCCACACGGGGTAGATTATACTCCAGACGAAATTCCTCAAAAGTGCGGAACATGTTACCCGAAAATAAATGCATGATTGTTTTCACCCCCTGTTTAGACCAGAATCCCCCATCAGTTCTGCGGGAGAATTCTTGTAGATTCAGATTCCCCCATAGTGGGGTATTTGGTGAGTATACATTGCGTTCGTAGGATGACAGCATTTTAGTGAGCCTAAAAATCTGTAAGGTCATTGCTAGGATAGTTGTACCCTCTCTCCCTCTAAGGGACATATGGTGAATCAGGTTTTGAAGGGACTCATAGGAGGTATAGTATAGCTGCCTCCAGGGCAGTGGCCGCATTGTTGGCTTCAGGATGGCCTCCTCTTAACTTAGGTGGTGGTGCACATTATTTAAGAAGAGCACAGTGTATTAAGAAGAGCATATATCACTAATATACACGTAGTGAAATTAAAAGAAGTGGATTTGAAGAGATGCATTAAATATATCTACAAGGACGTATTATTATTATTGTTGTTTTTTATCACAAGAGTTTCTCTACATATGAGTTTTTTTGCATATGGCATTTTGGAATTAACTTGTTGGTTATAGTCATTTATTGGGTTGTGATTCACTTTGATTGCATGAATTCACATACATACTTATGATGTTTTAACACATAGCCAGCGCCTCAATACATGGAGTATACAGTATATTTGTAATTTATTTTCTTCACTCTGCCTATGCTGCACTAAAGCCGGATTCACACCTATGCAGTTTTAGTGCTTTTTTGCATTTTGCAGATTTGCACTACAGAACATGTTCCATAGGAAACCATGTTACATGGACTGTAGTGCAAATCTGCAAAATGCAAAAAGCACTAAAACTGCATAGGTGTGAATCCAGCGTCGAATAGCAAGCAACCACGCTCAGTTCCCTCATGACCAATTTTCTTTGTCCCTGCTGGGGGGATTCACTCTATTTGTCCATTGTCACCAAAACAGGAAGTTCAAAATGTTACAGTTGCTAATAAAATAGGAACTAAGGGGGAAACTTTTTGCTTTTTTTTTTTTTTTCTTAAAATTTCACAAAATAAAATCGACTTACATAACATCATTTTGAAGAAGTAATTTACATAGCTCAAAATAAATTCAAAATACAAGCAAAACGTGTTATATTACCTCCCCCACCCTTTCACATACTTTATATATACCCGTCCCACCCAGCCCTCTCCATATAAAAAAGAAAAACACCAAAAAGTTGCCAAAATCTTTCCACAAACACCCACACAATTCACGCCTTTTCTATCCCTCCACGCTTTTATTGGATCCACTCACCCAAAAAAATAAACATGTGTTAATACAAAGAACAGACCAAACTTAAACAATTCAAGAGCATCAAAGCTCAAAGAGGAACTACATTCTGCTCACATAATTTGCAATAAAAGCATCTTTGCCATTCTGAAGCTTCCCTCCAACCACTTTGCATATTATTTTATATATACTGTGATCCTATACTTGTAAAATATGCTGCAGAAATCTCCCTCCACTGAGTCTGGCTGCAACCATTTTTACTGTGGGCAGCTGAAGCTGCTGCCTGTTCACTTCATGGATTTACACAGACACACAGAGGCACACCCCAGCTGCAGCTTTCATTGGCCCTCTTTTGACTCATCCTCCCTCCCTTCCTGGGAAACTCTCATGAGAGTGAGAGAGAGAGAGCTGTGCATGATGTCATAAGCCTAGGCTTTTTACCAGCAGAGAAAAAAGAAGTGGACTGTATGAGGTATTTACTGGCAGAAAAAATATGTTTTACTATCCAAAGGTAAAACAACAAGGTCAGAAGATTTTTAATAGATGGAAAGATGAAAAAATGACTGAAGGTCTGCTTTAAAGACTCATGCACACTTGACATTTTTACAGCTGCCCTTAGGGGCATCTGAGGTTTTTTTCTCCTGCCTATAAACGCCCCTCCATGTTAGCCTATGGCCCCATATACACTGTTAGGCCATGTACACATGATCAGATTTTCCGACGGGAAATGTTAGATGACAGGCTACTGGTGGAAAATCTGACCGTTTGTACGCTCCATTGGACAATTGTTGTCGGATTTTCCGTGGACAAATGTTGGCTAGCAAGTTTTAAAATTTTCCGCTGACAAATGTGGGTTGTTGGATTTTCTGAGCGTGTGTACACAAGTCCATCGGACAAAAGTCCAAAGTACAAACACGCATGCTCGGAAGCAAGGACGAGACAGAAGCGGTCGGTCTTGTAAACTAGCGTTCGTAATGGAGAATTAACATTTGTGACGTAGCAAATTATGAAATATCAAAATGCAGCACACATTTTTTAATGGGATAATAATGAAGCTGCTTTGCTGGTGATACTGATGGAGTTATTGAAAAACTAATTTTCAAAGGCTTTTTTTTTCTAGTGATATCAAGAATAATATTATTTTGTAATTTCTTTTTGGCAAGTTACCACAGCACCATTATCCTGTAGTTTTTAAGATCAAAGATACAACTATGTTGGTGTCCCTTATCAATTTTACATTGTATTTTTTTAAATGTAACTGCCTACTCCCAAACTGTCATTTGAAGTAAAACACATAGACAAGTATTATTCTCCACAATTTTTTTATTGTGCATTAAAAAAATAAAAAAAATAAAATTAGACATGCGATCTGCCAAAAAAAACTTAACCAAAAAGTGCATTCTATGCATCCAAAAATATAGAAAATATACCAAATCAAATCATTATTCAACCAAAAAAATAATGTCAAAGCAATAACTCCAAGGCCAAAAATAAATAACATGTTATCTCCACTGATTCCGCAACATGGCTAGTTGACAAACGGCCGTTCAGAAACTAACTGAAAAGCGCAAAATGAAATGCGCAAAATGAAACACTCAAACTTCTACTAACACGAAATTAGCAGAAGGAGCCCAAAGAGTGGCGCTAAAGAGCTGAAAAAACACTTAGTACGTCACTACATTCGTGATTGTTGGCCAACAATTGTGTGCCGTGTGTATGCAAGACAAGTTTGGGCCAAAGCCCTTCGGACAAAATTCTGCGGTTTTGTTGGCAAACAATCCGATCACGTGTACGAGGCTTTAGATTTTCTGCAGATTTTTGTCTTCAGATTTACCAAAACCATAGAATCTGAGGTCAAACCTTAAGGCCCGCCGACTTTCACACTGGAGTGAATGGGGCCGGATTTTTTCAGGCGGTATACAGGCGCTATTTTTAGCGCTGTAACGCCTGAAAAACGCCCAGTGTGAAATGGGCCTAGGAGTTTCAATTTGTATGCAATCAGGCAGGCCCGAGCACTACATGGTTTTGGTAAATATGAAGACAAGAATCTGTAAAAAAAAATCTAATAGTGTGTATGGGGTCTAAAGGCCCGAACACACTGTCAGAAAATCTGAAGATAAATGTTGTCCGATGAATGATCTGCCGATTTTCTGATAGTTAGTATGCTGCTGTTTACAGCCGATTACAAATTTTCGGCAGACAAAAACTGGATGTGCAGACTTGAAAATATTTGTCTGATGTAACCACAACGTCTGATTTTCTTTTCATTAGTATGGCTTTCTGACAAAAAAAATCTGAAGAGAAATGAAAGAACACAACAATTCAACACATTACGTTTACTTCTGGCGTTAAATTCTGTCTTCAGAAAATTTTCTGATGGTGAGTACCCTCTTCACTTTCGATTTGAGACTAGCATGCAACAAAAAATTAGGAAAATTTGTCCAATAATCTGACCGTGTGTACAAGGCTTAAGTGTCCATGCACACATAGGCTTTTAGCAGCATTTAGTGGCAGGAGCTTTTAGAGGCTTTAGAGGCAGGAAATAAACCCACTGCCAGTGCGTTCAGGAGCAGCAGAGTTTGGGCAGAAGAAACGCTTGAAGCTAATAAAAGCTGTTAAAGGTTAGTGCGTGAGTATTCATTCATTTCAATGACCAGAATTTATTATTTATTCTGGTCAATGAAACAAATTAATGTCCAAGAGCTTTTCTTTTAGAAGTGACCCTAGAGAGTAAAATGTCATATGGTATTTGCTTAGCAGTTTTTCAAATGCAAAAAATACATTTCAATACATTTTTTTGCACACAAACACTATATAATACCCAAATTTTTGTTAAAATAAAAAAGATGATGGAGCACTGGGTAAATAGATACCAAACATTGCACACATTTGCGCAATTTTGTAGGCCTGTGGAATGGCGCCAAACTACGGTATCTAAAAAACTTTATTAGCGATGTTTTAAAAGCCTTTATAGGTTACCAGTTTAGAGATGCATATTGGGCCTAGTGCTAGAATTATTACTCTTGCTCTGATGTTCGCGGCAATACCTCACATGTGTGGTGCAATCACTGTTTACATATGTGTGCTAGACTTACGTATGCGTTCACATTTACACATAAGCATTGGAGGAAGAGGCGCTTTACATTTTTAAAACAATTTTTATTTATTTATTTGAATCCAAAAAAAATTTATACTGACTCTTACTGTATTTTTAGCAACTTTATTGCTTTAATAAGGGATGAACAATCAACCGACCAATCCTTACTGCAATCGACCGACCGATACTTTTTTTGACCAATCCTCCCATTGATCGATCAATTAATGCTTTGCTCCTTCCTGCGATCGACCGACCAATCCTTCCTGAAATTGATCGACCCTACCTTTGATCGAACCTTTCAGCCTTCTTTCGATCAACTGGTGTTACCTGCGATCGATCAACCAATCCTTCCTGCAATTGATAGAGCGATCCCTTCTGCGATCGATCAGCAATTCTTCCTGCAATCGATTGATTGATCCATCCTGCGATTAACCAACCAATTCTTCCTGCGATTGACCAATTTTTCTTGTGGTCAATTGATTAATCCTTCCTGTGATCGATTTATGTAAGAGTTGAGAAAGGGGTGAGGAGGTACGGGCATCGGGCAGATTTGGGTGTTTTTCTTCTTTTTACATTGGTGACCTTTTGCTCTGCACAAAATCGCGGCAAAACGCGGTAAAAAAAAACGCTGCAAAAATGCTGCAATTCGCGCAATTTTCTGCCTGAAAATGCTACGCTCAGGTGTGAATGCAGCCTAAGCTGTATTCCTTAACCACTCATACAGAAGCAACCATTCCAGTCCATTGTTTTCTATACAGTGTTGGTTGATTTTTGTAATACACAAGATGCAATGCTAGGTACATATTCAGTCCAATAAAGGAAAAAGTCTCACATATGTGGTATCCCTATACTCAGGAGAAGTAGCAGATTGTGTTTTGGGGTGTTATTCTAAGTATGCCCATGTTGTATGTTAGAAATATCTTATTTATTGACAACTTTATGTTAAAAAATACATTTTTATTTTATTTTCACATTTTCAAAAACTTGTGGCAAAAAATGAAATTTACAAAAGACTCACTATGCCTTGTAGAAAATATGTTGGGTAGTTTGCTTTCTGAAATGGGTTTAATTTTTGGGGGTGTTTCCACTGTCTTGGTGCTCCAGGACCTCCAAAAGTAGAAAAGGTAGTCAGGAAATAAGATTCATAATTTATGCCCCTAGAAAGCCGGAAGGTGCTTTTTGGGTTTTAGGCCTCTCTATGTGGCTAGGCTGTGAAAAAGTCTGACACATGTGGTATCACTGTTCTCAGGAGGAGTAGCAGAATGTGTTTTGGGTGTAATTTAAAGTATGGCTATGCACAGTGTATGAGAAATATCTTATTAATTGATAATATTAAGTAAAAATCTAAAATTAAATTTTCTTTCCGTATTTTCCAAAAACTTGTGGCAAAAAAATGAAGTCTTCAAAAGACTCCCTATGCCTTTTAGAAAAATATGTTGGGGAAAATGCTTTCTAAAGTGTGGTAATTTTATGGGTGCTTCAACTGTCTTGGTGCTCCAAGACCAGGAAGTCAGGAAATTAGCTGCATAATTTAAAACGTCTCACACACGTTGTATTCTCATACTTGGGAGGAGTAGCAGATTTTGGGGTGTAATTATAGGTATGTAAGTAAGTAAAAAAAATATTTACTGTCATCATTTTTGGCAAAAAATTACATTACAACTTAAACTCATCATGCCTCATACTAAATACCCTGGACAGTTTACTTTCCAAAAAGGGTGGTATTTGTAATGACCTTTCAATTTAGGGCCTCAAGAACATGTATACCATATTTTGGAAACTCTATAACTTTGACACATACTAAATAATATACTAAATGTTTTTTTTTTCACCAAAGAAAGGTAGCAGAATACATGTTGGCCTAAATTTTTGAAGAAAGATTAATTATTTACCATTTTTTTTTTACAGAAACCAAGAAAAACATCTATTTTCAAAATATTACATACCACCTTATTTCTAAAGAATGCTCTATCTATTTAAAAAAAATATATAAAAAATTAATTTGAGTAGTGTTGCATGACTGAGTATTTGTCTTTCAAATTGTGACAGCGCTGAAAGCTGAAAAATGTCCGGGACTGGAAGGGGACGAAACAGTCTCATCTCCAATGTACCCTAGAGCAGTGCCCAGCCCTAATGTTATTTTTTTGACAAACCCGCGCTTATTAGCTTATAAGATGGACAGAACTGATTTTAACACTTAGTTTGCATTGACTTAAATAGGAGTCAGATTTAGTACCCAAATAAGAATCAGGTTCACTGAACCCTGGTTAAACCGAACCCAGGTGTGTTTGTCTTATCACTAGTCCATCACTCTATCACTCTTAACACTTTCCCCGTGTTGTCAGAGGAGGGCGGGGTCATCCATTTATGTAAATGGATGACCCGCCCCCTCTGACATCACGGGAAAAGCCATAGGGAAGTCCTCGTGTGTCAGAGGATGGCGGGGTCACCGGGTGGCCCCGAACTCCATTATTTAAGAAGTGTCAGAAGAATCGAAGCGTCACACAGCTGAAGACTCCCACTGAGGTGGATCGTGCGGGCGGAGCAGAGAAGAAGCCGGAACAAGATGCAGGACAAAAAGAGCAGAGGAAGAAGAAGATGAAGAAGATGGAGAAGAAGAAGATGGAGGAACAAGTAGAACACCAAAGGAAGACCAGAAGAAATAAGATGGGACTTTAATAAAATTTATTTAGGACTTGTCAAAAACTGCTTCTTGTGTTTTTTAACTTTTTTGTCACTTTTTTTTGTGAAATGGTAGGGGCCGGGATCTGGGGGTCCCTTGTTAAAGGGGGCTTCCAGATTCCGATAAGCCCCCCGCCCACAGACACCCACAACCACCGGGCAAGGGTTGTGGGGATGAGGCCCTTCTCCCCATCAACATGGGGACAAGGTGCTTTGAGGGGCTATCTCAAAGCACCCTCCCAATGTTGAGGGCATGTGGCCTGGTACGGTTCAGGAGGGGGGGCGCCCTCTTGTCCCCCCTCTTTTCCTGCGGCCTGCCAGGTTGCATGCTCGGATAAGGGTCTGGTATGGATTTTGAGGGGGACCCCCACACCATTTTTTTTTTATTTTGGTTCGGGGTTCCCCTGTGGGAAAATCCCCATGCTGTTTTTATCAATGAACTGTTAAGTGTATTGTCGGACCTGACAATTCATTGTAGCCGCGAGTAGTTTTAAATTAGTTTTTTTCCTTTAGAAATGTCATTTTGCTGTCAGACTCTTCTAAGCACGGGAAACATACGCCCCTTTACAGGCATACTATAGACACCCCCCAGGTACGAAATTTAAAGGAATATTACACTTTTATTGTTTCACTTTAAGCATTATTAAAATCACTGCTCCCCAAAAAAGAACTGCAGTTTTTAAAACTTTTTTTTGCATTGATACATGTACCCTGGGGCAGGACCCGGGACCCCAAACACCTTTTTTGACAATACCATGCATATAAGCCTTTAAAATTAGCACTTTTGTTTATTCATGTTAGTGTCCCATAGATTTTAACGGTCTTTGCGTGTTCAAACTAATTTTATGCCTGTTTGCATGTTCTGGTGTGAACCGAACGGGGGGGGGGGGGGGGGGGGGGGGTGTTTGGCTCATCCCTAACACTGATATGGCATTAAGTAGTCAATGAAGCAAAAAACACTAGAGCGCAAATATAGAACCTCAGTGGAATATGCCCGAATGAAAACAGCTGCAAACACTTTAAACGTGGTCAGTCAACAGGAAAATTATAAGCTAAACAATAGTGATGCGCTATGATCAATATTCCACCCCATACCTGAAGTGCACTGCGTAGATAGTGCAAAGGCTAAGTACAACACAGTGACCGCTGGGGGAGAGGACCACCAAACCAACTCACCCCAACACTACCAAAGTCAATCAAAGTGGTTCAAAACAGTATTCCACTTCCTATAATATCAACACCAAAAATGAATAAATGAATCCCCAATAAATATTGATATGTGTTAAGGTGCTAATAGGGGTGTTTTGTGGACTTTTCTTTTCCCCTGTGCTCACTTGTTTAATTAACTCATTTAGCACATTGCACCTTAACACATATCAATATTTATTGGTCATTTATTTATTCATTGTTGGTGTTGATATTAGCACATTGCACCTTAACACATATCAATATTTATTGGGGATTAATTTATTAATTTTTGGTGTTGCTTTTATAGGGAGTGGTATACTGTTTTGAACCACTTTTTTCTGGCTTTGGAGAAGAGAAGTCAAAAGAGCTTTGGTGTATAATAGCTCCACAGGGTCTCCAATCTCCTCACTCGCAGAGCGATGTATGTCGCAGCATGTGACAGCATGTACTGGACAGAAAAACTTAATATGCTGGTATTAACCATAAAGGGAAAGAGAGTACTCTCAATAGTGTAAATATTTGTTAAAACAGCAAACTTTAATAGAATATTGCACTTACAAAACTCTGGAAATGAACAGAAATGTCAAACAAATTAAGTTTGGTTATTTTTCCACAAGCAAGATAGCCATGGCTGGTTGGCACATGCGCAGTGGTGTGTATTCCGGCTCCACCCTATGCATTTCGTTATATACAACGTCATTCGGGGTCTCTTTTTGAAAGGATTTGAATGTGCATGGCTCAGTGACCATACAGGAAGTAAGAGGGGAATAATCAACAGGGCTCAGACAGCATTATAAAAGCTGGTGGAAGTTCTAAATTGTAACACTTACAATATCACGCAAAGCAAAAATAAATGTGTTGACTGGGTTGGACCAATTTGAGATTAGTTCATTATTTGCTCCATTAAACACATCACAAATGCAATTTTGTCAAATGCTCATGTAGCCACTTGTGGATCTTCTGATAATTGAGCATAACATTTGCTTAAACATTCTACAATATGAAAAGGGAAAAGATTGACCTCCTTCGAAAGGATCAGGGTGGACTGACCTGGTGGCATTTGCCCTCTGGTCTGATTTTAATAAATGTTGGGCTGGTGACCCTTAAATATTTTTAAATAATTCAGACATCAATTAGAGCAGATTCCACAGTCAGTGAGGCATGTACAGTAGGTGTCGTATAGCTATCTACTCCCTTTAGGAACTGTGATGACATCACCTAGCAACCACTTCCAGTATTGACTATCTTTGTGGTTTTGAGATGTCTTATGTGACCAAATGCCAAGAGCCACAAGGATGCTGATGTTGTAAGTTGTGACTTGGTGTGTCACAATAAATCATGCCCTTTAGGAACACCCACTTTTCAACAGCTAATGAGGCACAATGGTACACTTTGTGTGGTATGCTTTCTTTAGTTCATAGAAATCTCCCTACCATAAAAGGGCAAGTTAGCTGTGTTTGCTCTCCAGGCCAAAGGTACCCAGTCCTCCTCTGTCAAAGATACAATTGCCCATGCAACATTTTGGTTCACCAGCCAGCACCTGCAGAGCACAGTCACTAAATAATGTTATAACAATAATAAATGATTTACACAGGGAATGATTTTTCAACATGCAAATTGTACTTTTTATTTTTTTCTTTATTGCTACTAATTACTTCATAAACTAGCAGTGTGTCTAAAATGAGTGCTCTATCTCAGACAGTGCTATGTTTCAGGTCAATGCCGACCCTCTAGCAAATAAAAGCGCTTTTGTGGAAATTTTACTAATTTTTTTTTACATGCAAGGCATTTACATGCATATGCATTCTGGTATTGAAAAAAACAACAGAACAATTTTACGCATTTAAAAAATGGATCTAAAAGAAAGTGTTATTAACTTTTCTTCCAGTAAACATTAGGGATGAGCCGAACACCCCCCAGTTCGGTTCGCAGCAGAACATCCGAACAGGCAAAAAATGTATTTCGAACGCGCGAACACCGTTAAAGTCTATGGGACAGGAATGTGAAAAATCGCAACACTTTTTGTATTTTAATAACTATATTAAACTGTAGATTATTATCTGTTTAATTCAGGATTATCAGAGCCTTTTTGGTGACTTTGCCCTAATATCGCTGCATGCACTTTATTGCACGATTTGCACATATTTATTATTAGTTTTTCTACCTCAATCATTTTTTTTTTATATATTGATCTCACTGTATTTCTTTTTGATACATTGTACACGCATGTGTAAGTACTTAATTTCTAACAATATTTTATGTTTTAGTGTCAGGGGTGTTTTGTGGAATTTTCTTTCCCCCTGTGCTCACTTGTTTAATTAACTAATTTAGCACATTGCACCTTAACACATATCAATATTTATTGGTCATTTATTTATTCATTTTTGGTGTTGATATTAGCACATTGCACCTTAACACATATCAATATTTATTGGGGATTTATTTATTCATTTTTGGTGCTGATATTATAGGGAGTGGTATACTGTTTTGAACCACACACAATAAAAACATACCTGCCCAATTTCTTTTTCAAAATAGCACTTTACAATGCACAGATGAATGACACTGCAACACACCACACTTTCATGAGAAAATGTTCAATTATGTTCAAGAATTGATGGTAAAATCCTTGTATTACTAAGCATTTTGGTTCAGTGGTTTTGGTTCAGTGGACCACATTTCTGATTATTCTACCCGATGAGCCGAACACCCCTCAGTTCGGTTCGCAGCAGAACATCCGAACAGGCAAAATTATTTTTTTCGAACGTACGAACAGTCTATGGGACAGAAATGTGAAAAATCAAAAGTGCTAATTTTAAAGGCTTATATGCAAGTTATTGCCATAAAAAGTATTTGGGAACCTGGGTCCTGCCCCAGGGGACATGTATCAATGCAAACAAAAAGTTTTAAAAACTGATGTTTTTTTGGGAGCAGTGATTTTAATAATGTTTAAAGTGAAACAATAAAAATGAAATATCCCTTTAAATATCATGCGTGGGGGTGTCCTTAGTATGCATGTAGCACATTTTACCACAGCAAAATTACATTTCTAAAGGAAAAATTTTAATTTAAGACTGTATTGTCTGTAATGTATTGTCGGGTCCAGGCAATATAGATGAAAATCATTTAAAAAAACGACATGGGTCCCCCCCAGTCCCCCCAGTCCCCCCCAGTCCATTACCAGGCCCTTTGGGTCTGGTATGGATATTAAGGGGAACCCCGCACCCAAATTTAAAAAAATAATGGCGTGGGGGTCCCCCAGGCACTATATACTCTGAACAGCAGTATATATACTATACAGCCTGCCCTATATACTCTGAAGAAAATTGGGCCTCAGGTGTTGGTGGAACCAGAACACTGTAAGCCCTCACAGTAACTCTTGGTGGGGGCATGAACGGGCCCTGCTGTGAAATACTATATCAAAAATTGTAATTACATGGCCCTGTTAAACAGGGGCAGAAAAATTGGACCTTTGGTGGTGGTGGTGCCACAACACTGTAACCCCTCACAGATACTCCTGTGCATTTTGTATATTGAGACTTCCTTTTGATATAATAAATAAAAAAAAAAAAAGCATGCTGGATGCAGCACAGGCCAGTAGCTCAATTGCATATTGAGCAAGTTCTCATCCATCCTCAAAACCCAGTAACCTAGTGGATGCTCTGTTAGAAAGGTCTGCTCTTGCCCCTAGATATTCCTGCATGATATAATGCAGACGCTGGCCATGGTTGCTTGAACCAATCAGACCTTGGCGCTGAGGACTGAAAATTTGTTTAAAGGCATCGGTCAGCTGGCCACCTTCTCCACAGCTCTTCCTCTGACTGAACGAAGTCTCAGGGTCTGGAAATGCATTGCACAAACCTTTCTTCAAGGCCTCCTGCAGATGTTTCATCCTCTGCTCCCTCTGCGAAGGCAGGATGAGTTCTGCAACCTTACCCTTGTAACGTTGATCAAGAAGGGTTGCCAGCCAGTAATGATCACTCTCCTTGATATCACAAATCCTAGGGTCCTTTCACAGGCTTTGCAGAATCAGGGAGGCACACTGAAACCTGTCCTGCATCCTTCCCAGCTGCCAGCAGAGTTACCCAGTGCGCCTTGAAGGAAATGTAACATCCCTGCCCATGCCTGTTGGACCATGAATCAGCGGTAATATGCACCTTACTGCTGACTGCCCTGTCCAACGAGGCCAAAACATTGCCTTCCACATAGAGAGCCGGAATGGCATTCCATGAAAAGAAGTGACGTTTTGGAACCTGCCACTGAGGTACAGCACATTCAACAAATTCACAAAAGAGTCTACCAGCTGAAAAGGCAGCAGTTGCAGTGCTGGAAATTTGGCCAAGCTAGCATTTAGACACAGAGCATATGGATGGCTGGGACCAAATTAATTTTTATGGTTCAGCAACTCGGGTAGGGAAATTTGCCTGCTAAAATCAAATGGTGGTGTACTGCTAGCAGATTGGCTGAAAGTACTTGGGACACCTATTGCTATACCTTTATTCCTCTCAGTGCAGGTTTTTGAGAGGACTGGAGGTATAGTAGGGTTGGAGATCCCAGATGAAGAGCAAGGAGAAGTCAGCCTTTTTCTTTGATGTGGGTCTCTCAAGTGCTGTTGCCAATGGACTGCATGTAAGTTCGTCATGTGTCTGGTCAAGCATGTGGTGCCTAAGCGGCTGCTATTCTGGCCACGCCTGATCCGCTTCAGACATAGGTTGCAAACAGCAATGGTGCGATCTGCTGCACATGTGTCGAAAAAGGCCCACACCTATGAACTTTTAAAAGTCAGTGGGGAGTCAGCAGCGCCCTGCACCTGTGGAGCTCTGTGGTGTGATGCAATAGGGTGGCTGCCCTTAAGCTGCCCCCTAGAGGACATCCTGCCTCATTGGAGTTGTGCCTCCTCCTCCTCTCTTCTCTCAGGCACCCAAGTACAGTCAGTGACCTCATCATCCCCTCCCTCCTCGTCACTGGAGCAAACTTGGCAGTATGCTGCAGCTGGGGGAACATGACTGCCAGTTTCTTGTCCTTCTTGGGCACCCCTCTCCCTAGGCTCACATTACTCTCTTCCTCAACCTGGGAACTAACATCGGAGCCTTCAAATCGATGTGCGTCCACCGGCAGCAGCATATACCCAACATTGTGGTTGAATAATTCTGGGGACTCCGCCGTGCATGATGGTGGGGCTACGGAAGGAGTGACTGTAGACAAGAAGCAAGTGGAATAGGCCACTTTGGCACCTGCTTTGGAAGGCAAACAACTCTGAGCCTGGGTGACAGAGGATGAGGAGGATGAGGACGGCTTTGTTATCCACTCCACCAACTCTTCTGCATGTTCTGGACATGGCCAGCAGCAGAAAAAAAGGACAAGCATGCCCAACAGCCACCTGCAGAGGATGCACCATGTCCACGACCAGCACTCTTGACTGTAGACACAGAGGCTGCTTGCCCTCTTTTAGTGGCCTGTGAGCGTCTGCCTCTTCTTGGTGGCCTTCTGGACATGATGTATATTTTGTTTTGCAACACCACACTACACTGTATTGGATACTGTGTACACCGCCTGCACTGTATTAGCAACTATACTATGGCTGCACTGTATTGTGTACTGTGTACACCACCAGAAGTGTAGTAGAAACTGTACACACTGTATTAGATACTGTGTACACCATCTGCACCATATTAGAAACTGTAAAATGGCTGCACTGTATTTTATACTGTGTACACCACCAGAGGTGTAGTAGACACTTGTACACACTTTATTAGATACTGTGTACACTGCCTGCACTGTATTAGCAACTGTACTCCGGCTACACTGTATTGTGTACTGTGTACATCACCAGAAGTGTAGTAGAAAATGTACACACTGTATTAGATACTGCATACACCGCCTGCACTGTATTAAAAAACTGTACAATGGCTTCACTGTATTTTATACTGTGTACACCACCAGAAGTGTATTAGATACTGTGTACACCACCAGAAGTGTAGTAGAAACTGTACACACTGTATTAGATATTGCGTACACCGCCTGCACTGTATTAAAAAACTGTACAATGGCTTCACTGTATTTTATACTGTGTACACCACCAGAAGTGTAGTAGACACTGTACACACTGTATTAGATATTGTGCACACCGCATGCACTGTATTAGAAACTGTACTATGGCTGCACTGTATTATGTACACCAACAAAAGTGTAGTATAAACTGTACACACTGTATTAGATACGGTGTACACCGCCTGCACTGTATTAGCAATTGTACTATGGCTGCACTGTATTTTATACTGTGTACACAACCAGAAGTGTAGCAGAAACTGTACACACCGTATTAGATACTGTGTACACCCCCTGCACTGTATTAGAAACAGTACACCATGGAATGTACTGTAGATATAGGCTACACTGAATGCAGAGTATATTTATATATATATATATATATATATATATATATATATATATATATATATATACAGTATTTCACAAAAGTGAGTACACCCCTTACATTTTTGTAAATATTTTATTCTATGTTTTCATGTGACAACACTGAAGAAATCACACTTTGCTACAATGTAAAGTAGTGAGTGTACAGCTTGTATAACAGTGTAAATTTTCTGTCACCTCAAAATAACTCAACACACAGCCATTAATGTCTAAACCGCTGGTAACAAAAGTAAGTACACCCCTAAGTGAAAATGTCCAGATTGGGCCCAATTAGCCATTTTCCCTTCCTGATGTAATGTGACTCGTTAGTGTTACAAGGTCTCGGGTGTAAATGGGGAGCAGCTGTGTTAAATTTGGTGTTATCGCTCCTACTCTCTCATACTGGTCACTAGGGATGAGCCGAACACCCCCCGGTTTGCGTCAGAACCTGCGAACGGACCGAAAGTTTGCGCGAACATTAGAACCCTATTAAATACAATGGACGTGAACGTTTGAAATCTAAAGTGCTAATTATAATGGCTAGTATGCATGTTATTGTCCTAAAAAGGGTTTGGGGACCCGAGTCCTGCCCCAGGGGACATGTATCAATGCAAAAAGAAGTTTTAAAAACTGCCATTTTTTCGGGAGCAGTCATTTTAATGATGCATAAAGTTAAAAAAAATGTGAAATATTCCATTAAATATTGTACCTGGGGGGTGTCTAAAGTATGCCTGTGAAGTGCAGGAATGGGCCCTACTGTGAACTATTAGATCAAGAATTGTAATTGCATGCCCCTGTTGAACAGGGGCTGAAAAATTGGGCCTTAGGCACTGGTGCTGGTGCCACAACACTGCAACCCCTCACAGATACTGTACTTGGAGCACAGCAATGAGCCCTGCTACAAAGCATTGCATCAAAAATTGTAAATACACTCCCCTGTTAAACAGGGGCTGAAAAATTGGGCCTTAGCCACTGGTGGCGGTGCCCAGAACCAAAAATGTTCTTTCAAGCTATCAGCATGATTATTGAGGAGGAAGAGGATAGTCACTCAGCATAGCAGGATAGTCACTCTGCATCAGAATAGGCAGTCTTGAAGGGATCTGACATTTCAAAAAAATGTATTCTGTTACATCAGCATCAGGTGCTTGGTAGCTGGTGGTGATTCATTTTTATGAAGGTCAGTCGATCGACCGAGTGCGCACAGGCGCACCCTGTGATCGGTTACAACGCCTCCAGCAGCACTGAAAAGAACGCTGGATGCAAGACAGGCCAGTAGCTCAATTGCATACTGTGCAAGCTCTGGCCAGTGACCCATCCTCAAGATCCAGTAAGCCAGAGGATTTTCCGTGGGAAAGGTGTCCAAGTCTGACCTTGCCCCTAGGTATTCCTGCACCATGTAAATCAGATGCTGGCGATGGGTGCTGGAACTGATCACACCTTGGGCTGCGGACTAAAAAATTGTCTGAACGCATCGGTCAGACGGCCACCTTCTCCACCGCTCCTTCTGTTACTGACCAAAGCCTCAGCAACTCTGTTAGGTACCTGGTGGGGAGCCTGGCTTGACGGAAGGAGACATCTCTTACGGCTCTGGTTCAGGGTCCACTGGAGTGAAGACAGTGGTCCCGTGAGCACAGCGGAGTAGGAGTGTCCGTCCAGTGGGGTCAGCTGGTGCAGGATGGATGCTGATGCTGGTCCTCTGGTTGATAAAGCTGCAGGAGATGGTGCAGCAGGCAGGGGTCGGATGACCGGAGAGAGAGGCAGACACTGGAACAGCAGCAGCAGCAGCCCCTGTGCAGAGAGAGAGGCACACTCGGACGGCAGAGGTAGTCAGACAGGCCGGGTCACAGCGTAAGGCAGACAGGCATAGGCGGCAGGCAAAAGAATGGTCAATGACAGGCCGAGGTTCAGCAACAGGTAACACAGTCCAGGAGCAGGGTCAGGCAAGCCGGGGTCAAGGAGCAGAGAAGTCAGCAGAGTCACACAAGCCGGGTCGGGTTCCAAGGGATACAGGCAGATACAGGCGGATAACAGGGAATACTCAGGGTCAGAGCTGCAGACGAACAGCACCGCAGGGCTGCAGCTGTGATCTCTAAAAAGGGACACTGGCGCCAAAACAGCGCTACTCGCGCACGTGCATACACACGGGCGCGCGCACCCGCTATTAGCGCGCGGCCACACAAAATATTGACACTTTGGGCCCATTTTGGACATTTTCACTTAGGAATGTATTCACTTTTGTTGTCAGCGGTTTAGACATTAATGGCTGTGTGTTGAGTTATTTTGAGGGGACAGCAAATGTACACTGTCATACAAGCTGTACACTCACTACTTTACATTGTAGCAAAGTCTAATGTCTTCAGTGTTGTTACATGAAAAGATAGAATAAAATATTTACAAAAATGTGAGGGGTGTACTCACTTGTGTGAGATACTGTATATACAAGACTGTGTATATATATATATATATATATATATATATATATATATATATATAGCGCCCATAACCCTCGATGGGGCGGCCTTGACCTTTGGGCTTACCGGTTACCTCCGATTGGCTTGTTCTTCCATGTCCAGGGGTTCCCAGGGTTAGTACCCAACAACTTCAGACGCTGACACCATAAAAGTCATTTTAGAACATTTTTTTTTGCAGGGGTAACATCCAACAAACACAGCCTCGTATGGGAATAGAGGGCAAGGGTGGAGAAACTTAGGCACCTTGAACTGCTGACAATTGAAAAGTCTCTAACACAAACCCAGAGAGTAGCCACTCGCAGCTGGGCACTTCAAATCTGAACAAATCTCTAGCCAGAGATTATGGCAGTCAGCACTTTGATCCGGAAACTTGCAAAGTCTCTGACATTGAATAAAGTCTCAACCGAGAGTGAAATAGGAACCTTTTCTCAGTACCTGAAACGGCTTCTGGCTCCTTCTCTAGTGTCCTTGACAACCCAGCAACCAGGCACTTCTTGGGATGCCAGCTTGTTGGCCCTCCTCTGAAGAGTCCTCCCCCGGTCACTTACACGAGCTGCGGTGCCCCTCCAAGTTGAGAGCGCACCCGGACGCCTTGAATCCTCCCTCAGTTACTGCGCCTCGGACCAGCCAGTTCCGAGACTCGGGAACAGGCGGATCCTTTGCCCCAGACCAAATGGGTCTGTGGGGCCAGTCAGAATGACCATGTTGCGGGACGGCAAATGCTCCCGGACCCGGGACCCCTTGCGGGGCTACCCCGATCCATATTCAGGAACAAGCAGCTACGGCCCAACCCTGAACACATGACTTCAACACCATAAGTACCCTTCCCCAGACTCCTCAGCGGGGCCAGACGCACCCACTGATTGGCTCTGGGGAATGATGATACTCAAAACGTCCAAACAGGCCTGATTCTGGGTCTGTCATGTGTACCTCAGTGTACCCATGACCAGGCAGAACCCTAGTACAGCCCAGCCAAACTGATGCCGAAGTTAACCTGCACAATTAACCCTCAGAACCCCATTACTGTTCTGAGGAAAAAAAAAAAATTTCACACATAGCGGACACCTATATATACCTAATATATATATATATATATTAATACACTGCCTGCACTGACTGAATATAGTGTAAGCACTGAATATATAGTCTATGCTAAATGTAGAGTATGTATATATATATATATATATATATATATATATATATATATATATATATATATATATATATATATGTATATATCAAATACACTACCACTAACTGAATAACCTGCCTGCTTAATCTAACTCAAGTTATCTCTCTGTCCACACCAACCACACTACACACGGCCGCTCTGTAAGCAGCCTTATATAGTGTGGGGCATGGACTTAGTCCCCCTGAGCCATGATTGGCCAAAGGCACCCTGCCTTTGGCTAATTATGGCTCTCTTAGCAGAGTGCGCTGTGATTGGCCAAAGCATTCAGGTCAGGTGCATGCTTTGGCCAATTATCATGCAGCAATGCACTGCAATCTCGCAGTGCATTATGGGGCGTTCCGCAGTAATCAAATTTGCCGCGAATGCCCCATAAGGTTTGCTCTTCGGCGAACGGGCGAACACCCGATGTTCGAGTCGAACTTCTAGTCGAACCAGAACTTCGAATCGAACCCGAACATCAAGCTCATCCCTAGTAAACATTAGTAAAATGACGGCCAAGTGAATGTAGCCTAAAGTGTATCTATAGACAAAACATTTTTCCTAGTTTTTGAGTATGAAAGGATTGCTGTCTGTGTCCCCGTTGGGTAGATTAATAATTTCTGTTTGTCCTGGTGACCATTGTCACCAATAGGGATGGGCCCGGTGCTCGATGCGAACCCACGTTCGCATCGAGCACAGGGCGTTCGCTCGCTCGGCGAGCCCAGAACTATTTTGGCCGCTCGCATCACGTTCGTGTGATGCGAGCGGCCCCGCAATGCATTGCGGCCAGCGCGGCCGACGCAGTGCATTGCTGGCTGATGATTGGCCAAGCATGCCCTGTGACCCCGCATGCTTGGCCAATCACAGCCCCGGAAACTCGAAGAGCCATAATTGGCTACAGGCAGGACGCCTGTAGCCAATTACAGCTCAGGGGCTGTAGTACACGCCCCCCCCTATAAAACGCCGCCACGCCGTCTGCGCCGGTCACATGCTGTTCCGGCGCAGATTGAGCAGGCTGATTCTGTGACACTCTGCTCGATTTAGTTAGGTAGAGAGATTCACTTACAGAAATTGAGTTAGATAGATTCAGTTACAAAGATTGATTGAGAAAGAGGGGCTTGTAGTGTGTTCGTGGCAGGCAGGCAGAGCTACTATATTTTGTTACCAGAAGCACCTATAGGACTTGTAGTGTGTTCGTGGCAGGCAGGCAGAGCTCCTATATTTTGTTACCAGAAGCACCTATAGGACTTGTAGTGTGTTCGTGGCAGGCAGGCAGAGCTCCTATATTTTGTTACCAGAAGCACCTATAGGACTTGTAGTGTGTTCGTGGCAGGCAGGCAGAGCTCCTATATTTTGTTACCAGAAGCACCTATAGGACTTGTAGTGTGTTCGTGGCAGGCAGGCAGAGCTCCTATATTTTGTTCCCAGAGGCACCTATAGGACTTGAAGTGTGTTAGTCCCATTACACACACAGAGCTATATTTTCTTCCCAGAAGCACCTATAGGACTTGAAGTGTGTTAGTCCCATCACACACACAGAGCTATATTTTCTTCCCAGAAGCACCTATAGGACTTGAAGTGTGTTAGTCCCATCACACACACAGAGCTATATTTTCTTCCCAGAAGCACCTATAGGACTTGAAGTGTGTTAGTCCCATCACACACACAGAGCTATATTTTCTTCCCAGAAGCACCTATAGGACTTGAAGTGTGTTAGTCCCATCACACACACAGAGCTATATTTTGTTCCCAGAGGCACCTATAGGACTTGAAGTGTGTTAGTCCCATTACACACACAGAGCTATATTTTCTTCCCAGAAGCACCTATAGGACTTGAAGTGTGTTAGTCCCATTACACACACAGAGCTATATTTTCTTCCCAGAAGCACCTATAGGACTTGAAGTGTGTTAGTCCCATCACACACACAGAGCTATATTTTCTTCCCAGAAGCACCTATAGGACTTGAAGTGTGTTAGTCCCATTACACACACAGAGCTATATTTTCTTCCCAGAAGCACCTATAGGACTTGAAGTGTGTTAGTCCCATTACACACACAGAGCTATATTTTCTTCCCAGAAGCACCTATAGGACTTGAAGTGTGTTAGTCCCATCACACACACAGAGCTATATTTTGTTCCCAGAAGAACCTATAGGACTTGAAGTGTGTTAGTCCCATCACACACACAGAGCTATATTTTGTTCCCAGAAGCACCTATAGGACTTGAAGTGTGTTAGTCCCATCACACACACAGAGCTATATTTTGTTCCCAGAAGCACCTATAGGACTTGAAGTGTGTTAGTCCCATCACACACACAGAGCTATATTTTGTTCCCAGAAGAACCTATAGGACTTGAAGTGTGTTAGTCCCATCACACACACAGAGCTATATTTTGTTCCCAGAAGCACCTATAGGACTTGAAGTGTGTTAGTCCCATCACACACACAGAGCTATATTTTGTTCCCAGAGGCACCTATAGGACTTGAAGTGTGTTAGTCCCATTACACACACAGAGCTATATTTTCTTCCCAGAAGCACCTATAGGACTTGAAGTGTGTTAGTCCCATCACACACACAGAGCTATATTTTGTTCCCAGAGGCACCTATAGGACTTGAAGTGTGTTAGTCCCATTACACACACAGAGCTATATTTTCTTCCCAGAAGCACCTATAGGACTTGAAGTGTGTTAGTCCCATTACACACACAGAGCTATATTTTGTTCCCAGAGGCACCTATAGGACTTGAAGTGTGTTAGTCCCATTACACACACAGAGCTATATTTTCTTCCCAGAAGCACCTATAGGACTTGAAGTGTGTTAGTCCCATCACACACACAGAGCTATATTTTGTTCCCAGAGGCACCTATAGGACTTGAAGTGTGTTAGTCCCATTACACACACAGAGCTATATTTTGTTCCCAGAGGCACCTATAGGACTTGAAGTGTGTTAGTCCCATTACACACACAGAGCTATATTTTCTTCCCAGAAGCACCTATAGGACTTGAAGTGTGTTAGTCCCATCACACACACAGAGCTATATTTTGTTCCCAGAGGCACCTATAGGACTTGAAGTGTGTTAGTCCCATTACACACACAGAGCTATATTTTCTTCCCAGAAGCACCTATAGGACTTGAAGTGTGTTAGTCCCATCACACACACAGAGCTATATTTTCTTCCCAGAAGCACCTATAGGACTTGAAGTGTGTTAGTCCCATCACACACACAGAGCTATATTTTGTTCCCAGAGGCACCTATAGGACTTGAAGTGTGTTAGTCCCATTACACACACAGAGCTATATTTTCTTCCCAGAAGCACCTATAGGACTTGAAGTGTGTTAGTCCCATTACACACACAGAGCTATATTTTCTTCCCAGAAGCACCTATAGGACTTGAAGTGTGTTAGTCCCATCACACACACAGAGCTATATTTTCTTCCCAGAAGCACCTATAGGACTTGAAGTGTGTTAGTCCCATTACACACACAGAGCTATATTTTCTTCCCAGAAGCACCTATAGGACTTGAAGTGTGTTAGTCCCATTACACACACAGAGCTATATTTTCTTCCCAGAAGCACCTATAGGACTTGAAGTGTGTTAGTCCCATCACACACACAGAGCTATATTTTGTTCCCAGAAGAACCTATAGGACTTGAAGTGTGTTAGTCCCATCACACACACAGAGCTATATTTTGTTCCCAGAAGCACCTATAGGACTTGAAGTGTGTTAGTCCCATCACACACACAGAGCTATATTTTCTTCCCAGAAGCACCTATAGGACTTGAAGTGTGTTAGTCCCATCACACACACAGAGCTATATTTTGTTCCCAGAAGAACCTATAGGACTTGAAGTGTGTTAGTCCCATCACACACACAGAGCTATATTTTGTTCCCAGAAGCACCTATAGGACTTGAAGTGTGTTAGTCCCATCACACACACAGAGCTATATTTTGTTCCCAGAGGCACCTATAGGACTTGAAGTGTGTTAGTCCCATTACACACACAGAGCTATATTTTCTTCCCAGAAGCACCTATAGGACTTGAAGTGTGTTAGTCCCATTACACACACAGAGCTATATTTTGTTCCCAGAGGCACCTATAGGACTTGAAGTGTGTTAGTCCCATTACACACACAGAGCTATATTTTCTTCCCAGAAGCACCTATAGGACTTGAAGTGTGTTAGTCCCATCACACACACAGAGCTATATTTTGTTCCCAGAGGCACCTATAGGACTTGAAGTGTGTTAGTCCCATTACACACACAGAGCTATATTTTGTTCCCAGAGGCACCTATAGGACTTGAAGTGTGTTAGTCCCATTACACACACAGAGATATATTTTCTTCCCAGAAGCACCTATAGGACTTGAAGTGTGTTAGTCCCATCACACACACAGAGCTATATTTTGTTCCCAGAGGCACCTATAGGACTTGAAGTGTGTTAGTCCCATTACACACACAGAGCTATATTTTCTTCCCAGAAGCACCTATAGGACTTGAAGTGTGTTAGTCCCATCACACACACAGAGCTATATTTTCTTCCCAGAAGCACCTATAGGACTTGAAGTGTGTTAGTCCCATCACACACACAGAGCTATATTTTGTTCCCAGAGGCACCTATAGGACTTGAAGTGTGTTAGTCCCATTACACACACAGAGCTATATTTTCTTCCCAGAAGCACCTATAGGACTTGAAGTGTGTTAGTCCCATTACACACACAGAGCTATATTTTGTTCCCAGAAGCACCTATAGGACTTGAAGTGTGTTAGTCCCATTACACACACAGAGCTATATTTTCTTCCCAGAAGCACCTATAGGACTTGAAGTGTGTTAGTCCCATCACACACACAGAGCTATATTTTGTTCCCAGAAGAACCTATAGGACTTGAAGTGTGTTAGTCCCATCACACACACAGAGCTATATTTTGTTCCCAGAAGCACCTATAGGACTTGAAGTGTGTTAGTCCCATCACACACACAGAGCTATATTTTCTTCCCAGAAGCACCTATAGGACTTGAAGTGTGTTAGTCCCATCACACACACAGAGCTATATTTTGTTCCCAGAAGAACCTATAGGACTTGAAGTGTGTTAGTCCCATCACACACACAGAGCTATATTTTGTTCCCAGAAGCACCTATAGGACTTGAAGTGTGTTAGTCCCATCACACACACACAGAGCTATATTTTGTTCCCAGAGGCACCTATAGGACTTGAAGTGTGTTAGTCCCATTACACACACAGAGCTATATTTTCTTCCCAGAAGCACCTATAGGACTTGAAGTGTGTTAGTCCCATTACACACACAGAGCTATATTTTGTTCCCAGAGGCACCTATAGGACTTGAAGTGTGTTAGTCCCATTACACACACAGAGCTATATTTTCTTCCCAGAAGCACCTATAGGACTTGAAGTGTGTTAGTCCCATCACACACACAGAGCTATATTTTGTTCCCAGAGGCACCTATAGGACTTGAAGTGTGTTAGTCCCATTACACACACAGAGCTATATTTTGTTCCCAGAGGCACCTATAGGACTTGAAGTGTGTTAGTCCCATTACACACACAGAGATATATTTTCTTCCCAGAAGCACCTATAGGACTTGAAGTGTGTTAGTCCCATCACACACACAGAGCTATATTTTGTTCCCAGAGGCACCTATAGGACTTGAAGTGTGTTAGTCCCATTACACACACAGAGCTATATTTTCTTCCCAGAAGCACCTATAGGACTTGAAGTGTGTTAGTCCCATCACACACACAGAGCTATATTTTCTTCCCAGAAGCACCTATAGGACTTGAAGTGTGTTAGTCCCATCACACACACAGAGCTATATTTTGTTCCCAGAGGCACCTATAGGACTTGAAGTGTGTTAGTCCCATTACACACACAGAGCTATATTTTCTTCCCAGAAGCACCTATAGGACTTGAAGTGTGTTAGTCCCATTACACACACAGAGCTATATTTTGTTCCCAGAAGCACCTATAGGACTTGAAGTGTGTTAGTCCCATCACACACACAGAGCTATATTTTGTTCCCAGAAGCACCTATAGGACTTGAAGTGTGTTAGTCCCATTACACACACAGAGCTATATTTTCTTCCCAGAAGCACCTATAGGACTTGAAGTGTGTTAGTCCCATCACACAGAGATCCTATATTTTGTTCCCAGAAGCAACTATAGGACTTGAAGTGTGTTAGTCCCATCACACAGACCTTTATTTTCTTCCCAGAAGCACCTATAGGACTTGAAGTGTGTTAGTCCCATCACACAGAGCTCCTCTATTTTCTTTGCAGAAGCACCCATAGGACTTCTAGTGTGTTAGTGGCATCACACAGAGCTCCTATATATTCTTCTCAGCAGCACCCACAGGACTTCTAGTGTGTTAGTGGCATCACACAGAGCTCCTCTATTTTCTTTGCAGAAGCACCCACAGGACTTCTAGTGTGTTAGTGGCATCACACAGAGCTCCTCTATTTTCTTTGCAGAAGCACCCACAGGACTTCTAGTGTGTTAGTGGCATCACACAGAGCTCCTCTATTTTCTTTGCAGAAGCACCCACAGGACTTCTAGTGTGTTAGTGGCATCACACAGAGCTCCTCTATTTTCTTTGCAGAAGCACCCACAGGACTTCTAGTGTGTTAGTGGCATCACACAGAGCTCCTCTATTTTCTTTGCAGAAGCACCCACAGGACTTCTAGTGTGTTAGTGGCATCACACAGAGCTCCTCTATTTTCTTTGCAGCAGCACCCACAGGACTTCTAGTGTGTTAGTGGCATCACACAGAGCTCCTCTATTTTCTTTGCATAAGCACCCACAGGACTTCTAGTGTGTTAGTGGCATCACACAGAGCTCCTCTATTTTCTTTGCAGAAGCACCCACAGGACTTCTAGTGTGTTAGTGGCATCACACAGAGCTCCTCTATTTTCTTTGCAGAAGCACCCACAGGACTTCTAGTGTGTTAGTGGCATCACACACAGCTCCTCTATTTTCTTTGCAGAAGCACCCACAGGACATCTAGTGTGTTAGTGGCATCACACAGAGCTCCTCTATTTTCTTTGCAGAAGCACCCACAGGACTTCTAGTGTGTTAGTGGCATCACACAGAGCTCCTCTATTTTCTTTGCATAAGCACCCACAGGACTTCTAGTGTGTTAGTGGCATCACACAGAGCTCCTCTATTTTCTTTGCATAAGCACCCACAGGACTTCTAGTGTGTTAGTGGCATCACACAGAGCTCCTCTATTTTCTTTGCAGAAGCACCCACAGGACTTCTAGTGTGTTAGTGGCATCACACAGAGCTCCTCTATTTTCTTTGCAGAAGCACCCACAGGACTTCTAGTGTGTTAGTGGCATCACACAGAGCTCCTCTATTTTCTTTGCAGAAGCACCCACAGGACTTCTAGTGTGTTAGTGGCATCACACAGAGCTCCTCTATTTTCTTTGCAGAAGCACCCACAGGACTTCTAGTGTGTTAGTGGCATCACACAGAGCTCCTCTATTTTCTTTGCATAAGCACCCACAGGACTTCTAGTGTGTTAGTGGCATCACACAGAGCTCCTCTATTTTCTTTGCATAAGCACCCACAGGACTTCTAGTGTGTTAGTGGCATCACACAGAGCTCCTCTATTTTCTTTGCAGAAGCACCCACAGGACTTCTAGTGTGTTAGTGGCATCACACAGAGCTCCTCTATTTTCTTTGCATAAGCACCCACAGGACTTCTAGTGTGTTAGTGGCATCACACAGAGCTCCTCTATTATCTTTGCATAAGCACCCACAGGACTTCTAGTGTGTTAGTGGCATCACACAGAGCTCCTCTATTTTCTTTGCAGAAGCACCCACAGGACTTCTAGTGTGTTAGTGGCATCACACAGAGCTCCTCTATTTTCTTTGCATAAGCACCCACAGGACTTCTAGTGTGTTAGTGGCATCACACAGAGCTCCTATATATTCTTCTCAGCAGCACCCACAGGACTTCTAGTGTGTTAGTGGCATCACACAGAGCTCCTCTATTTTCTTTGCATAAGCACCCACAGGACTTCTAGTGTGTTAGTGGCATCACACAGAGCTCCTCTATTTTCTTTGCAGAAGCACCCATAGGACTTCTAGTGTGTTAGTGGCATCACACAGAGCTCCTATATTTTCTTCTCAGCAGCACCCACAGGACTACCGACTACAATGGCTGGAAGACCGCCAAGGGGAGGCAGAGCGTGCAGAGCCAAGAACACAGGGCAGGCAGGCTCTGTTTCTAGTGGACGTGGCCGTGGACGTGGACGTGGTCGTGCATCGTCATCAGCACGTGGCCATGGGACACGCGCGTCTTTGTTTTCGGCAGCTGGACATGTGGAGCCGCATCATGCTGAAGGCTTGGTAGAATGGATGACCAAGCCCTCCTCATCCTCCTCATCCTCTCTCACCCAGGCTCAGGGTACTGACAGAGCATCATCAGCCACCCCTTCCCTAGACCCACCATGTCCTCCTGAGGAGTCCCCCGAACTCTTTGAGCACAGTGTTGGGTACATGCTCCAGGAGGATGCCCAACGATTCGAAGGCTCGGATGACGATACCCAGCTTGAGGAATCTGGCAGTACAGTTCCACCAGCTGCAGCTTACTGCCAGGTTTGCTCTAGTGGTGAAGAGGGAGGGGATGATGAGGTCACTGACTCCACGTGGGTGCCTCAAGGGAGAGAGGATGAGGAGGAGGACGAGGAGGAGGAGGATGCGGCGTCACATGTCCAACGAGGCAGGATGCCCCCTGGAGGCCAGGTAGAGGCCAGCACAGCAACTGTACAACACCGCAGAGCTCCGCCTGTGCAGGGCGCTGCCTCTGCACGTTATCAGAAAAGTTCTTTGGTGTGGGCCTTTTTTGAGACGAGTGCAGCAGATCGCACCACTGCTATTTGCAATATTTGTCTCAAGCGTATCTCGCGTGGCCAAAACATCAGCCGCTTGGGCACGACAAGCATGACCAGACATATGGCGACCTGCCATGCAGCTCGTTGGCAGGCACACATAAAAGACCCACACCAAAGAACTAAGCGGACCTCTCCTTGCTCCTCCTCAGCTGGGATCTCCATCCCCACTACACCTTCAGTCCTCTCTGAAAGCTGCTCTGAGAGGACTGAAGGTGTAGAATTCGGTGTGTCACAACCAAGTACTTGCAGTACACCGACGTCCGATTGCAGCAGGCAAATTTCCCTGCCCCAGCTGCTGGACCGTAGAAAGAAGTACACTCCCAGCCATCCACATGCCCAGCGGTTGAATGCTAGCCTTGCTAAATTGCTAGCACTTCAACTGCTGCCTTTTCAGTTGGTAGACTCGGCCCCCTTCCGTGAGTTTGTTCAATGTGCGGTTCCTCAGTGGCAGGTTCCCAAACGCCACTTTTTCTCGCGGAAGGCGATTCCGTCTCTCTACCGGCATGTGGAGGGCAATGTCCATGCCTCGCTGGACAGGGCGGTCAGCGGTAAGGTGCATATTACCGCTGACTCATGGTCCAGCAGGCATGGACAGGGACGGTACCTTTCTTTCACGGCCCATTGGGTCACTCTATTGGCAGCTGGGAGGGATGCAGGACAAGGTGCAGTAGTGTTGGAGGTTGTTCCGCCACCACGCCTCCAAAACGCGACTACTGCTACTGGTTGTGACACACCTCTCTCCTCCACCCCCTCCTCTTCTTCTTCCTCCAGTGCTCTGTCCTTGGAACCAGCGGTGCTCCGTAGGCGTACAAGGGGCTACGCAAGTACGCAGGCAAAAAGATGCCATGCCGTGCTTGCGCTGGTGTGTTTGGGGGACAGGAGCCACACTGGGCCAGAGGTTCTGGCAGCTCTGCAGGGGCAGGCCGAGAGGTGGTTGACGCCACGTCAGCTTAAGCCAGGAATGGTCGTTTCTGACAATGGCACCAACCTCCTCTCCGCCCTGCGACAGGGGCAGCTCACCCATGTGCCCTGCATGGCTCACGTCCTCAACCTGGTGGTGCAGCGGTTCTTGGGCAGGTTCCCAGGCTTACAGGATGTCCTGAGGCAGGCCAGGAAAGTCTGTGTGCATTTCCGCCGATCTTATAATGCCAGTGCTCGGCTGACTGAGCTGCAAAAGGAGCTGAACCTGCCCAAGAACCGCCTAATATCTGACATGCCCACCAGGTGGAACTCAACGTTGGCCATGCTGCAGCGACTGCACACGCAGCAGAGGGCCATCAATGAGTACCTTTGTGACTACGGCACCAGGACAGGGTCAGGGGAGCTTGGTTTTTTTTCCCCACGTCAGTGGAGCATGATCAGGGATGCATGCACTGTCCTCTCACCATTTGAGGAGGCCACGAGGATGGTGAGCAGTGACAGTGCATGCATCAGTGACACTGTCCCTCTTGTCCACCTGTTGGAGCATACGCTGCGTGGGATAATGGACAGGGCACTTGAGGCAGAACAGAGGCAGGAAGAGGAGGACTTCCTTGCCTCTCAAGGCCCCCTTTATCCGGACAGTGTTCCTTCTGTCCCACCCATCACACAGGAAGAGGATGAGGAGGAGGAGGAGGAGGAGGAGGAGGAGGATTGTGTGAGCATGGAGGTGGAGCCTGGCACTCAGCATCAGCAGCAGCAGTCTTTTAGGGATGATGTACAGTCCCAACAAGCCAGTGGACTTGTACGTGGCTGGGAGGAGGTGGCTGGCGATCATGTCATCCTCAGTGACCCAGAAGACTCCGGACCGAATGCCTCAGCTAACCTACGCTGCATGGCCTCCCTGATCCTGCAAAGCCTGCGGAAGGATCCTCGTGTTCTTCGGATCAAGGAGAGGGACCATTACTGGCTGGCCACTCTCCTTGATCCGCGGTACAAGGGTAAGGTTGCGGACCTTATCTTGCCGTCGCAGAGGGAGCAGAGGATGAGACATCTCAGGGAGGCCTTGCAGAAAGGTCTGTGCAACGCGTTCCCAGAAACTGGGAGGCTACAAACTCCTGGTCCTGGGCGACGAGTTGCTGAGGCTTCGGTCAGTGGCAGAAGGAGCGGTGGGGAAGGTGGACGTCTGACCGATGCGTTCAGACAATTTTTTAGTCCGCAGCCCCAAGGTATGATCGGTTCCAGCAACCATCGCCAGCGTCTGATATACATGGTGCAGGAATACCTTGGGGCAAGGTCAGACTTGGACACCTTTCCCACCGAAAATCCTCTGGCTTACTGGGTCCTGAGGATGGATCACTGGCCAGAGCTTGCACAGTATGCAATTGAGCTACTGGCCTGTCCTGCCTCCAGCGTTCTTTCCGAACGCACATTCAGTGCTGCTGGAGGATTTGTGACTGATCATAGGGTGCGCCTGTCCACCGCCTCGGTTGATCGACTGACATTCATCAAAATGAATCAGTCTTGGATCACCACCAGCTACCAGGCACCTGAGGCGGATATAACCGAATAATTTTTAATGTCACATCCCTTCAAGACTGCCTATGCTGATGCTGAGTGACTGTCCTCTTATGTTCACTGTCTATCCTCTTCCTCCTCCTCAATGATCCATGCCACCACACCAGTGCCTAAGGCACAATTTTTCAGCCCCTGTTTAACAGGGGCGTGTACTTACAATTTTTTAAAAAAATGCTTCGCAACACGTGTGACTGCTGTGCTCCAAGTACAGTCTCTGTGAGGGGTTGCAGTGTTGTGGCACCAGCACCAGTGCCTAAGGCACAATTTTTCAGCCCCTGTTTAACAGGGGCGGGTAATTACAAATCTTGATCTAATAGTTCACAGCAGGGCCCATTCCTGCGCCCACCAAGAGTAACTATGAGGGCCTGCAGTCTTGTGGCAACACCGTCCACCACCACCGCCAAAGGCCCAATTTTTCTGCCCTGTTCATCAGGTGCTTGCAATTACAAATCTTGATCTAATAACTCACAGCAGGGCCCATTCCTGCGCCCACCAAGAGTAACTATGAGGGCCTACAGTCTTGTGGCAACACCGTCCACCACCACCGCCAAAGGCCCAATTTTTCTGCCCTGTTCATCAGGTGCTTGCAATTACAAATCTTGATCTAATAACTCACAGCAGGGCCCATTCCTGCGCCCACCAAGAGTAACTGTGAGAGCTTACAGTCTTGTGGCAAAACCGTCCACCACCACCACCACCACCCCCAATTTTTCTGCCCTGTTCAACAGGTGCATGCAATTACAAATCTTGATCTATTAACTCACAGCAGGGCCCATTCCTGTGCCCACCAGTCTTGTGGCTACACCAACATCTAATAGGGCAAATTTCTGCAGAGTATATACGCCAGGCCCCTACTTTCAAACATCCAACTTACAAACGACTCCTACTTGCAAATGGAAAGAGAAAACAGGAAGTGAGAGGAAATCTACCCCTAGGAAGGGAAATTCTATCCTGTTAGATTTAATTTGGGAAAAAGGTATCTCCTCTCTACTGATACTTTATCACCAATCCTTGTTTCAATTAAAACCCCACTTTTCCAAAAACATTTGTCATTGGGACGGAAAGTGAGGTGACATGTTCTGAACAGATGTGCAAAGACAGCAAATGTTACAGGGGTGATAACCCCTCCCTATGTTCTCCAAAAAGCTTAAACATATATTTTTTTGGGATGGAGCTACACTTCATAATGTACCTGTTCAGATTCTACTTAAGATCAAACCTAAAGCCGCAAGTGGTTTTAAATGGCTTCTTTTTTTCCTTTACAAATGTCATTTTGTGCAAGGACAGTTCTAAACACGGGAAACACATGCCACTTCACAGGCATACTTTAGACACCCCCCAGGTACCATATTTAAAGGAAAATTTCACTTTTTTTTTTTTCACTTTATGCATCATTAAAATGACTGCTCCCGAAAAAACCTTAGTTTTTAAAAGTTCTTTTTGCATTGATATATGTCCCCTGGGGCAGGACCCGGGTCCCCAAACCTGTTTTATGACATTAACATGCATATTGGCCGTTGTAATTAGCACTTTTGATTTCGAACGTTCGCGTCCATTATAACGTATAGGGTTCGAAAATTCGCGCGAACTTTCGGTCCGTTCGAAGGTTCTGGTTCGAACCGAACCCGGGGGTGTTCGGCTCATCCCTAGTCACCAAGACAGAAAGTGAATGAAAATCCAAATTTTACAGTATGAAGACAAAAGTTGTGTTCTGCTAAATAAATAATGAGATATCAAGTATTTTCAGATATAGTCAGCAAATATAAAAGCAATAAAAATAAACTTCACAGTTTTGTTTGAGATGTTGGATTGGGATGATATCATATAATCACAATAAGATGCAATTTCCTGCTGCTGGAAAACATCTCTAGATTTTCATTGCCTGATAAGCTTTTGATATTACAAGAGCACTGGGAAACTGATAGTTCTATGTTGTGACAGGCAAAAAGCCAGATTCATAGGTACAATATTTTGCATTGAAAATTGAAAGCAATATTTAAAGAAAGAAAAGACTGGTAATATATTAGTATACCTTCTGAGATTAAGAATTTAGGAATAATAAGAAAGCTTAGTGTGCTATATACAATATAATTGCCTAATTATTAGCATAGTTGGTACTAAAATAAATGGTATAATTGCTTTAAGATTGTGTTTTAATCTGGCAACATTTGAGCTAATTTTGCATAATAAAAGTATATAGAGTGGTGAAGAAACATCTGCTGTGGAGGGTTATGGTGCATTTCTAGATATATGTGTTGAGGAGGTATGTTGGGGTGCCTTTGAAACTAATGTCACCATAATGCACATAACTAGCATTGCTGCTGTAAATTGGACTGTAGCTGATAACTGCTGCAGAACTTCTTCCTTTCTTCTTGCTGTATTAACCTTCTGCAATATGGACAGGGTAACATTGAATATTCATTAATGTAAAAGTGCAGTAGTCATCTTTAAGAAAACCACTTTGCAATGCTGACCTTTGGAATGTCACCAGTGCAGGGTGCAGCCCTCTTGGCTGGTTCTGATTTGAGCCTGGAAGGAGGGTGATTGGCTGATGCAACAGAGCATGGAGAAGGATGGTAATCAGGCTGGTGAGGAAAGGGAAGAGAGCTATCTTGAAACAAGCAGGTATGTGGGAAAGAGACTGAGCTGCTCCTGCTCTTGGATAATGGATCCCTGCCATAACTGACCACAATTGGATGAAAACTCAGAGAAGCAAAGAGACTAAGAACCTTCTCCCTGGGTGGGTGTGATTTGGATGCCTGGTGATATCTAATTGTACTAAAGAGCATGCCCACGACTTGTACGAAAGGAAAAGAGGGACTGTCTAAGCAGACTTGAGAGAGAGGGAGAGATCACATCAACTTCTATCCCTGTCTGACTTAAACTTGACATTTATTGAATCAGAGAATGTATCTGGAGGCCCAGAAGAGGGTGCCTTGGGTCTGGAAAGAGGCTAACAACATACAAGTTAATTTGTTGTCCGCTGGGAACTGTTGTGCTTTTTTCAAAGTCCCATCTTTGCTGGCCAACTTTATCTTTTTCATCATTCACTGGTCAGTGTGACAAAATAGGGACTGTTATAGAAAGTTATGAATGTCTTTATATACTGTTGGTATGTAAATGCAGTTGAGTTTTGCTAATTATTGTTAAGCCTCATACACACGATCGGACCGTGGACCAACTTTCCCGTGGATTTTTGTCCAAAGGGCGTTGGCCCCAAGTTGGTATTGCATACACACGGCAGGACTTTTTCAGCCAACTTTTACCAAATCACTTGGTTTTTCTGCTCTTTACCGCCACCTTTGGTCAACTTCTGTATTGTTGTCTGATCTTTTGCATTGGTTCTGCATTGGTTTGTACAAAAGTCCGTTGGTTTTGTGTACATGCGGTCGGACTTTGGTCCATCGGACTTTTGTTGGCAGAAAGTTGGTCCATTCGCACAGCCAACAAAAGTCCGATGAAACCTTGAAAAAGTTGGTCCGATGGAGCGTACACACGGTCGGATATTGGTCCAAAACAGCTCATTTGCATGTTGGTTGTCAAAAAGTCCGATCGTGTGTACGGGCCTTAAGTCATAATACTGCAGCTGTTTAACCATATCTCTTAGTGTAATGATATTATCTTATTGATTTTTTTGTATAAGTGCACTTGCTAATCCTTTCATCTCTTAGGCTATGCTTGACCTAATAAATAGTTTAAAATATCTTAAGGTGTGTTGGTAAGTGCTGGGTGATCGAGTGGTGTCAACTTCGGGTGTGCAGAGAAATCACCAAACAACTCAGTGGCTCCTATGGGAATAGCACTACACTGAAATGGCCTGAAGTGAACAGGCTCAGAAACTTTTAATAAAACATTTTAAAATGGAGTTCAGCTATATGAAAACTGTATGTTCATTTTTGAAGTATCAAAGATTGCAGTGTACTGTATTTTCCCCTTCCCAAAAGTGTATAGACTGCCACCCCCCCAGAACAGTAAATTAACCTCTCTACTCCAATTCATATACAACACCCCCAGAGCAGTATGTCACCCTTATACAAAATACTATGTAGCACTGACCCTCGAATGAGCTGCTGAATTTTTCTGGGCTTACCGATTACCTCCTCCAGTTCGTACTCGTTGTTCTTGTCTAGGGGTTCCCAGGATTGATACCCAGTAACTGTAGAGACCAACACCCGTATTCCTTTTCAGGATTTTTATTTAGCATAAAACGTTGAACAAACTCAGTCTCTAAGTTGGGAATAGAGGGTAGGGTATAGAAGCTCAAGTACTTTAGAACTGCTGACACTCAATAAATGTCTCTCTCTAGATGATCCAGGGAGTAGCCACTCGCAACTGGATATCTCAACTGTTGGATAAATCCTTGTTTATAGCTCTAGCAGCCAACAAGTGATTTTAGTTTAGCAAAGTCTCTGCCACAGACTTGGTTGTGAAACTTTAGATGAGCACAAAGTCTCTCACAGTAACTTAGTTGCAACTGAAGGATAAAGTTAGGAACTTTCTTACAGTACCAGTATCTTGCAGCCAGTTCGGCAATACCGTAAGAAATGCGGATTCAATTAGTGTCCTTACAGCTCAGCTTTCAGGCTCTTACCGAGCAGCCAGCCTCGTGCGTGGCCCTCTTCTGAAGAGTCCTCCCCTGGTTGCATGGAGAGTTGCTGGGCCTCTCCAAAACCAGAGACAGCGACCGGAACACTTTAGAATCCTCCTTCTAGTTACTGCGCCTCGGACTAGCCAGTTCCGAGGCTCGGAAACGAATGGATCCGCACCCCAGGCCATGAGGGCCTCTGGGGGCTGGTCAGGAGGACTAGGACCACGGAGTCAGCAACAACTTCTGGACCGGAACCCAGAACCACGTGACCTCAGCACCTTAAGTACCCTCTCCCGGAATACACAGCGAGACAAACGCACCCACTGATTGGCTCCGAGAAAGGATTGGTACCTAATGCGTCCAACCAGACTGCGCTCTACAACCTCTCACAGTTGCAAACCCACCTATGACCAGGTAGAACCTCAATACAGCCCAGCCAAACAGATGCCAAAGCATAACCAACACAATTAACCCCAAGACTTTAACTATAGTCTTGGGAAAAACTAAATTTACAACATAGCAGGGTACTCATCAGGAGTTCCGGCACTACAACTATATAAAAACTTCCACCCATCCAAAGCAGTATACAGTATACACCACTTTCTGCAGTACATCCCCTTCTCAGAGTAATGTACACACCCCTTTTTTCTACCCCTTCCAGTATACACGCCACTTTCTAATTGTCCTTAATACATACACACCAGCACATTTATCTCTGCTTCCTTCCAGCACTCATCCATAGCTCTTTCCCAGCTCCAACAGGTACACTCACTTCTCCCACCAATCCTGAGGTTCCTCCTCCTCTCTGGGGCACATAGCCAAAAACACTTTTCTAGTGGTGAGAAATGCATAGCATGGTCCCAGCCTCTGATTGGTTGATTTAACACTCAAAGTGTGGGACCACACAACACTTATGTTGACAATGGAGGGGTATGTGCTACAGTAGTAGAGTGGAGCTTGGGCTGGGTGAGTGTTTCCAGGAATGGGCTTTAACAGTATATTAGAAGTTGCTTTTACCACCAGCTTACCACCAAGAGTAGATAAGGGAAGACCATGTGGCTGCAAATTGCTACTGGTGGTGGGCCCAAAAGAGCTGCTTTCTTTTTCCTGACCTCATCCATCCTGTTTATGACGAGGACCCCCTCTACCCTTAGCCCTTACCCTTAGGCTACTGCAACAGGGTGGGACCGCCCCAAACCAAAACAGTGCCAAAATGTTCCTCCAACTGGCTGCTAGATGTGAAAAAAGCGATATTCAAACGGCGGCGCCAAGAACATGGTGCAGCGGTTCCATCGCATAGAGCGTGGCGCCGATGCATAGTGCAAGGTTATACACCCACCCTGTAAGAAGGGGAGGAGGAAGACCCGTAATGCGCATAGCAGTTACCAAGGTGATGGAGCAATTGCTCCTATCTAACACATGTGACACATGCGACTGCTGGGGATATTGAACTGTTTAATAAGGGGTGGGGGATAAAAGGCCCCATCCCATGGCGATTAGCCAGGTGGAAAGAGGGGTAATTCCTATAATGAATAATCTAATTATTGCATGATATACTTGGGTATTAATCAGACCTAGAATGATATCAACAAGCGCGCTTCCATCCCTAGTATTTTGAAAGAAAAGGAAAACGTTGGGACTTTGTATGAGGCAGTGACCTGGTAAGGTCGGTTACCTCCATCCCTATCTAATGAATGCAATTGGGCGACTGGGGGCTGGGACTTTAAATGAAGCAGGCAGGTGTAAAACATTTAAATTTATTGGAAATTCAATGGTAAGTTGCATGAGGGTAATCATGAGTACACCAAGAAAAGCAATGTTTTCCATTCAATGGATAAACATACAGCAATGACAATTGACCACAATAATACAAATCACAGTTACAAGTGATCATTGAATAAATAAAACAGTAGTTGGCATAAAACATGGCATATAATAGCTCTATGCATTTTGTGGATTCATCCACTCTTCAGGAGCATGCATGTGGAAAACTGAATGCTGTAATATAATAGTAGCAAGGATATCTGTAAGGTCTGACCCTGTCACGGAAGGGAGGTTAAAATAAAGTAGTTAGAAGTAATATTGCCTAGGATAAACCCCCCAAAACCACGAAATCTATCTTTAAGCAGTAACAGCAATGAGCCAACATGGGTCAGGATAACCCCTTAGGGGTATCACTGGAGGGAGCTGAGGTGGTTAAGGCAGACCAAGGACTGAACAAAGTTGGTTTCCAAGAAAGAAAGATTCCAAAAGAGAGAATGGTCAGAGATGACCATGCGTGCTGGGAACAAAAAATGAGATATAAAATAAGTTGGGAACTCATTATGTGATACAATGGGAGGCTGACAGGTCTTATATAACGGAGGCCGGGGCCACTCGGTGACCCCGCCCCCCTCTGATGCACGATTCCATGCATCAGAGGGGGCGGGGTCACCGAGTGGCCCCGGCCTCCGTTATATAAGACCTGTCAGTAGAAGAGAAGCATCACACAGCGGGAGCCTCCCATTGCGCGGAGCGGCCCAATAAAGAAGAAGAGATGCCGTGGAGGAAGATGCCGGAGGAGAACACCGGAGCAAGAAGCGGATCGGAGGAAGAAGAAGACGAAGAAGAAGAGAAGCGTCACACAGCGGGAGCCTCCCATTGCGCAGAGCGGCCTGATAACGAAGAAGAGACGCCGTGGAGGAAGATGCCGGACGAGAACACCGGAGCAAGAAGATCGGAGGAAGAAGTAGATGGAGGAAGAAGAAGATGGAGGAAGAAGATGAAGAAACCGAAGGATGAAGAAAGGAAGAAACCAGAAGAAAGAAGACTTTAATAAAGGAATTGTCAAAGACCGTCTCCTATCATTTTTAACTCTTTGTCACCTTTTTTGGTGAAATGGTAGGGGTACTTTTGTACCCCCTTACCATTTCACACAGGGGGGAGGCCGGGATCTGGGGGTCCCCTTGTTAAAGGGGGCTTCCAGATTCCGATAAGCCCCCCCGCCTGCAGACCCCCACAACCACCGGGCAAGGGTTGTGGGGATGAGGCCCTTGTCCTCATCAACCTGGGGACAAGGTGCCTGCCAGCTTGCGTGCTCGGATAAGGGTCTGGTATGGATTTTGAGGGGGCCGGTATATTATGTGTTGCGCTTATGTGTGCGCTGGTTCATACACTCAAGTAATAATTTATCTGGCGTACTAATTGTGGTATGAACCGGCGCAGCGCATTCATCTTGATAAATCAGCCCCAATGAGTCATCGTGTCCTAAACTTGGTAAAGGATAGGATAATGAGATGCTAATGAGTGTAAAGGTAGGTTAAGTTAGTGAGAGCAGAATATGGTGAAAGTAAAATATTACAATGATTGGAAAGTAAAATGAAAAGTTGAGAGTGTTGAAGAATCTCATTATCCTATCCTTTACCAAGTTTAGGACACGATGACTCTTTGTATCACATAATGAGTTCCCAACTTATTTTATATCTCATTTTTTGTTCCCAGCACGCATGGTCATCTTTGACCATTCTTTCTTTTGGAATCTTTCTTTCTTGGAAACCATCTTTGTTCAGTCTTGGTCTGCCTTAACCACCTCAGCTCCCTCCAGTGATACCCCTAAGGGGTTATCCTGACCTATGTTGGCTCATTGCTGTTACTGCATTAAGATAGATTATGTAAGTATTTTTTTGAGAGTGGTTTTGGGGGGTTTATCCTAGGCAATATTACTTTTAATTACTTTATTTTAACCTCCCTTCCGTGACAGGGTCAGACCTTACAGATATCCTTGCTACTATTATATTACGGCATTCAGTTTTCCACGTGCATGCTCCTGAAGAGTGGATGAATCCACGAAATGCATAGAGCTATTATATGCCATGTTTTATGCCAACTACTGTTTTATTTATTCAATGATCACTTGTAACTGTGATTTGTATTATTGTGGTCAATTGTCATTGCTGTATGGTTATCCATTGAATGGAAAACATTGCTTTTCTTGGTGTACTTATGATTACCCTCATGCAACTTACCATTGAATTTCCAATAAATTGAAATGTTTTACACCTGCCTGCTTCATTTAAAGTCCCAGCCCCCAGTCGCCCAATTGCATTCATTGAGAACAGTAGTTGTAGTTCCCCCATCTCAGAACTCTGTGAATTAATGCTTGATGAGGGAAAGTGTGGTCAATTGGACACTATTATTTTTTAGATGTTATAGGGAAAGTCTTGTGTACAATGACCCCAATACCACTCATGGGGAAGTCTGGTTATTGGACATCCCATTTATTTTCAGGATGTTTATAAGTAAAGTCTTGTGTACGAGGTCCCCAAAACCTCTCATGGGGAATTGTGTTTACTGGGCACCCCATATATATGCAAGATGGTTCTTTTATATAAAAAGACTGCCAGTGTCACAGTTGGATGAACAAAACACTCCACAAAAACAACTTGGAGTTTATGTTTGGTGCTCTGTGTTAGCAGGACCCCCCCCCCCCCCCCATAGCCAGTATCACCTTCTTGCCCTTAAAAAGCTTTTTCTTGTCTGCTCACTGGAGGATTCTCTGCAAGCCCCCTGGAATAGGAGAGAGCTGCTGCCCTGGCTAAGCAACCAAATTCCCATACAAAGCAGAATAAACAGCACAGCAGCCCTCTGTCCCAGGTATCATAGCAGACCAGGGCACAGACCCACTAGAGAGGAGTCTGGAAAAGTCCAAGCACAATTCACCTTTACAAATTTTGGCCCTCTGTTCTGGGTATTATAGCAGACCAGGACCCTTTAGCAGACTGATCACATTTCACAGATCTTGCCCTCTGTCTTTGGTATATTAGCAGACCAGGGCATATTAGACATGTGCACAACAAAAAAATGTGTTTATTTTCGTTTCGTTTTTTTCGTTTCCGAAAAAAAATTGTTTTGTTTTGTTTCGTTTTTTTTGTTTCCGTCGATTCGTAACGATTCGTACATTCGTAAGTCATCGTTGTTCGGATTCGTAACGATTCGTACATTCGTAAGTCGTCGGTGTTCGTATTCGTAACGATTCGTACATTCGTAAGAGTTATTTTTTCGTTGATTCGTTTTTTCGTTAGTTTAATTTTCGGACGCATTCGTATTTATTCTTACATTCGTAACATTCGTAACATTAGTAGATTCGTAATCGGAGCATAATTCATAATTTGATGTAATGTGTATGCTATTATTACATTTCAATAATTTACAAATTGAAAAAAAAAGTTACGAATCGAAAAAAAAAAAGTTACGAATCAAAAAAAAAGTTACGAATGTACGAATTTTTTTGTTCAATAGAGACACAGAAAATTACAATTCAAAAAAAAAAAAAAAAAGTTACGAATCGAAAAAAAATTACGAATCAAAAAAAAAGTTACGAATCAAAAAAAAAGTTACGAATGTACAAATTTTTTTGTTCAATCCATTCGAAGCACGTTTAGCATTTCGGACCATTGTAAGGGACACGGAAAATTACGAATGCAACAAAAAAAAAAGTTACGAATGTACGAATTTTTTCGTTCGTTTTCATTTTTCGGATTTTCTTCATTAGTACATTCGTTGTTTCTAATTTGTTTTTTTTCGGATTTTCGTTGTTTTTCGGATTCGTTCGATTCGAATGATTCGTTAATCGGATTCGTACGATTCGAACGATTCGTTCATTCGTACAAAAACGAATGAACGAAAATAACGAAAAAAAAGAAAAACGAGAAAAAACAAAACGAATATCACATGTCTAGGGCATATAACCACCAGAGAGGAGCCTGGAGCACACTGATAACAATTCCCAGATCTTGGCCCACTGCCCCTGTTATCACAGCAAACCAGGGCACAAACCCACTAGACAGGAGCCTAGAGCAGATTATAGAATTCACTATCACAGATCTTGGCTTTCTCTTCTAGGTATAATGAAAGACCAGGACAAAGACCCATGAGAGAAGAACCAGAAGCAGACTGAGCACAATTCACAGATCTGGGCTATCTGTCCTGGATATTATAGCAGACCATGGCACAGGCCCATGAAAAAGAAGCCTGCAGCAGACCAAGCACAATTCACCTTTAGGCTACTTTCACACTGGAGCGGTGGGGGCGCTGGCGGTAAAGCGGCGCTATATTTAGCGCCGCTTTACCGGCGTTTTAGCGGCGCATTTCGGCCGCTAGCGGGGTGGTTTTACCCCCCGCGAGCGGCCGAAAAAGGGTCAATACCGCCCGCAAACCGCCGCTGCAGCGGCGTTTTGCGGGCGGGTTCGGCGCGCTCCCCCATTGTTTTCAATGGGACCGGGCGCTATAGGAGCGGTAAATATACCGCTCCTATAGCGAGCCAAAGATGCGGCTTGCAGGACATTTTTGAGCGTCCTGCAAGCGCACCGCTTCAGTGTGAAAGCCCTCGGGCTTTCACACTGAAGACACAGCAACAGCTGTTTCGGGTCGGTTTGCAGGCGCTATTCTTAGCGCAATAGCGCCTGCAAACCGCCCCAGTGTGAAAGGGGCCTTACAGATCTTGGCTTTCTGGGTATCACAGCAGAGAAATGCATAGACGCACCAAAAACATGGTGAGCTACATGTAGGATTGCGTAGCATAAAGCAGCCGAACATGCCTCACCTCTGAAATCTGTTCATATCTTTATCCTTGGACCCACTTGGTGATTTATATAAACATGGAGCTGCTGTACACAGCAAACAGCTGCACCAAGAAAATAAAACAAAAACAATTCTGATAGCACTCTTGTACATACTAAATACCCATCTGATCATCACCAGGTAAACAGTACCAGCCCACACAGTGTTAGACTGTCTACTGGGGTAATCTTCTAAAATGACCATCTGCAACCCTATCACCAATCCCCTTGCCTAAATGAAGTCTTATAACAACTTCACACCATGACATGCTGAAAAAGCGTGAACTCCAGTATTCTTACTAAAAGGAAGTCTTATGACAACCTTTATCTATGACATGGTGAGACAGCAGGAAATCCAATATCCTTACCCAAGGCCCCTTTCACACTGAGGCATTTTTCAGGCGCTACAGCGTTAAAAATAGCGCCTGAAAAAAGCGGGTCCTTTCACTCCAGTGTGAAAGCCGGAAGGCTTTCACACTGGAGCGGTGCACTAGCAGGACCGTAAAAAAAGTCCTGCTAGCAGCATCTTTGGAGCAAAATCAACGGGGCAGCGCGACTATACCGGCAAAGTGCCACTTTGCGGGCAGTTTTAACCCTTTTTTCGGCCGCTAGCGGGGGTTAAAACCGCCTGGCTAGCGGCCGAATAGCGCCGATAAAACAACAGTAAAGCAGCGCTAAGTATAGCGCTGCTTTACCGCCGACGCCCGCACCGCCCCAGTGTGAAAGGGGCCTAAAGGAAATCTTATGACAACTTTAAACAATGACACGGTGAGATAGTGGAAACTCCAATATCCTTACCTAAAGAAAGTTTGATGATAACCTCATATTATGAAATGTTGAGATAGCGGGAACTCCTATATGTTTACCTAAAGGAAGTCTTTTGATAACCGTATACTATAACATACAGTAGAAGGAACTCTGATATTCTTACCTAAAGGAATTCATATGACAACTTCATACCACATCATAGTGGGAACTCTGATATCCCTACCTAAAAGAAGTCTTATGACAACCTTAGACTATGACATGGTAATAAAGCGGGAACAATAATATGTGACTATAAATAACTAAATAATATTATCTTCTAGTGCTCAGTGAAACATAAATTACAATGAATATACAGAACCTGTGCGTTAGAAAAAAATTATATATCACAAATAATAAGTGCACTAGATAATGCGACAACCAATATGATGCCAGTTGCTGCAGAGCAAAAAATTGTGAAAAATAAACAACATAAATGTCTGTGTAATATTCCACACAATTTGCAAAAAATTTGATGTGTATAATCTTCTTTTATTCTTCCACCACACCACAGTGATCCGTGCTTCCACTCCCCAAAAGAAACGCACTTACCAAATATAACGCCCGCACTCTCGTGACAGGCTACTGCGCTTTAGAATTCCACCACAAAGGATAAGTGGTCACTTCCAAACAATTATGTGATTGGATCTCTCCATATGTGAACAAAAAGAAATTCTCCAATAGTGTAAAACCACTTTAAAACTTTTATTCAGACCACAATAAAAATCTTCAATAATCTCACTCACATTTTGTAAAGTAAAAGCCAGCATAGGTTAGTTTCAAACAGCACAGCACGCTCCACTTCAAATGAACACACTAGTTAGCAAACTTGCAGTCACGGCGGACTCGAGGTGTACACAGGCTGTGTAAGATGTAGCTCACCCCCTCCTTCCTGCTCGTGCTCCAAGATTAGGGACCGACTTCCTTCAGTAAATTCCTAGCGCTGTGTCTCACAAGATTAGTTGCCGCTCAGCCACGCCCCCGACATGTTTCGTCATCAAGCAGACTTATTCATGAATTCCAGACGAGCTATCCCTTCCCTGCACAACCAAGTGGGGGACAAAATCAGGTGTGCACTGCGCAACGCCATCTGTGGCAAGGTCCACCTAACTACGAATGCGTGGACCAGTAAGCACGGTCAGGGATGTTATATCTCCCTAACAGCACAGTGGGTAAATGTAGTGGCAGCTGGGCCTGAGGCGGATAGCACTTTGGCGCATGTCCTTCCACCACCGAGGATTGCAGGGCACTTCAGTTTGCCTCCTGTTGCTAACTCCTCCTACTCCGCCTCCTCATCCTCTACCGCCTCCTCATCCGGTCAGCGGAACACCTTTACCACCAACTTCAGCACAGCCAGGGCTAAACGACAGCAGGCAGTTTTAAAACTTTCCTGTTTGGGGAAAAAAAAACACACCACGCAGGAGTTGTGGAGGGACATGGAACAACAGACCGATGAGTGGTTGGTGGCAGTGAGCCTCAAGCCCGGCCTGGTGGTGTGCGATAATGGGCGAAATCTCATAGCAGCTCTGGGCCTTGCCGGTTTGACGCATATCCCTTGCCTGGCGCATTTGCTGAACTTGGTAGTCCAGAGGTTCCTTAAGAATTACCCCGATATGCCAGAGCTGCTGCAGAAAGTGCGGGCCGTCTGTGCGCACTTTCGGCGTTCTCACCCTGCTGCTGCTCGCCTGTCAGCGCTGCAGCGTAACTTCGGCCTTCCCGCTCACCGTCTCATATGTGACGTGCCCACAAGGTGGAACTCCACTTTGCACATGCTTGCCAGACTGTGTGTCACGTACCTGGTGGTGCGAGCCCGAAATTGCAGAGAGAGACCTCCCTTGCGTCTCCCACTCCTGGTTCCCTGGTGTGGGGACAGGAGACCCAGGAGTGAGGAGGAGCACGGGTGCCTGGCAGGATCAACAGACCGGTAGAGTGACCAAGTCAACTTAGCGGACACGGTGGAAGCCTGGATAGCAGGGAAGGCTGGATACAGACTGAAGAGCTGGACCACTGGTAAACAGGTTAGCAGAGCTGACAGGAACTGGACGGGCAGCTTAGCAGACTGGTTAGCAGAGTAGGCCGGAAACGAACAGGTAAGCAGGCTCACAAGTAAACAGGATAGCAGAGCTGGCTGGATCTGGACAAACAGCTTAGCAGACTGGTCAGCAGAGTAGACTGGAACTGGACAGGTAAGCAGGCTCACAGGTAAACAGGATAGCAGAGCTGGCTGGATCTGGACAAACAGCTTAGCAGACTGGTCAGCAGAGTAGACTGGAACGGAACAGGTAAGCAGGCTCACAGGTAAACCGGATAGCAGAGCTGGCTGAATCTGGACAAACAGCTTAGCAGACTGGTCAGCAGAGTAGACTAGAACTGAACAGGTAAGCAGGCTCACAGGTAAACCGGATAGCAGAGCTGGCTGAATCTGGACAAACAGCTTAGCAGACTGGTCAGCAGAGTAGACTGGAACTGAACAGGTAAGCAGGCTCACAGGTAAACCGGATAGCAGAGCTGGCTGAATCTGGACAGACAGCTTAGCAGACTGGTCAGCAGAGGAGACTGGAACTGAACAGGCAAGCAGGCTCACAGGTAAACCGGATAGCAGAGCTGGCTGGATCTGGACAAACAGCTTAGCAGACTGGTCAGCAGAGTAGGTAGGATCTGTGCAGATGATCAGACTGGGAACAGGAAACAGAACCACTGAATGGGCTGGAGCAATGCAGGTGGTCAGGTTCGTTACAGGGATCAGACTGCAGACTGGACAGGGACCATGCAGATAATCAGAGTTCATCAGGTCAGGAATCAAACTGGTGTTGAGGTACAATGGATGAGACAGAAGGATGGTCACAAAAAGCCGGGGTCAGGTACAGGCAGATAGCGGGGTAGTCACAGGTAAGCCGGGTCAATAGGACAGATAAATCAGGATCAGATTACACACACCACAACGCTGTAGAGCAGACAGCAAAGGGCATCTTCTCAGGTCAAGTTTAAATAGGCTGGCTGGCGCTAACTAGAGCGCGCGCCCGTCTCCCTGTGCACGGCTGCACACGTGCACGCGCCCGGGCGCGCATGCGCATGCGCAATGGAATCTGAGGGCCGGGACGGCCCGGGTTTAGGTTTCTGGCAGGATCTTCATGACACTGTGCGAGCAGTAGCAGGCGATAGTGGAGTTTCAGCTGCAGCACGCACGCGTGAGTCGCTCTGCGGAACAGCACCACTTCACCGCCAATAACTGGGCCTCCATGCGAGACCTGTGTGCCTTGTTGCGCTGTTTTGAGTACTCCACCAACATGGCCAGTGCCGATGACGCCGTTCTCAGCGTTACTATTCCAGTTCTATGCCTCCTTGAAAAAACTCTTCAGGCGATGATTGAAGAGGATGTGGCACAGGATGAGGAGGAGGAGGCGGAGGAGGAAGAGGGTTAATTTCCAAGGCTTTCAGGGCAGTCATTTACAAGTGGCTACGAGGGTGGGTTCCTGCACCAACAAGCGCCAGGTACACAATTGTCTGGCAGCAAGGGCACAGTTCTGGAGGATGACGAGGTGGAGGATGAGGAGGAGATGGAGGAGGAGGAACCATGTTCACAGCAGGGTGGCACCCAAACCAGCTCATGTCCATCACTGGTGCTCGGCTGGGGGGATACAGAGGACACAGACGATACACCTCCCACAGAGGACAGCTTTTGCTTGCCTCTGGGCAGCCTGGCACACATGAGCGATTACATGCTGCAGTGTCTCCGCAACGACCGCTGAGTTGCCCACATTTTAACTGGTGCTGATTATTGGGTGGCCACCCTGCTGGATCCCCGTTACAAGGACAACGTGACGTCCTTAATTACCTCACTGGAGCGTGATCGTAAGATGCGCGAGTACAAGCGCACACTGGTAGACGCGCTGCTGGTGGCATTCCCACTTGGAAGCGGGGGTACGGTGGAAGCACAAGGCCAAGGCAGAGGAGGAAGAAGAGGTCGCCAATGCAGCCGGGGCACCGCCAGCACCTCGGAAGGCAGGGTTAGCATGGCTGGAATGTGGAAAAGCTTTGTCAGCACGCCACAACAACCAGCACCACCAGTTGAGATGGAACGTCTTAGCAGGAGGCAGCATTTCACCAACATGGTGGAGCAGTATGTGTGCACACGCCTACACGTACTGCATGACGGGTCTGCCCCCTTCAACTTCTGGGTCTCCAAATTGGGCACATGGCCTGAGCTTGCCCTTTACGCCTTGGAGGTGCTGGCCTGCCCTGCCGCCAGTGTATTATCTGATCGTGTATTTAGCACGGCAGGGGCGTTATCAAAGACAAGCGCAGCCACCTGTCCAGAGCCAATGTGGACAAGCACACGTTCATTAAAATGAACCAGGCATGGATCCCAAAGGACTTGGCCGTACCTTGTGCAGAATAGACACATATACCGGTGTTTTGACGAAAACTGTCTTGCTATCGGATAGTGTCCGGCCACTTACTGCGCAGGCTCAGTGCTTGCGCAGTACGGAGGACAAGGAGATTCACAAAATCTCCAAAGATGAACGTCGCCTGCGCAGTGAGTGCAGGTTCAAGCCCGACCATCCAAGTGGACATACGGTAGCACATAGTAACAGGGCCCCTCACGGGCTCGCTTGGCTAGGCTTCAACCTCGGATGATGTGGCTTGAACCTGGAGTCACCGCGCATTGTCCTACGTACTGAGCAAGCGCAGTACAGGGCGGACACTATGCGACGGGGGACAGAATTCGACACATCATTCTGGGGTATTCCCACCATATGTGCGGCATCGTGCCTTTGAGTTTCTGAGGTTCTTAATGACTTCCTGTACCTCTTCTGCTGAGAAGGGGGCCTCCAGCATTTTATTTTTATTTTTAATTTTTTTATGTTATTTTAAGTTATTTCCCTATCCACATTTGTTTGCAGATCACTTGCCATGCAGGTGTTCCAACCCGAAAAACTGACCAGAGCTAGAGCTGCCACAATCCAGGCCAGAAGGCCAGGGACTTGACCCTTCAGCGCCAACCCAGTGGTTCTCCATCCCCATCAGAAGGCTTCCCTTTCGGCTACGAACCGCTCCAGGTCAAGTTTACGCCAGCAGGCTTTTGCATAGCAACCGCCACCCCTGCTCCACCTCGCCGTAGAACAGGGACGGAAGCAAGCGCCACCTCCTGGCAACTGATAAGAACAGATACTACACTTGATCTTAGCCAAAAGGCTGAGAAGCACTAGTGAAACACCTTCCTCAGGTGCGAGTAGGCGACAGAGCCTGCAGCAGTATTTTGGCGCGCCTAATGAGGCTGTACGAATGTGGAGGCCAGGACAAGTACAGGCGATAATAGATTGGGTTGCTGACAGTGCCTCCAGTTCCTTCACATTGTCTCCCACCCAGTCTCCTGATGAAAGTTAATAATTTTTTTCCAGAAAGTGCGTATTCTGGAGTATTCCCACCATATGTGCGGCATCGTGCTGTTGAGTTTCTGAGGTTCTTAATGACTTCCTGTACCTCTTCTGCTGAGAAGGGGGCCTCCAGCATTTTATTTTTTATTTTTTTATGTTATTTTAAGTTATTTCCCTATCCACATTTGTTTGCAGATCACTTGCCATGCTCTTAACAACATTTTGTTGCCATTTGCAGCCCTCTAGCCCTTTCCATTACTTTTTTACAGCCATTTTAGTGTTCAAAAGTCTGGGTCCCATTGACTTCAATGGGGTTCGGGGTTAAGTTCGGGTCAAGTTCGGTCCCGAACCCGGACTTTTTTCCAAAGTTCCGCCGAACCCGAACATCCAGGTGTCCGCTCAACTCTACTCCACACACAGCCATTAATGTCTAAAACGCTGGCAACAAAAGTGAGTACACCCCTAAGTGAAAATATCCAAATTGAGCCCAAAGTGTCAATATTTTGTGTGGCCACCATTATTTTCCAGCACTGCTTTAACCCTCTTGGGCATGGAGTTCACCAGAGCTTTGCAGGTTGCCACTGGAGTCCTCTGCCACTCCTCCATGATGACATCACGGAACTGGTGGATGTTAGAGACCTTGTGCTCCTCCACCTTCTGTTTGAAGATGCCCCACAGATGCTCAATAGGGTTTAGATCTGGAGATCTAAAGAGCTTCTTTAGCAAGGCAGTGGTCATCTTGGAGGTGTGTTTGGGGTCGTTATCATGTTGAAATACTGCCCTGTATTCATGCTTCCCTCAATGAACTGTAGCTCCCCAGTGTCGGCAGCACTCATGCAGCCCCAGACCATGACACTCCCACCACCTTGCTTGACTGTAGGCAAGACACACTTGTCTTTGTACTCCTCACCTGGTTGCTGCCAGACACGCTTGACACCATCTGAACCAAATAAGTTTATCTTGCTCTCATCAGATCACAGGACATGGTTCCAGTAATCCATGTCTTTAGTCTGCTTGTCCAGCAAATTGTTTGCGGGCTTTCTTGTGCATCATCTTTAGAAGAGGCTTCCTTCTGGGATGACAGCCATGCAGACCAATTTTCTGCAGTGTGCGGCGTATGGTCTAAGCACTGACCGGCTGAGCCCCCACCCCTTTAACCTCTGCAGCAATGCTGGCAGCACTCATACGTCTATTTCCTAAAGACAACCTCTGGATATGAAGCTGAGCATGTGCACTCAACTTCTTTGATTGACCATGGCGAGGCCTGTTCTAAGTGGAACCTTTCCTGTTAAACCACTGTATGGTCTTGGCCATCGAGCTGCAGCTCAGTTTCAGGGTCTTGGAAATCTTCTTATAGCCTAAGCCAGTGATGGCGAACCTTGGCACCCCAGATGTTTTGGAACTACATTTCCCATGATGCTCAACTACACTTCAGAGTACATGAGCATCATGGGAAATGTAGTTCCAAAACATCTGGGGTGCCAAGGTTCGCCATCACTTGTCTAAGCCATCTTCATGTAGAGCAACAATTCTTTTTTTTAGATCATCAGAGAGTTCTTTGCCATGAGGTGCCATGTTGAACTTGCAGTGACCAGTATGTCTGAGAGCGATGACACCACACATCACATGAAAAGATATAATAAAATATTTACAAAAATGTGAGGGGTGGACTCACTTTTGTCAGATATTGTGTGTGTGTGTGTGTGTATACAGTGCCTTGCGAAAGTATTCGGCCCCCTTGAACTTTTTAACCTTTTGCCACATTTCAGGCTTCAAACATAAAGATATAAAATGTTATTTTTTTGTGAAGAATCACCAACAAGTGGGACACAATTGTGAAGTGGAACGAAATCTATTGGATTGTTGAAACTTTTTTAACTAATAAAAAAAAGAAAAGTGGGGCGTGCAAAATTATTCGGCCCCCTTGCGTTAATACTTTGTAGAGCCACCTTTTGCTGCGATTACAGCTACAAGTCATTTGGGGTATGTCTCTATCAGTTTTGCACATCGAGAGACTGAAATTCTTGCCCATTCTTCCTTGCAAAACAGCTTGAGCTCAGTGAGGTTGGATGGAGAGGGTTTGTGAACAGCAGTTTTCAGCTCTTTCCACAGATTCTCGATTGGATTCAGGTCTGGACTTTGACTTGGTCATTCTAACACCTGGATACGTTTATTTGTGAACCATTCCTTTGTAGATTTTGCTGTATGTTTGGGATCATTGTCTTGTTTGAAAATAAATCTCCGTCCCACTTTCAGGTCTTTTGCAGACTCCAACAGGTTTTCATCCAGAATGGTCCTGTATTTGGCTGCATCCATCTTCCCCTCAATTTTAACCATCTTCCCTGTCCCTGCTGAAGAAAAGCAGGCCCAAACCATGATGCTGCCACCACCATGTTTGACAGTGGGGATGGTGTGTCGAGGGTGATGAGCTGTGTTGCTTTTACGCCAAACATATCGTTTTGCATTGTGTTTGATTTTGGTTTCATCGGACCAGAGCACCTTCTTCCACATGTTTGGTGTGTCTCCCAGGTGGCTTGTGTCAAACTTTAGACGAGACTTTTTATGGATATCTTTGAGAAATGGCTTTCTTCTTGCCACTCTTCCATAAAGGCCAGATTTGTGCAGTGTACGACTGATTGTTGTCCTATGGACAGACTCTCCCACCTCAGCTGTAGTTCTCTACAGTTCATCCAGAGTGATCATGGGCCTCTTGGCTGCATCTCTGATCAGTCTTCTCCTTGTCTGAGCTGAAAGTTTAGAGGGACAGCCAGGTCTTGGTAGATTTGCAGTGGTCTGATACTCCTTCCATTTGAAAATGGTCGCTTGCACAGTGCTCCTTGGGATGTTTAAAGCCTGGGAAATCTTTTTGTATCCAAATTCGGCTTTAAACTTCTCCACAACAGTATTACGGACCTGCCTGGTGTGTTCCTTGGTCTTCATGATGCTCTCTGAACCCTGAGACTATCACAGAGCAGGTGCATTTATACAGAGACTTGATTACACACAGGTGGATTCTATTTATCACCATCAGTCATTTAGGACAACATTGGATCATTCAGAGATCCTCGCTGAACTTCTGGAGTGAGTTTGCTGCACTGAAAGTAAAGGGGCCGAATAATTTTGCACGCACCACTTTTCAGTTTTTTATTTGCTAAACAAGTTTAAAATATCCAATAGATTTAGTTCCACTTCACAATTGTGTCCCACTTGTTGGTGATCCTTCACAAAAAATTAAAATTTTATATCTTTATGTTTGAAGCCTGAAATTTGGCAAAGGGTTGAAAAGTTCAAGGGGGCCGAATACTTTCGCAAGGCACTGTATATATATATATATATATATATATATATATATATATATATATATATTGTAACCTGGGGGACAGGTAGCAGGTACAAAGCTCCCTGGAATGAGCAGTCTTTCAGGCACAGATACCAAATCCAGTGAGGTAGTGACAAATAGGGCAGTGTTTATTTGTATTATATACAAGTCTATATACAGGTGCTGTACAGTGTTCCAGAAAACAAATAGGAACACAAATAGCAAAACAAAAAACTAACCGTGTCTCGGCTCTAACTTTACAGTATATACAGGTCCTAACTACCAGTCTGAGCAAGCCTACAGCTTGTCAGCTTCCACAGAATGATACAGCTTAACAGCTTTTTACCAAACTTTTGCTCTCACAGACCATTGTTGTCTGTGTTTCTCAGGCCAAGAGCAAAGGCTGTCTGTCTCAGGTGAGCTTAAATTAGCCTGGGAGAAGAGAACCAAGATCCGAACTGGACCATGGATCAGAGATCCCTGAATGTGTATGAGAGGAGCCTGGGAGACGTATAAACCCTGCACAGGACTTTTCCCCACTCTCTCTGGGATGCTCTGCTACATATCCCCCCCCCCTCGTTTCAACCCCCATGTTGGAACACCTGTAGCCCAACAGGAGTGAACACGTGCCAGGGCATATACATTCCTTATCTCAACACCTGGCCTGTATTTTACAGTGAAGGAGTAATCCTGTAGAGCCAAAAACCACCTGTTCACCCATCTATTAGTCTCTTTCTTTTATGCCATCTATTTCAGGGGAGCATGGTCAATTATTAATTCAAACTGGCGCCCTAGCAAAAAGTACCTTAGCACGTCCACGGCCCACTTTCCTTTCGTAAGGTCTGTGAGTGGGGCAGCTATAGTTGCAAAATTCAGAATAAACCTTCTATAATACCCTGTGATCTGGCTCTGACCTGCTTCTTGTTTGCAGGACATGACCACCCCTGGGTGGCTTCTATTTTATTCACTTGAGATTTAATGACTCCATGGCCAATAGTGTAGCCCAAATACCTGGCTTCCTCTAAACCAATGGCAATTTTTTTTGAATTTGCCATAAAACCTTCTTTGAAGTAGGAATCAAGGACAGCCTGGACACCGGGCAAGTGAGACTCCCAGTCAGTGCTATGTACCACTATGCCATCTAGATAAGCTGCAGCATACTGTCGGTGAGGTCTTAAGCTCCATACACACGGTCGGATTTTCCGATGGATTCTGTCCTATCGGACAATGTTGTCGGAAATTCCGACCGTGTGTAGGCACCATCGGACATTTTCCATCGGATTGTCCGACGGACAAAGTTGTATCTCCTGCTCTAAAGATTTTCCGACAACAAAGTCCGATCACACCAATTCCGATCGTGTGTAGCGAATTCCGACGGACAAAGTGCCACGCATGCTCAGATCACATTACAAGACCAAAGCTATTGGCTACTAGCCTCTACGTAGTCCCGTCATAGGCAACAAACGTTACCACGTTCAGAATGATGGGATTTTCCGACAACTGTGTCCGACCGTGTGTATGCAACCCCAGTGTCGGACTAGATCCGTCGGAAAAAATCGGATGGATTTGGTGGTCGGATTTTCCGACCGTGTGTATGGGGCTCTAGAGTCCTGTCCATGGCCCTCTGAAATGTTGTGAGGGCATTTTGCAACCCAAGAGGCATTTTCTTATACTGAAACGACCCCTCCGGAGTCACAAACGCAGTCTTCTCTTTGGTGCTACCAGTCAGGGGTATTTGCCATAATCCTTTGGTCAAGTCCAAAATGGTCAGATAGCAGGCCTTGCCAAGTTGGTCTATAAGTTTGTCTACCCTGAGCATTGGGTACGTGTCAAACTTTGTCACTGCATTAAGCTTTCTGAAGTCGTTACAAAACCTCCAAGTGCCATCCGGTTTTGGGACTAACATAATGGGGCTAGACCAGTCACTATTGGATTCCTCAATAACATCTAGCTCCAAAATCCTTTTAATTTCATCACTGATGTCCTTTCTTAAAGCTTCAGGAATTCGGTATAGTTTGAGCTTGACACAGACTCCAGGTTCAGTAAGGCTGCTTTCCCACTGGAGCGGTGGGGGCGCTGGCGGTAAAGCGGCGCTATATTTAGCGCCGCTTTACCAGCGTTTTAGCGGCGCATTTCGGCCGCTAGCGGGGTGGTTTTACCCCCCTGCGAGCGGCCGAAAAAGGGTCAATACCGCCCGCAAACCGCCGCTGCAGCGGCGTTTTGCGGGCGGGTTCGGCGCGCTCCCCCATTGTTTTCAATGGGACCGGGCGCTATAGGAGCGGTAAATATACCGCTCCTATAGCGAGCCAAAGATGCGGCTTGCAGGACATTTTTGAGCGTCCTGCAAGCGCACCGCTTCAGTGTGAAAGCCTTCTGGCTTTCACACTGAAGGAACAGCAACAGCTGTTTCGGGTCGGTTTGCAGGCGCTATTCTTAGCGCAATAACGCCTGCAAACCGCCCCCAGTGTGAAAGCAGCCTAACAACATCATGCTCAACTGTTGAAGTCGTACCAGTTAACTGAAAATGTTTCCAGTTTAAAGGTGGTACATGGAGGATCGCAACTTGGTCACCTTAAATAACTTGCATAATTCTCTAGTTATTCGTGACATAAATGGGATGCCTTGGTCTGTAAGGACTTCCTTAGGAATCCCAACATGACTGAACAATAGACATGTGCATTTTGTTTCGTTCCGAATTGAAATTCGGACAAATTTTTCATTATTCGGACATTCGGATGCATCCGAATTACCGAATTACAATACTAACAAATTTAACAGAATCCGAATTTTTTTCGAATCGAAAAATCGCGGACGAAATTCAAATCGAATTTGAAATATTTTCGAATCGAATTTGAAATATTTTCGAATCGAATTCGAAAATAAATTTGAATCGAATTAGAAAAAATATAAATCGATTTCTAAAAAAGAATACAATAAAATAGAAATATAAAAATAAAAACCAATAGAATAGAAATAAAAGAATAGTAGAGAATAGAATAGAATTGAATAGAATGTAATAAAATACAATAGAATATGACCGTCTATATTTTTTTTATTCTTTCTTTTCTATTCTATTCTAATCTTTTCTATTCGAATTTGAATTCATTCTACATGAATTTCGAATTTCAGAAGATGGTTATGTATATAAATATTATAAAACCATTTTCCGAAATTCAAATTTCATATAGCATGAAATCGAATTTGAATAGAAAAGATTAGAATAGAAATAAAAAATTGACTATAAAAACAATAGAACAGATATATTTTATTCTCTTCTGTTCTATTGTTTTTCTATTCTATTCTAATCTTTTCTATTCAAATTTGAATTCATTCTATATGAATTTCGAATTTTAGAAGATGGTTATGTGAATAAATATTTCGTATAGAATGAATTCAAATTCGAATAGAAAAGATTAGAATAGAAATAGAAAATAGACTAGAAAAACAATAGAACAGAATAGAATAAAATATAATATATATATATTATATTTTATTATATTCTATTGTTTTTCTATTCTAATCTTTTCTATTCGAATTTGAATTCATTCTACACTAAATTCGAATTCGATAAATATCTAAATTTCCAAAATTATTTATATATATATAAAATATATATATATATATATATATATATATATTTTATATATTGTTTTTCTATATATCTTTTTTATTATTTGAATATATATATATATATATATATATATATATATATATATATACATATAAATAACCATTTTCCAAAATTCGAATTTCATATAGAATTAAATAGAATTTGAATAGAATATATTCTAAAATAATAGAAAACAATATCATGAAAATAAAAAACAATAGAACAAATCAAAAAAAATAAAAATAAATAAATTTTATAGATATATAGATAGATAGATATAAAACCATATTCCAAGTCTCGAATTTCGTATAGAATAAATTTGAATTCCAATTAGAAAAGATTAGAATATAAATAGAAAATAGACTAGAAAAACAATAGAACAGAATAGAATAAAAATATATATATATATATTGTATTTTATTCTATTCTGTTCTATTGTTTTTCTATTCGATTCTTTCCAATATTTTCTATTCTATTATAATCTTTTCGATTCGAATTTGAATTCATTCTATACGAAATTCGAATTTTGGAAGATGGTTTTATAAATATATAAAATACTGTGTGATGTCATCACCTCTCCCCCTCCTCCATCTATAGAGAGACAATAACCTCCATACACCATCCAATCAGAGCTCAGCATCTCCATCCATCCCCCCAAGCTCACTAATACCCCTCACATTATTGTAGCACATCTCCTGTAGTCTATTAATAGCTATTTAATTTTTTTTTTTTTTGCAGATTACGATCCTTTTTCGTTTATTTCCAGCATATCTCCTGCAGACTATTAGCATCTATTTAATTTATGAATGGAGGAACGGTTTGAGAAAGAGACAACAAGAGAGACATCATCACCGCTTATATCTCTATACAAAGGGCTGCTAATAGTTTGCAGGAGACCAGCAATAAATAAATAAATAAATATATGCTTATAGTCTGCAGATCTGATGAGAAAATGAAATAGATACTAATAGTCTGCAGGAGATCTGCAAAAAATTATATAAATGCTAATAGTCTGCAGGAGATCTGATGGAAATAAATAGTAATCTGCAAAAAAAAAACGAAATAGATGCTAATAGTCTGCAGGAGATTTACTGAAATAAAGGAAATGGTTGCTCTAATGCAAAAAAAAGAAAAAGAAAAGAAAAATGAAATAGATGCTAATTGTCTGCAGGAGATCTGCAAAAAAATGAAATAGATGTTAATATACTGCAGGAGATCTAATGGAAATAAATAGTAATCTGCAAAAAAAAAAAATGAAATTGATTCTAACAGTCTGCAGGAGATCTGCAAAAAAAAAAAAAAAAAAAGAAGTGAAATGGCTGTTAATAGTCTACAGGAGATCTGCTAAAAAAAGAAATAGATGCTAATAGTCTGCAGTAGATCTGGTGAGAAAACGAAATAGATACTAATAGTCTGCAGGAGATTTGTAAAAAAAATGAAATAGATGCTAATAGTCTGCAGGAGATCTTATAGAAACAAATAGTAATCTGCAAAAAAAAAAAAAAAAATGAAATAGATAGTATCTATATTCTATTCTGTTCTATTGTTTTTCTAGTCTATGCTCTATTTCTATTCTAATCTTTTCTATTCAAATTCAAATTCATTCTATACGAAATTCGAATGTCGGAAAAAAAAAAAAAATATATATAACCATCTTCCGAAATTCGAATTTAGTATATAATGATTTTGATTTTAATAGAAAAGATTTTAATAGAATATAAAAGAATAGACTAGAAAAACAATAGAACAGAATAGAATAAAATATAATATATTCTATTCTGTTCTATTGTTTTTCTAGTCTATTTTCTATTTTATTATAATCTTTTCTATCCAAAGTTAAAATTAATTAATTAAAAAATTTGAATTCATACTATTCGAAATTCAAATTTATTCTATTTGAAATTCGAATTTCAGAAGATGGTTGTATATTCTTTCTATTTTATTCTATTAAATTATATTTTTTTCTATTCTGTTCTAATCTTTTCTATTTGAATTATAAATTTTGGAAGATGGTTAGTTACTTATATACATCTGTCACATAAAAAAAAAAAAGATGTGAAATGGCTGTCACGGATGTCGATCGCAAGGCAAGTACATATGCTGTATGTCATTGTCCACTTGCCACAACACCTGCCACACGTTCCACGACACCGGCCACGAGTGCCACGTGACCAGCCACGAGTGCCACGTGACCGGCCACGAGTGCCACATGACCGGCCATGAGTGCCATTTGACCTGCCACGTGACCAAGTTGTGGATTGTTCACTTGCCACAAGTTGTGGGGTTCCTAGCACCAAGTGACCCCCAGATATGGGCGATATGTCAAGTACTTTTCTGCAGCAGAGAATGAAATTTTGTGACCCGATTTTGGGGCCACATATCTCGGGGCCACTTATAGCTAGAAACCCCAAATTTGGTATGCAAACACAGTAGAACTAGCACTACAACATCTCAAATTTGGGGTTTCTAGCACCAAGTAACCCCGAGATACGTGGACCCAAAGTCGGGTCGCAAAATTATTTCAACCGCATTTGAAACTATTTTAACCGCATTTGGAACTATTTTAACCGGATTCGAAAATATTTTGCGACCCGACTTTGGGTCCACGTATCTCGGGGTTACTTGGTGATAGAACCCCAAAATTGGAGATGTTGTACTGCTAGTTGTACTGTGTTTGCATACCAAATTTGGAGTTTCTAGCTACAAGTGGCCCGAGATATGTGGCCCCAATTTGGGTCGCAAAATGTCAAGCACTTTTCCGCAGCAGAGAATGACATTTTGCGACCCGAGATACGTGGCCCCAAAGTCGGGTCGCAAAATATTTTCAAATAGTTTCAAATGTGGTTGAAATAATTTCGAATCATGTTGAAATATTTTCGAATGTGACCGATTTTTGAATTCGGTCGAAAATGAAACGAAATCCGAAAACTAATTTAACAAATTTAACGAATCTAACCAAACTAAATTAATTAATTAACAAATTAAACGAAACTAAACTTGACAAATGTTTTCCTTTTGCACATGTCTACTGCACAACACCCTTTCAGTGGTTTTCTCAACCCCTCAATGACCTCCTAGCAAGAGCCCATGGGCAAGTTCCAACACCACCTGTCTGTATGGCTTAGGGACAACCAACTGTTCAACAACTTCATCATTCTTTTTATATACACAATACAGTAAATCCTCATTGCTGCTGAAATAAGGAAAACAGGGCGTGCCCCCTGGTTCAACAGGTACATCATTAATCACTACTAAATTCTCTCAGGCTCTGGCAAGGGTAGGGTCTTTTCTCTGCTTGGTACCAATGTTTTGCTTGTTCACATTAAGGTCAGCAAACTCCAACATAGCCTCAGTGTCAGCAGACGGCTGTCCACCTTTAGGCCTGATTCACACCTATGAATTTTTAGTGCTTTTTGCATTTTGCAGATTTGCACTACAGTCCATTTAACATGGTTTCCTATGGACCACGTTCTGTAGTGCAAATCTGCAAAATGCAAAAAGCACCAAAAATGCATAGGTGTGAATCAGGCCTTACTGGTTGTGGGGACTTCCTAAGGCTCCTCCAGTTCTCCTGCCATAACTTAGAAAGGAAAGCCAGGGGAACCCTGAGAGGAGTCTCCTGAACCCAAATTGTCAGTGCTGGCCAGGAGTTCTGGCTCTGCCACTGAGTCAGTTACTGTGACCGGGTCAGGACGGTCCCACAGTTCCCAAATCTTAGGAAAGCCCCTACCAATGATGGCCTCATACACCAAGAGGGGCATAAGTCTGACCGGATAGGTCACTGTACCTAAGTCAGTTTTAAAGTTAACAGTGGCTATAGGATACTCCCGGGTATCCCCATGTACACAGATCACAGCAACCTTTTTAGCATGAAAATTCACAGTTCTCAGCTTTAACCAAAGCCACTAGACTTTTAGAGTCCAGCATGGCCATAATAGGCTTATTATTAACAGTCATTTGGCACATGTGTTTTCCTACATTTGGCGCTGCAGCATATGAAACAGCAGCAAACAGACTGCCTTCTAATAGATACATCACACTACATGGGTTCGCCTGTCAAATTACAGTTTGCTGCAACATGTCCCAGTTCCTGGCAACAAAAACACCTGATGTTGCCCCAGTTTGGTTTGCTGACAGGCAGTGGCTTCCCTTGTTTGGGACGCCAAACATCAGTCCTGGCACCAAAATCCTCCCCCCATCTCCTTGCCATGCTCACCATCCACTTCCCCTGGAATAGTCTTACTGGTTGCCTGGGGAGACCGTGGCTTTGGGTGGAAAGTCCATGCGGCTGTAGGGGGTGGTGACCAGGCTCTCTGCAGTAAAATACCTCTCAAAGAGCTCCACCAGGTTGTCTGCCAACTTGGGGTCTCCTTGACTCACCCACTTCTGCAGGGGAATTGGTAGTGACCTCAGGAATTGGTCAATGACTACACTCTCCACTATTTGTGGCCCAGACAGGGACTCCGGCTGTAACCATTTCCACACCAGGTGGATTAGGAACATCTGTGATATTGGGGGCCTCTCATCTTGAAAGAACCAGCTGTGGACCCGCTGTGCTTGAACTGCCAAGGTGACACTGAGTCGTGTCAGGATTTCCCACTTGACCTTCTCATAGTCTCCCGCTTCTGCCGACTCTAGATCATAGTAGGCCTTGTGCGATTCTCCAGAAAGCAAGGGGGCAAACAGTCCTGCCCACTGGATTTTAGGCCAACCTTCCCTCTCAGCGGACCGTTCAAATGTTAGCAGAAAGGCCTCTGGATCATCATCTGCAGTCATCATAGAAAGAAAGGATCCACATGGATGGCTGAGAGTTTGTTTCCAACATCCTCAATTTTAACAGGTGACCAGTGTGCTAGCATCTCCACAACCCCAGTCAGGGTTTTCCTATCCTCTTTTGCAGCAGTGGCTAGCTGTTCAAACTGCCTCTGCGTTTGTTCCTGTACAACACCAATCTGTTGGCACAGCACCCTGGTTTGCTCCTGTGCGTTAGCTTGCTGTTGTGCATCAGTGGATGGCTGCTGTGCAGCATTGGATAACACCAGTTGTTTGAGGATTTCCTCCATGTTTAGTCACTTTAGATACTGGCCCTTTAAGTAGTAACTTACTACAGCTGCCCACATCCTCCACCATATGTAACCTGGGGGACAGGTAGCAAAGCTCCTGGGATGAGCAGTCTTTTAGGCACAGATACCAAATCCAGTGAGGTAGTGACAAACAGTGTGGTGTTTATTTGTGTTATATACAAGTCTATATACAGGTGCTGTACAATGTTCCACAAAACAAATAGGAGCAAGAATAGCAAAACAAAAACCTAGCCGTATCTTGGCTCTAACTATACAATATATATAGGTCATAACTACCAGACTGAGCAAGCATACAGCTTGTCAGCTTCCACAGATACAGCTTAACAGCTTTTTACCAACCTTTTGCTCTCACAGACCAGTGTTGTCTGTGTTTCCCAGGCTAAGAGCAAAGGCTGTCTGTCTCAGGTGAGCTGAAAGGGGTTGTAAAGGTAAAAGTTTTTTCACCTTAATGCATTCTATGCATTAAGGTGAAAAAACATCTGACAATACTGCCCCCCCAGCCCCCCGTTTTACTTACCTGACCACTCGAAAGGCCTGCGCTCGCCCCCGACATCCTCTTCGCCGCTCAGCCTGGCAATTGATTGGTTACAGTCAATCACATCCTCGCTGCTCTCAATCACATCCAATGACACGGCGCGCCGGGAGGCAGGGCCGAGTGATACAGTGAGTGGCTATAGCCGTCGGCTGTATCACAGGAGGGAGGGAGCTCGCATGAAGGTGAGAAGTACTTGCGCGTGGGAGCCGAGACAGCCTCTGAGGGACCCCAGAAGACCAGGTTCGGGGCCACTCTGTGCAAAACGAGCTGCACAGTGGAGGCTTCACAACTGTATATAAGCAAGTCAATTGTATTTTTAACAGTCTTTTTGTCCGTTGATGCGGAAGTAAAGTTGAGTGTCGTCAGCGTATGAGTGGAAGCATAGATCCGATTTGCTGATGATTTTGAAGAGTGGACGGATGTAAATGTTGAAGAGTACTGGTGACAAGGGTGATCCTTGAGGGACTCCATAAGAAATTGCCCGGGTTTCAGAAGTGAAGACTCCTAGTTTCACTGTCTGCGACCGATTTCCTAAGAAGGAAGCGAACCATGAAAGATCTGAATCTGTAACTCGTGCCACTTCTTTGAGGCGGATGAGAAGAGTATTGTGGTCCACTGTGTCAAACGCTGCGCTAAGGTCCGGCAGTACCAAGAGACACGATTCTCCATCACCAGCGGCTTCCAGAGCGTCGCCCCATATTTTTAGAGGTGCTGTTTTTGTCCCATGGCCTGGGCGGAAGCTTGATTGCAGTGGGTCCAAGAGTTTGTGTGTGTCCAGGTGGAGTTGTAGCTGTTGTACTACTGCTTTCTCCATAATCTTGGAGATGGTGTTCAGGCTTGTTACCGGTCGGCGATAGTTAGGATCTTTGGGGTCGAGGTTGGGTTTCTTTAGGAGTGGTTTGATGATGCCTTGCTTGAGGGCAATTGGAACAAACCCTTCTTTGAACGACTGATTTACTAGGTGTGTAATAGAAGGGGCCATCCACTTTAATGACCTCAAAACATGAAATTGTTAACTGCTTAAGTCAGCAGAATGGCACGGCTGGGCAGATCAACGTACAGGTACGTTGCCCTTTAAGAGCCCAGCTGTGGGTCGCGTGCACGCCGATGGCGGTGCGCTCGCGACCCTGTCCTGAGCTCCGTGACCGTGGCCGCGGGACCAGCGGACCTGATCGACGCTGGTGTCCCGCGATCGGGTCACAGAGCTGAAGAACCGGGAGAGGTCTGTGTATACAAACCTCTCCCCGTGCTTCCTACACTGCCTGTCACTGATCGGCTGTTCCCTGTCATCAGGAAAGCCGATCAGTGATGTCAGACGTAAAGCCACGCCCCCTAGTGTAAAAAAAAAACACACACACACACTGACGTAACCCCTCCCCGCCCCCTAGTGGTTAACTCCTTCACTGCCATTGTCATTTACATAGGAATCAGTGCATTTAAATAGCACTGATTTCTGTATAAATGACAATGGTCCCAAAAATGGGTCAAAAATGTCCGATGTGTCCGCCATAATGTCGCAGTCACAATAAAAATCGCTGATCGCCACCATTACTAGTAAAAAAAAAAAATATTAATAACAATGCTATAAAACTATCCCCTATTTTGTAAACGCTATAACTTTTGCGCAAACCAATCAATAATCGCTAATTGCGATTTTTTTTTACCAAAAATATGTAGAAAAAATACGTATCGGCCTAAACTGAGGAAAAAGAAAATTTTATATATTTTTTGGGGATGTTTATTATAGCAAAAAGTAAAAAATATTGCATTTTTTTTCAAAATTGTCGCTCTATTTTTGTTTATAGCGCAAAAAATAAAAACCGCATAGGCGATCAAATACCACCAAAAGAAAGCTCTATTTGTGGGAAAAAAAAGACACCAATTTTGTTTGGGAGCCACGTCGCATGACCGCGCAATTGTCAGTTAAACCAACGCAGTGCCAAATCGCAAAAAGGGGCCTGGTCCTTTGGCTGCAAATTGGTCCGGGGCTTAAGTGGTTAATGTCAAACTTAAGGCACTCAGTAAAGGAACAGAGCTAGGTTCTCCTTCTATGTATTTCTATACAGTAACAACGTCCAAAATTGTGTCAGCGGTGATTAGCACTGTAAATAATAAGAGGCTTATTAGCATTGTACACCTTGTGTATTAAGTACAGTAGAATGCACAGATGTTAAGGTATAATAGCATACATTTAGGTAATAATTTAGACAATTAATAGCAATTTAGTGCAAGATGCAAAAAGCAATGAATCCATTGCCAAATAATTACTGCTCATGGGAGTGCATACTGTATCATTGTGTAAAAAAAAAAAACGTTTCTGTATTGTTGTAATTAGTGTAGCCATAGTTACTTTTAACCCTGGTTCTCATAGCTGTTTACAGCCGATAACGGTATTTGGTAACGAATTCTAATAGTTTAATTTACTAAGCTCTGGAGCAACTGCTCTTGCAGAGTGCAGTTGCACTTGCAAATTGCACAGTCTATTTTTGCCTTTAGTAAATCAACCTCAAAGACTCTGATCCATTTTATGCCAATTGACTGTACTCCGCCAGAACCTACAGAATCCAGGACTTTCATAAATACTTTCATTGTTAGTACCTTGTGTTTTGCTGTTGTACTATTTTCTATTTTCTTTGTAATATCCTTTTCTCTAAATATTTTTTTCTGCGCAGTTTTGCTTTTCTTTTATTAAATTATTTTTTAAAATGATTACACTTAACTCTAAAGAGCCAAGTCAGGACTTGAAGAATTCCTATCTCATTGATGAGTGCTATTATAATGTAAATCTCTGATATATTCCTACCTGCGTGACAGCAGGTATTGCAGACATATCTTTAATGGTCAGACTTGTTACAGTGATTTACCAACATACACTGCAACGATAATGCCCTGTGCATACATGTGATAGCCCAAATAGAAAAAGCCACTCTGTTGTTATAATTGGATAATTCTCTTGAAGCCTTGCTGCCCTGTAGAACTGGAGTTGTCCTCAGAACACTGTAGAAATAGATAAAAACAAACAGAGGGTGCACTGGCCTAGTGCATTAGCCAACAATATTTTTTATTAGGAGTAAAATACAATAAATAGCTACTCCCAAACATAGGTAGCAAAAGCCACTCCTCGTGGCTACACTCTCCCAGGCTAGCCAATAGCTAGTGCCTAGAGGGGACCTCACCAGGGTTCCTGCTGGCTTTGAAGGTATGTCCTTCTTCATAGGAGCCTCTGATAAAGGACATACCTTCGAAACGCGTCTCAGTTTTCTGGTCAATATATGTGTAGGGTAAGACCGAGAGTTCCATCCTCATGCATTCATGATGGAATGTGGGTTTGACTCTGACTTACGTATACTGACCGTGGCGTGTCCTTCTGACCATTCCTGTCTGCCAGTGACCCCGACCTTGGAGTGTCCCTCTGACCATCCCTGTCTGCTAGTTGCCCCTGAACTCGACTTGTTCTCCTGACTATCCTGTGTTTAGCCCTGAACTGCTGCTTCTGCTCTGTCCACCAGTCCATGAGCATGAGCTGAGAGACCCCAGGGGCCGCGACCTGGAGTCAGCTGCAGCCAACCCATCCTAACCATCAGAGGCTCTGATGAAAACCTGCTGGCTCTTAGATTCCGCGCCCTGGGGAATCTTTTGCTCTAGCTTCCTGTTGGTCTTCCAGTTGTTCAGCTGGAGCTGCTTTCCTGAACCACCCACAGATCCATTCGCAGCAGTCAGCCGAAGGGTTCACAACCTCAGCGTTGTGCTCCTAACCCCAACGGTGTGCAGATGTCACCTGACCTCAGGTGACCTGACAGCTACCTTCACTGCCTAAGGCTGGAGAGATCTCTTCTTACTTCCTAATGTGAGTCTGCAACAAGAAGTAAAGGTAAATCTCCTCAAAGGGATACAGATATTTTACATACACTTTAACAAGCAGTAAATAGGTATGCGCTTGGGTTTTGGGTCGGACGTCTGTTCGAGGGCCCAGGTCATTTGCAGTTGGAAGCACCTGTGATTGTGAACTAATGCAGCAATTCACCCGACCTCTGTTAGTTAAAATAAATGCAATGGGAGGGCCTTCAAATTTTTATCAGCTTTCTCAGAATGGCCAATAATGGGGACTTTGATGTGTGCCAGCCTCCTAAATGCAAAAGGGGTATGCATGGGACAGCCATAGTGTCACTGCATTGGAAGCTGCTGTGGGGAAAGGAATAGGGAAAGCTGTCAAACTGCATAGACAGAGATTAAAGTCACTTAGAAAATTGTACTTTAATTCTGATTGATAGCTCTTTAGGCAATCACCCCCTTTGCTACCTTTTTTTATTATTACTAGGGGCTTTTATTACTTTATTTTTTGGTTTAGTATTTTGATGTTATTATTTATTTTGGGTGTATAATGTTTTTATTTTATGTTGTTAGGTTCTTTATTTTTGATTAAACTGTTTTTTTTCGGCAGCAAGGCTTTCCTTTTCAACCAGTTGCTGCCCGCCCACCGTCAAATGACGGTGAGGCGGTGCGACTCTCGTTCTTGGACACCATCATATGACGGCGTCCCAGAACAGAGGCTCTCACCTGCTAGCGGGGGCGCATCGTGGCAAACGCGACTCTTTACAGAGAGCGGGGTTGCGCCGTGTCCTAACAACATGGCGCAACCCTGATCCCTGTAAAGAGCCACGTCCACGGCTCTTTAACCATGTGATCGGCTGTGTCCAATCACAGCCGGTCACATGTAAACACAGAGATGCCAGTAATCGGTGCTCCTCGCCTCACACTGACAGAGTGTGTGGCGAGGAGAGCCGATCAGCGGCATCTCCTCGCAGGAGACAACAAAACATGTAATCAGGGCACTGATCATCAGTGCCCTGATTACATTATAATGCCAAAAGTGTCACCAATCAGTGCCAGAAATCAATGCCCACCATTGCCCACCAGTGCCAGAAATCAGTGCCCACCAGTTCCAGCAATCAGTGCCCACAAGTGCCACCAATCAGTGCCCATTAGTAATGCCAGTCGGTGCTGGCTATCAGTGCCACCTATCAGTGCTGCCCATCAATGCCCATCACTGCTGTCCATCAATGTCGCCCATCAGTGCCACCCATCAATGCCCATCAGTGCTGCCTATCCGTGCCACCTATCAATGCCCACCAGTGCCGCCTATCAATGCCAATCAGTGCCACCTATTAGTGCTCATCAGTGCCGCCTATCAGTGTCCACCAGTGCCTGCTATCAGTGCTCATCAGTGCCACATATCAGTGCCACCTATCAGTGTCCATAAGTGTGGCATATTAGTGCCTCCTCATCAGTGCCACCTAATCAGTGCCCATAAGTGCCACCTCATCAATGCCCACCAGTTCAGCCTATCAGTGCTCATCAGTGCAGCCTCATCAGCGCACATCAGTGAAGGAGAAAAATTACTTATTTACAACATTTACTGACAGAAACAAAGTAAAAAAATATATATTTTCACAATTTTTGGTCTTTTTTTTGTAAAAATAAAAAACCCAGCAGTGATTAAATACCACCAAAAGAAAGCTCAATTTGTGTGAAGAAAATCATAAAAAAATAAATTTGGGTACAGTGTTGCATGACCTCACATTTGTCATTCAAAGTGAGACAGTGCTGAAAGCTGAAAAATGGCCTGGGCAGGAAGGGGGTGTAAGTGCCCTGTAGGCAAGTGGTAAAAAAAGTTGTCCTGGCTCTGAGACAAAAAGTGATGAAGTGATTTTCAAAGTTTGAAGCTGGAAGTCCCTGTAAACATTATCAGTTTGACATTGAATACAGCTCTTCTCAGTTCATAGGAGCCTGAGTTCTCTTGTTGGCTCTGGCTGTTTAAAGTTTGTGCTGTGCTCCTTCAGTTACTGGGCCTCGGGCCCTCTACACATGTTTATGGCTACGGTGACATTTAATCGTAAATGGGTTTTGATCGTCTGCCGATCCATTAACTAATCGATTGGCTAAATTGATTGTGCCCTTGCTAACCCAACACCCTTCCCCTTTCCCCCATTCTCCCAAATTCCCTCCATTATTCCTCCAGTGACTTTGGCCTAAAATTGCTTTTAAAAAAAAAAAACAAATGTGCTCTTTGTCTCTAGTAACTTTGGGTCTAAAATTGCTATTTGAAAGTGTCCAGCTGCTCGCCTATATTCTACTATTGTATCATCTGTGGTCTCTTTATTCTTGTAATAAAAACCCTTCTGGTGGTTTTTATCTCTAGAAATTTTGGGTCCAAAATCGCTGTTTAAAATTGTAATGTTGCTGCCATATTTTTCTGTTGCTATATCTTCTGTGGTCTCTTCATTCTTTTTATTAAAACCCCTACTGGTCTTCTTTACTGCTAGTCACTTTGGGCCTGCAATTGACATTTTCCATTGTTGTACGCTCTGTAGTCTCTTCATTATTGTATTAAAATCCCTGTCTGTTCTCTTCATCTCTAGTAACTTTGAGCCTAAAATTGTCCACTGTGTTTGCAGTTACAGAGGTCAGTAAGTGGTTGTGTTAAAGTATTTTTACTACTTGTTAAGAATATTTGTACATTTGAATGTCCATAGCTTGGCCACACTTCTACTTTAAGGATTTAAGGGTAAACAAATACCAGCTTGGCGGGGCACTGTTCAATATTTATTATTTCAATTTTTCCTTAAAAATGTCCTGCAGGGTTGAGGTTAGTCTGATGATGCAAGTGCAACAGCCATTTTAAAGAGTGCCACGGTACACAGTTACTGGGCTGTCATGCCAAACTAGTTGCATGTGAAATACCACACATTAACGTTTGTGCAGTAACACACCATAACAAACCACAAAGGTCTGAAGAGACCTTTAACCACTTCAATACAGGGCTTTTAAACACCCTTCCTTACCAGAGCACTTTTTGCGATTCGGCACTGCGTCGCTTTAACTAACAATTGCGCGGTCGTGCGACGTTACACCCAAACAAAATTGACGTCCTTTTTTTCCCACAAATAGAGCTTTCTTTTGGTGGTATTTGATCGCCCCTGCGGTTTTTATTTTTTGCGCTATAAACAAAAGAAGAGCGACAATTTTGAAAAAAAACACAATATTTTTTACTTTTTGCTATAATAAATATCCCATTTTTTTAAAAAAAAAAATATTTTTTTCCTCAGTTTAGGCCGATACGTATTCTTCTACATATTTTTGGTAAAAAAAATCGCAATAAGCGTATATTGATCGGTTTGCGCAAAAGTTATAGCGTCTACAAAATAGGGGATAGATTTATTGAACTTTTTTTTTTTTACTAGTAATGGCGGGGATCTGCGATTTTTTTTTCGTGACTGCGACATTGCGGCGGACACTTCGGACACTTTTGACACATTTTTGGAACCATTCACATTTACACAGCGATCGTTGCTATAAAATTGCAATGATTACTGTGTAAATGTGACTGGCAGGGAAGGGGTTAACACTAGAGGGCGCTGGACGGGTTAATGTGTTCCCTAAGCGACGTGATTCTAACTGTAGGGGGAGGGGACTTAAGGGGAGGAGACCGATCATGTGTTCCTCCATACTGGGACCACATGATCAGTCTCCTCCCCGCTGACAGGACGTGGAGCTGTGTGTTTACACACACAGCTCCACGGTCCCGCCCGGTCCCGTTGTTTTAACGGGCAATCGCGGGTGCCCGGCGGACATCGCGGCCGCCGGGCACTCGCACCGGGTCCCGAGCGATGCCGCGCCCCAGGCGGCCGGGAATCCGAGGACGTCATATGACGCCCACCCAGGATGGTAGATCCACCTTGTGGGCGTCATATGACGGTGGGCGGTGCTGAAGCGGTTAATGTTGCCACTTTACAGGCTTTTTTTTCTTAGAGAATAGGTGCAAGAGCTCTCCCTTTTGGAGTTAACCCTTGTCTCCACCACTACCTACCTCCGAGCACATTCCTTGGTTCCACCCCCTACCCACCTCCCAGTACTACCCTTTTAGGGAATACAGAACTAAGTAACATTTGTGATACTAAGAAAAGCAGTAAAATAGATCCCCTGCAGCCAACAACAATAGACCCCCAAGCAACAATAGAACCCCCAGCAACAATAGACCCCCAAGCAACAATAGAACCCCCAGCAACAATGGACCACCCTCAACAAACCCCCCCAGCAACAACAGACCTCCGGCAACAACAACAGATCTCCCTGCAGACAGCGTTGATAGACCCTCCAGCAGCTAGCTACAATAGAATGCTCCCTCAACAGTAGATTCCTCCAGGCAACAACTGACCCCCCCCCCCCAGCAACATAAGACCCACCCCATCAACAACAGCAAAAATATACCTCCCCAGCAACAATAGACCTTCCCCCTGTAAAAATTGATTCCTTACAGCAACAATATATCCCGCCCAGTAGCCAGCATCAATAGACACTGTAGCATAACCCAGCACCCCTTGCTATCACATACATTCAGTGCTGGAGATGCCGGAACTGCGTTCTACCGCGTTCCTGCTGAAAAAAAGCCCTGAGACCTTTATAAGATATGTTTAAAGGATAAGTTCACCTTTGGAACATGCTACATGTTCTACCTGTTTTTCAGGTGGAATATGTAACATTTTCTAGCATCTACAGCCTCTCTGTTGATCGTGGGTGCAATGCTGTGCAGGCTCCTTAGTAAAAAAAAAAAATGCATATTTTTTTACCTGCAAAAAAATGCACATGTATTACTTTTTTTAAAAGGTGAATTTATACTTTAAAGCTGAGTTCCACCCAACTATACAACTAGGTCTTAAACTAAAGACCGCCCCACCCCCGTGTTTTTGTATATGTGTATGTATATATATATATATATATATATATATATATATAGGGTTTGAGGCAGAAAAGGAAATTAAGTAGGTTCGGATGGAAATACTCCTTACTAATTTAAAAAACGACCGTATATACTCGAGTATAAGCCGAGATTTTCAGCCCCTTTTTTTGGGCTGAAAGTACCCCCCTCGGCTTATACTCGAGTCACCGCCGTCGGCGGCCCTAACAGTGTTTAAACGCCGCGCCTCCTTGTCTGTGATAGGTGGAACACTATTTCCCAGCAGTCAGTGTTCCGCCTATCATGGACATCCTCTCATCCTCGTCCGTGGTATGAGGATGAGAGGATGTCCGTGATAGGCGGAACACGGACTGCTGGGAAATAGAGTGTTCCGCCTATCACAGACAAGGAGGCGCGGCTTTTAAATACAGTTTATGGCCGCCTTATGTACCGGCATGCTGATCGCTGTAAATGAGGGACAAGGAGGCTGCAGAACAGGACACCGAGGCTGCAGAACAGGACACCGAGGCTGCAGAACAGGACACAGGTAGGCTGTGACCCTCTTTTCCACTTACAGTAGCTGCTGCATTTCTCACCCTCGGCTTATACTCGAGTCAATAAGTTTTCCCATTTTTTTTGTGGTAAATTAGGGGCCTCGGCTTATATTCTGGTCGTCCTATACTCGAGTATATACGGTATGAAAAATAAATAAATAAATATATATATATATATATATATATATATATATATATATATATATATATATATATATATATATATATATTTATATATATATATATATATATATTTATATATATATATATATATATATATATATTTATATATATATATATATATATATATATATATATATATATATATATTTATTTATTTATTTTTTTTTTTTTCATTTTTTTTCATACATTTTTAAAGTACTAAGGAGTATTTTCATCCGAACCTACGTAATTTCCTCTTCTGCCTCAAACCCTCCTGCTTTATATATATCTCTACAGTATATACAGTATTTATGTTTAACTCAAAAGTAATCCCTTATGACTAGTAAAAAAGATAATTGGTTCACGTTGCCTGTGTAAATGCTATGATAATGGAACAAAAATGTGTTTACTTACGGGCATGATAAATACACATATTTGACGCGTATTGCTAAAGTCATGATGATCATTCTAGCAGATAGGCAGTGAGATCACCTCTTAGTCTTTAATAACATATTTAGCATAATGCATTGTGCTTGTTGTGCTTGAATTCCTGATTTGTAAAAATGGCATAACATGGGTAGCATATTAAAGATGAATTGCATTTATGTAATTTTCTACATTACTTTATTTATGTAAGTATATTTCCCATGACAAGTATTCTAATTAAGCTTGTAAATAAGGTCTAGATCAGAGTGTAAAGTGGCATATGGTGAACTGTTCATACTAGAAAATAGCAGGTTTAGGATGAGCACAGTTTGGGGTACTGGATTCCCAGTGGCAATGTGGGCCTACATTTCTTGGCTCATTCTCAGTAATATGTAAGCAGTAAGCCCATATTATTCAATTGTTGCATTAAATAAAACCACCATGAATGTGGGAGGATGAGGGAGCAACAAAGTCAGTGGGGCCATCTGTTTTAACATTTCTGTCTATTTATAGTATACTCTTGGCTAAGTGAGAAAATGAGAACTGTGTATAAAAGTGCTTTTACCTTACGCTGTGTGTTTTAATAACTACCTGGCTGATGGCTACATGAACAAAAATTCTGATGTGCTATGCATCAGAGAATGTACGGCCTCCTCCTTATTTAAATTTATTTAAATAAAGTGACATTTGGAGCACAACCTTAACATTTATAAGGATTTATTATTATTACGCTTCTTTAAACCATATTCCATATGATTATCTTCATAATATATACCGATCTTAAAGCTGAGGATTAATCTGCTTGTATTTTGCATTGCTTGGTTCCTCCTTTCCCCCTTCTTCGACTTACTAATGAAACATTTAAATAAAATATTTATATTTTAACTACATACCTTATTTTAAACCAGTGTTTCCCAATATGATTTATATCTGTGGATATGTTTATGACAGTGGTAGTAAGGTACTGAAAGTATATCTGTGGACATGTTTATAGTGGTATCAGTAAAGTACTGGTTGCATATCTGTGGACATGTTTTTGTCAGTGTCAGTACCAGAGGTGGGGGACTCGAGTCATATGACTTGACTCGAGTCAGACTCGAGTCACCTTTTTTAGGACTTGCGACTTGCTTGACAGAATTAAATAAATGACTCGACTTGACTTTGACTTGCAACTAATGACTTGCGACTTGACTTTGACTTGGGCTATATGACTTGCGACTTGCAATGACTTGCAATGACTTGGCACCGGGGATCCACAAACAGAGAGCCGCCCTGTCCCTCCCTGACACCGCCTACCTCACCAGCACATCCCTGCTCCTCCACCAGACTCCAGCCATCAGAGACCAGAACCCTGCCCCTCCTCCTGACTCCGCCCACAACAGAGCGGCACCCGGCCCCTCCTCCTGACTTAGGCCACTAGAGAGCGGCACCCGGCCCCTCCTCCTGACTCCACCCACCACAGAACGGCACCTGGCCCCTCCTCCTGAATCCGCCCACCATAGAGCGGGATATTCCAGTGTCATGAGGGGTCGGGTGAGATTGGTGCTCTGCAGCGGACTGAGGAGGGTGGATGCCGGGGCCCCCAGGAGGGCCAAGAGTAGTGTGGTAGCCCCCGCGGTGCCGAACCAGATCCTCAACCTGCAGGCCATGAACTCCAGGTGCGGGCAGTGGAGAATGCTGTGAGGGAGCCCATCGTCACCAAGACTGGGGAGATCGTTGGAGAGCTGCAAAGGTGAGTGGCTAAAACTGCCAGCATGGCCTTAGTGACAAGGGACTACAGCTGCCAGCATTTACTGAGTGACAGGGGGACTACAACTCCCAGCATTTACTGAGTGACAGGGGGACTACAACTCCCAAGGTGGTCAGGGTGACTAGAACTACAACTGCCAGTATGACCATAATGACAGGGGAACTACAACTCCCAGCATATTCTGATTTGCAGGGAAATTAGAAGTTCCTGTATGCAACGCACTCCTGAACCTCGCACTCTGTATATAAACGCACTCCTGAACCTCGCACCCTGTATATAAACGCACTCCTGAACCTCGTACTCTGTATATAAACGCACTCCTGAACCTCGCACTCTGTATATAAACGCACTCCTGAACCTCGCACTCTGTATATAAACGCACTCCTGAACCTCGCACTCTGTATATAAACGCACTCCTGAACCTCGCACTCTGTATATAAACGCACTCCTGAACCTCGCACTCTGTACATAACGCATTTCTGAACCTCGCACTCTGTACATAGCGCATTTCTGAACCTCACACTCTGTACATAGCGCATTTCTGAACCTCACACTCTGTACATAGCGCATTTCTGTACCTCACACTCTGTACATAGCGCATTTCTGAAACTCACACTCTGTACATAGCGCATTTCTGAAACTCACACTCTGTACATAACGAACTCCTAAACCTCTCACTCTGTACATAATGCACTCCTGAATCCTTCCACACTTTGTGTAACACGCTTTTCCATAGTGTGTGCAAAACCATTTGTAATGGAAGCTTTTTATTCATTTTTTTAAATGATTGTACTGGGGTTTGTGTCTGTGAGACTCTTGCTTGTGGCAGAGCAATCAAAGCAGGAAGCCCGAGTTTGGTTTAACTACGCCCCATAAGCCACTCCCACTCATAATCATTAGGCCATACCGTTTTTTTGCCACGGCGTGCGTAGGGACACTTCATCCCTCAAGTGTCCCTCATTCTGAAGTTCAAAAGTTGGGAGGTATGCACTACCACTAACCCACTAACACTAACCGCAAGCCGCCATCTGCCTACCTGATCAGCGTGTCATGCAGACAGACAGTGGCCATTGCAGTGTTCAAAAGCCACGTCTCCTCGTCTGTGATAGGCGGAACACTCAATTTTACAGCAGGCAGTGTTCAGCCTATCATGGACATCCTCTCATCCTTGTCTGTGTTATGAGGATGAGCGGATGTCCGTGATAGGCGGAACACTGAATGCTGGGAGATTGTTACGCCTATCACAGATGAGGAGGAGGCGCGGCTTTTGAATGCTGGAATGGCTGCCGGGACGCCGCCGGTCAGGTACACGGCTGACGGGCACAGTGAAGCATGGGCACAGTGAGACACGGGTACAGTGAGGCATTGGGCACAGTGAAGCACAGGCACAGTGAGACACTGGTACAGTGAGGCATTGGGCACAGTGAGGCATTGGGCACAGTGAAGCATGGGCACAGTGAGACACTGGTACAGTGAGGCATTGGGCACAGTGAAGCACAGGCACAAATGAAGAACGGGCACAGTGAGACACAGGCACAGTGAGACATGGGCACAGTGAGACACGGGCACAGTGAGGCATTTATTAACTCATTTAAAGGTGGAAATGGGGTAGATCAGTATTTTGACTTGATTTGTGACTTGACCAAAATAAATGACTTGACTTGACTTGCTTGACTTCTAGCAGTGACTCGACTTGACTTGCTTGCTTTTCGCCACAGTAACTTGGGACTTGCTTGTGACTTGAAGGTTAAGACTTGAGACTTGCTTATGACTTGCACATGTGTGACTTACTCCCATGTCTGGTCAGTACAGTGCTGACTAATTGGGGGGTAATATTTATGGAAATGGGGTGCCAAAGGGTATGCAAGTGAAAACATGTTGGGTTGCTCTGTTTAAGACCCAGTGATACCATCAGGCTTTCTGAAAAACTTTATAGCACCCTTCCTCAGTATCCCTTTCAAGAGCCCTCAGCGCTGATGCAAGTAGTGAGCTGACTCGCTCAAGTTTAATGGCAACAATATCTCCATATACCCTGACTTTTCAGCTGAAGTTCAACGCCAGCGCATATCCTTTGCAGCGGTGAAAGACCGCCTCCACACTGAAGGCCTACATTATGCAAAGCCCTTCCCTGCTAAGCTGAGGATCATCCATGAGGGTAAAGCACACTTCTGCTCCTGTCCAAAAGTAGCCATGGCCTGGTTGGATGATTGCTTTGGAAAACAACCCAGACAACGCTGCAACTGATGCTGCTTTCTGAAGTTCCTTTAGTTCTCCTATGCTTACCCTACCTGCTGCTTACTTGATCACCTAATGCTGCTTTAACACTGGAGCGGGCGGGTGCTGATGGTAAAACGCCGCTATTTTTAGCGGCGCTTTACCGTAGTGTTTGCAGAGGTTTTCAGCCGCTAGCGGGGCGCTTTTAACCCCCAGCTAGCAGCCAAAAAAATTTTGAAATGACCCACAAAGCACCACTACAGTGACGTTTTGCCGGCATTTTAGCGGTGCTGCCCATTCATTTCAATGGGCAGGAGCGGTTTAGGAGCAGTGTATACGACACTCCTTCCCCGCTCCAAAGATGCTACTTGTAGGAGTTTTTTTTAACGTCCTGCCAGCGCATCACCTCAGTGTGAAAGCACTCAGGCTTTCACACTGAGACTGCAGGGGAGCCGTTTTTCAGGTGCTTTACAGGTGCTATTTTTAGCCCAAAAGCGCCTGAAATACGCCTCATTGTGAAAGGGGTCTAAGGGATTTCTTACCCCTCTGATTAGCACCTAAACCCCTACTGCTGTGGATATCCTGTGGAATGTACTTTTCCTGTCCCTTCCTACTGGATGCTTTACATTGCCCTTGCTGCAGACCTGGTAGATTCCTAAGCCAGTTTTACCATGTTCCCTCTCAGAACTGTTGCTGAGGGTTTTTTCTGTTCAGGGAACCAAAGCTCACTATATTTGGGATGGTTGAGTAGAGTTGGGGGGTGATTTTTTTTTTTTTTTTTTTCTCTGAGCCCTTCTCACGCTTTGGTTGCTGAGAATGACTGGACCTTAAGGTTTTTTGTGTTGTTTTTTATGTTCCTATGGATGCTCCTCTGATTATACTGCACATTCATCCAAGGTTCTACTATGAGCAATGTCATATATGTTGTATTGCATTTATTCATGACCCTTCCTATGCTGCTATGTTTTGTATAGTTTCTTATGGCTAAAGTGTTAAAACTGATTTCTTGGAATGTTAGGGGTCTGAACTCACCTCAAAACCGGTCCCTGGTATTTTCCTTTCTTAAAAAATATAAACCCCATATTATCTGTCTTCAAGAGACCCACCTCATCAATGCCACACTGCGGTCCCTTAAGCGTTCCTGGCTGGCTACACAGTACCATGCCACCCACACTAACTACTCCCGCGGGGTTTCTATTCTGCTAGCGAAGTCCCTCCAGGCAGAAATTTGGATGGTTAAGACAGGTGCCGACGGGGAGATTCATTATAATTACTATTCGTATTGTCTTCACAGTTTTTACATTAGTTAACGTAGCAGCTGAATGTGTTCCTTGGCTGTCTTTTTGAATAGGCCAGGGGAGATTGCTCACACCTGTGCACAAATCAGGATGCCACAGCAACCCTAATGGTTGCATAGGATATGATGTTCAGGCGCACGCATATGTGCAATAGCACCATCACAGGCAATGGCACATAAACATGCGCCATGGCAACGTAATGCGCCACTGGCAACCGCGCGTGCAATTGCGCCTAATAGCGCACACGCATGTGCAGCGGCACCATGGTAAAATGATCTCAATGAGGGAACCAAATATGCACAGAAAACTAGGCACTACAATGTGATATGCCCTGTTCAGGGAGCGCACAGTCCAGCCCCAATTAGTGGACGAAACTATGTGCTGAGTGAACACCAACGCAGGATCACTGTCAAGCAGTGAAAAAGGGTACGGACGCCTTCAACGCTCATAGCACGTATTGAAGTGCACCCATACCTGCGTCGGGTGACAAATTAGACCCAGGAATGCATGAAGGAAGCAAAAGGTTAATTAAAATTTGCATCATATGTGAAGCTTGAAGGATCGAAGGCAAGATAGTGGTTATTGACCAAGGTATAGCATACGAGAAACCGGAATGAAAAGAAACAAAAACAGCAAATATATATACAAATGATAATTATACATCTATTTTTGATGATATGACATAGCAATAGAGGTTGAGCGACAAATCCAAAATAGGCACATTTAAAATATATAATACAGAGATCAAACGTATAGGATTCAATGTATCTACATGTAGTTCTATACATCTTATTCTTCCCAACCTTCAGAAGAGAATCTCTGTAAGAAGGGACGGAAACTGATAATGTCATTAAGGCCTGGAGCATTGGTTGCATTCAACATTCTTATCCAGCGCGATTTGCGCTGTAATAGAACCCTATTCCAATCTCCCCCATGTGGGTTCGGGTGTATTCTATCAAGAATGAGAAAACTGATTCTTGGAATCTTACCCCCATGAGCATTTTTGATATGGCGTCCTAATGGTAAATCTGGGCACAATTTTTTTATTGTAGCAATGTGTTTAGAGGCTCTTTTGTAAAACGATTGTTTCGTTTTGCCCACATAGAATGAGCCGCATTGGCATGTGAGCATCTAGACCACTCCTTCAGTCTTACAGTTAGTGTAATGAGATGGTTTGAACCGCTTCCCATTTGGTAGTAAGATATTGTCTCCAATGTACTGGCACAAGCTGCAGCCCCCGCATTAAAAACGTGCCCGGACGTTAGCACGGATCAGCATGGAAATTGCCAGTAAATTCACTCTGTGTAAGGATGTCTTTTAAAGATTTTGTCCTACGATAGGACATAGAGGATCTTGGTGAGACGAAGGGACTTAGCGAGGGATCAATATTAAGGAGGTGCCAATATTTTGAGATAACGTTGTTGACTTGCTTGTTTTGTTTGGTGTAACGAGTAATAATCCTCAGAACATCAGTTTTGTCCTTCTTCCCTTCAGCATTCTTTGATTTATTTGACAATAAGCTTGATCTAGATTTTGAGATCGCCTTCTTGTAGGCCTTCTTCAAACAAGTACGGGAATAGCCCCTAAGGAGCCAACTATCTCTAAAACTGTTTGCCTCTTTTTTGAAAATTGAATCCTCTGTACAGCTACGTCGTAAACAAAAATATTGACTAAAAGGAATGGATAGGATAAGGGGTGCGGGGGGAGCACTGTCAGCATGTAAGATAGTGTTACAAGCTGTATCCTTACGATATAATGAACTAGTTAAAGTACCGTCTAATTCCTTTGAAATGGTAATGTCTAAAAAATTAACAAAGAGGCTACTGTATGTCATAGTGAAGGTTAGATTATAGGAGTTATGATTCATGACATCCAAAAATAATTTTAATAGCTGAGGTGACTCACCCCAGACGATTAAAATGTCATCAATATATCGATTCCAACTTATGACATGTTGGGTCAAGTCACGAATCGCCTCGTCAGCAAGAAGAAGTTGTTCCCACTCCCGCAGGTACAGATTGGCATAGGATGGGGCACAACAAGTCCCCATCGCTACACCCTGTACCTGGAGGTAGTGGGAACCATCAAAAGAAAACACGTTATGTGTCAGTACAAAATCAAGTGCCGAAAGAAGAAACTGGTTGAATGATCATTACTGGGTGACTGAGAAATTATATTACTAATCACCTTGATGCCCTGCTGGTGGAGGATGGAGCTATACAAAGCTTCAACATCAATGGCCACCAGCAGGGCATCAGGTGGCACAGTCTTACCTTCCAACAATTTTAGGAGGTGTATAGTGTCCTTTGTAAAAGATGGGAGTCTGTTTACATATGGACGGATTTGCTCATCAATAAACTTGCTTCACATCCTGAGATAATAGAACGTCCAGGGGGCTGTATTTTGTTCTTATGGACCTTTGGCAAACAATAGAATGTCGGTATCACTGGGTATAGTGTCCGAACATAATCACAAATTTGTTTGTTGATTATTCTATTAGTATATGCCTTATCTATAAAACCATAGAATTATTTTTCAAATCTACTAATAGAACATCTCTGGATCTGCTTATACCAAATTAGTTTTTTTAGAATCGCAAGGCACATGTCTTTATATTGGCCATTATTCATTACAACAATGTTGCCTCCCTTATCAGCTAATTTAATTGTCAGCTGTGTTTAATTGGCAAGATTGTTGAAAGCATCAGTCTCACTTCTAGATAGATTAGTTGGGCCTTTTGGTTGAAAATGTATTTTATTAATTTCCCTACTGGTCATTGTTACAAAAGCACTAAGATTAATGTTGAAACTTATGGGGGGGGGGGGGGGGGGATAGTATGACTTTCTTTTTAATGTTGATACCTTTTTAGGTTTTTTCAGTTGTGGTGCCAATAGCTAATAGATATTCTAAATCAATTAGATCGATAAGATCTATACCATCCTAATCTTCTGATAATTCATATTCTAGATCAAGCTTATTGTCAAATGATTCAAAGAATGCTGAAGGGAAGAAGGGCAAAACTGATGTTCTGAGGATCATTACTCGTTACACCAAAACAAAACGAGCAAGTCAACAACGTTATCTCAAAATATTGGCACCTACTTAATATTGATCCCTCGCTAAGTCCCTTCGTCTCACCGAGACCCTCTATGTCCTATCATAGGACAAAATCTTTAAAAGACATCCTTACACAGATTGAATTTACTGGCAATTTCCATGCTGATCCGTGCTAACGTCCGGGCACGCTTCGATGCGGGGGCTGCAGCTTGTGCCAGTACATGCACACTGGAGACAATATCTTACTACCAAATGGGAAGCGGTTCAAACCATCTCATTATGCTAACTGTAAGACTGAAGGAGTGGTCTACATGCTCACATGTCAATGCGACTCCTTCTATATGGGCAAAACGAAACAATCGTTTTACAAAAGAGCCCCTAAACACATTGTTACTATGAAAAAATAATGCTCAGATTTACCATTAGGACGCCATATCAAAAATGCTCATGGGGGTAAGATTCCAAGAATCAGTTTTCTCATTCTTGATAGAATACACCCGAACCCACGTGGGGGAGATTGGAATAGGGTTCTATTACAGCGCAAATCGCGCTGGATAAGAACGTTGAATGCAACCAATGCTCCAGGCCTTAATGACATTATCAGTTTCCGTCCCTTCTTAAGCCCCATACACACGTGCGGATTATCCGAGGACCAGGTCCGTCGGATCATGTCCGTCATACTTTGTCCGATGTTGGTTTTGCGTACACACGGTCGGACAAAGTTGTCGGAAAATCCGATCATTCAGAACGTGGTGACGTTTGTTGCGTACGACGGGACTACGTAGAGGCTAGTAGCCAATAGCTTTGGTCTTGTAATGTGATCTGAGCATGCGTGGCACTTTGTCCGTCAGGAATTCGATACACACGATCGGATTTGGTGTGATCGGACTTTGTTGTCGAAAAATCTATCCAGCAGGAGATAGGACTTTGTCCGTCGGACTATCCGATGGAAACTGTCCGATGGTGCCTACACACGGTCGGATTTTCCGACAACATTGTCCGATAGGACAGAATCCATGGGAAAATCCGACCGTGTGTATGGGGCTTTAGAGGGATTCTCTTCTGGAGGTTGGGAAGAATAAGATGTATAGAACTACATGTAGATACATTGAATCCTATACGTTTGATCTCTGTATTATATATTTTAAATGTGCCTATTTTGGATTTGTCGCTCAACCTCTATTGCTATGTCATATCATCAAAAATAGATGTATAATTATCATTTGTATATATATTTGCTGTTTTTGTTTCTTTTCATTCCGGTTTCTCGTATGCTATACCTTGGCCAATAACCACTATCTTGCTTCAAGCTTCACATATGATGCAAATTTTAATTAACCTTTTGCTTCCTTCATGCATTCCTGGGTCTAGTTTGTCAACTGACGCAGGTAGGGGCGGACTTCATTATGCGCTATGAGCGTTGAAGGTGTCTGTACCCTTTTTCACTGCTTGACAGTGATCCTGCGGCGGTGGTCGCTCAACGCATAGTTCTGTCCACTAATTAGGGCTGGACTTTGTGCTCCCCGAACAGGGCATCCCACTTTGTGGTGCATAGTTTTCTGTGCATATTTGGTTCCCTCATTGAGATAATTTTACCATGGTGCCGCTGCACATGCGTGTGCGCTATTAGCGATATTTGGTGCAATTGCGCATGCGCGAGCTCACCATTGGCGCTTGGTGTTGCCATGGTGCACACATATGCGCCATTGATCACTATGTCGGTCATGCGCACGCGCGGTTGCCAGTGGCGCATTACGTTGCCATGGCGCATGTTTATACGCCATTGCCTGTGATGGCGCTATTGCGCATATGCGTGCGCCTGGACGTCATACCCTTTGCAACCATTAGGGTTCTGTGGCATCCTGATTTGTGCACAGGTGTGAGCAATCTCCCCTGGCCTATTTAAAAAGACAGCCAAGGAACACATTCAGCTGCTACGGCTGGGCTGCAGTGGGCACTTAGGGAGAAGCTTATATCCCTGCTCTTGGTAAATATTATACTTGGCATTTTTTGGATTACTTAAAAGTTTCTGGAGCCCATAGTGTCTATATGTCACTTTCCTTTTTTTGTTTGGACAGGAACTTTCCCTGGATTTGAGGACCATCTATACCCTCTTATCTTATGCAAACATTAAGTGTGGGCGTGTGCAACACTCTTTGTTCACCTTACCTTTCATGGTATGCATATACAAGTCTTTTTTACATATATATTTTTCTATTGGGGGTTCTTTTCTTAACAAGTAGCTTTGACATGCAGTTTTTCTATACTTACATCTGCGTGCGCTTGGTATATGTGCATGCACATGTGTGTGTATGTATATACATGTGTTATATATGCATGTACATACAGTGCCTTGCGAAAGTATTCGGCCCCCTTGAACTTTTAAACCATTTTTATTTTTTGTGAAGAATCACCAACAAGTGGGACACATTGTGAAGTGGAACGAAATCTTTTGGATTTTTGAAACTTTTTTTAACCACTTTCCGACCGGCGCACGACGATGTACGTCCCTTTTTTGAAGAGGGATATCTCGGTAACGGCAGCAGCTGCTGCCACAACCGAGGTATCCATCTCTTCAGGCGCCGGTCGGCTGTCCGATAATGGTGGTCATCGCGGCGGATTCGCCGCGAGATCACCGTTATCGGCGGCGGGAGAGGTGCCCCCCCCCTCCCGCTGCTCTCCCGCGCCTTCCGCCGCTTACCGGAACCGTCGGCAGCGGCGGAGGCGATCGGGTCCGTTCCCCTCCTGTGTCTAGAGATGAGTGACGCTAAGATGGCCGCCACTCATCTCTATACCATAGGAGGGCGGAAGCGACGTCAAAAACGTCACTTCCGCCCATACCTCTTAAAGAGGAGTTTTCAAATGTCATTTTTTTAAATGACTTTTTTTTTTTTTTTTTCATTGAAGTCCAAATATGAGATCTGAGGACTTTTTGACCCCAGATCTCATATTTAAGAGGACCTGTCATGCTTTTTTCTATTACAAGGGAATGTTTACATTCCTTGTAATAGGAATAAAAGTGAGCCAATTAATTTTTTTTTTAATGTTTTTAAAAAACAGTGTAAAAATAAATAAAATCAAGAAAAATAAATAAGAAAAAAAAAAAAAAAAATTTTTTAAAGCGCCCCGTCCCGACGAGCTCGTGCGCAGAAGCGAACGCATACGTGAGTAGCGCCCGCATATGAAAACGGTGGTCAAACCACACATGTGAGGTATCGCCGCGATCGGTAGAGCGAGAGCAATAATTATAGCTGTAGACCTCCTCTGTAACGCAAAATATGCAACCTGTAGAATTTTTTAAACGTCGCCTATGGAGATTTTTGAGGGTAAAAGTTTGATGCCATTCCACGAGCGGGCGCAATTTTGAAGCGTGACATGTTAGGTATCAATTTACTCGGCGTAACATTATCTTTCACAATATATAAAAAAATTGGACTAACTTTACTGTTGTCTTATTTTTTTATTCAAAAAAGTGAATTTTTTCCAAAAAAAGTGCGCTTGCAAGACCGCTGCGCAAATACGGTGTGAAAAAAAGTATTTTATTCTCTAGGGTGTTAGAAAAAAAACAATATATAATGTTTGGGGGTTCTAAGTTTTTTTTTCTAGCAAAAAAAACTGTTTTAAACATGTAAACACCTAAAATCCAAAACGAGGCTGGTCTTAAAGTGGTTAAACTAAAAAAAAATGAAAAGTGGGGCGTGCAAAATTATTCGGCCCCCTTGCGTTAATACTTTTTAGAGCCACCTTTTGCTGCGATTACAGCTGCAAGTCGCTTGGGTATGTCTCTATCAGTTTTGCACATCGAGAGACTGAAATTCTTGCCCATTCTTCCTTGCAAAACAGCTCGAGCTCAGTGAGGTTGGATGGAGAGCGTTTGTGAACAGCAGTTTTCAGCTCTTTCCACAGATTCTCGATTGGATTCAGGTCTGGACTTTGACTTGGCCATTCTAACACCTGGATACGTTTATTTGTGAACCATTCCTTTGTAGATTTTGCTGTATGTTTGGGATCATTGTCTTGTTGGAAGATAAATCTCCGTCCCACTTTCAGGTATTTTGCAGACTCCAACAGGTTTTCATCCAGAATGGTCCTGTATTTGGCTGCATCCATCTTCCCCTCAATTTTAACCATCTTCCCTGTCCCTGCTGAAGAAAAGCAGGCCCAAACCATGATGCTGCCACCACCATGTTTGACAGTGGGGATGGTTTGTTGAGGGTGATGAGCTGTGTTGCTTTTACGCCAAACATATCGTTTTGCATTGTGGCCAAAAAGTTCGATTTTGGTTTCATCGGACCAGAGCACCTTCTTCCACATGTTTGGTGTGTCTCCCAGGTGGCTTGTGGCAAACTTTAGACAAGACTTTTTATGGATATCTTTGAGAAATGGCTTTCTTCTTGCCACTCTTCCATAAAGGCCAGATTTGTGCAGTGTACGACTGATTGTTGTCCTATGGACAGACTCTCCCACCTCAGCTGTAGTTCTCTGCAGTTCATCCAGAGTGACCATGGGCCTCTTGGCTGCATCTCTGATCAGTCTTCTCCTTGTCTGAGCTGAAAGTTTAGAGGGACAGCCAGGTCTTGGTAGATTTGCAGTGGTCTGATACTCCTTCCATTTCAAAATGATCGCTTGCACAGTGCTCCTTGGGATGTTTAAAGCTTGGGAAGTCTTTTTGTATCCAAATCCGGCTTTAAACTTCTCCACAACAGTATTACGGGCCTGCCTGGTGTGTTCCTTGGTCTTCCTGATGCTCTCTGCGCTTTCAACAGAACCCTGAGACTACCACAGAGCAGGTGCATTTATACAGAGACTTGATTACACACAGGTGGATTCTATTTATCACCATCAGTCATTTAGGACAACATTGGATCATTCAGAGATCCTCGCTGAACTTCTGGAGTGAGTTTGCTGCACTGAAAGTAAAGGTGGCCGAATAATTTTGCACGCACCACTTTTCAGTTTTTTATTTGCTAAAAAAAGTTTAAAATATCCAATAAATTTCGTTCCACTTCACAATTGTGTCCCACTTGTTGGTGATTCTTCACAAAAAATTTAAATTTTATATCTTTATGTTTGAAGCCTGAAATGTGGCAAAAGGTTGAAAAGTTCAAGGGGGCCGAATACTTTCGCAAGCCACTGTATGTATATATATTTTTTGTATATTTGGTAGTCTAAATATTTTTGGTACATATATATATATTTTTTTGAATTACATGTAGACCTTTGGGGCGATCTCTCCCAAGTGCCCGCCTATGGGATTCTTGCTGACAACAACCTTTGAATGCTGACTGTAAAAGCCCTTCTTTACCATCTCTTCAGCTGTTTAGCTGTTTCTTATGATCATGTGCGATGCTGGATGGACTTCGTGAGTTGTAAGATACTTGTTTTTTTATACATGATTCTTTGTTGCTATATTTGTGTTTTTGATACACTGATTGATGTCAAATGTTTACTAATATTTTGTATATACATCTTTCAAATCTTTAACTCTTATTGCTTGAATTGAACCCCTGAGGAAGGGCATTAGCCAGAAACGTTAGGTCAAGCTTCAAAAAGAGTTGCTTTATATGTATTTACACCCATCCATATCCATCTGTAAAATATCATGATCATTCTTTATTTTTAAAGTTTGTATATGTGTGTTTAATAAAGGCATTTATTTATTTTTATATATATCTTTTGAGTTTCTAGTCGCTATTTAAAGTTCCACCTCTTTGGGGGTTGTTTTTTCTTTTCTTTAATTTAAATATGACCCACCCTTTCCTGTCAAGGCCACACCCCTTGCTGTTTAAGACCCACCCTGAAATTTTCGAGTGGGGACACTAGTTCTGGGGGCCTGGGGGACGGGGGCAATGGATTTTTTGTTAATTTGCATAGATTTCCTCTCACTTCCTGTTTGGCTGTGGGGCAGGAAGTGAAGAGAAATCTCTGCAATGGGACAGGGATGTTAAAAAATAAACTGACAGGGGTTATAACCCTCCCTTACTCTATCCAAAATGAAAAAAAAGTGTTGCCTATAGTTCTACTTTAAGCACACATTTCTGATAATTTTATGGAGAGGACTAAGAAGATATAACCATGCCAATGGTGCAGCAGAAAACATATAGCACAGTGAGGAAGGTTTATGGTCCAGGATGAGAGGACAGTCAAAATTAGAAGCGGCGCCCCCCCTTCCCCCCACAATTGCGGAATTTCAGCCGCCGCATACCGGAAGCAGTGAGGCCGCTTTATGGGGGGCGCTAGACTAATTTGCCTCTCAGCCCAGTCTGCCCTATAAGACTGGTGCTACACTAACAGCCGTCGGGGACTCTTTCTATGCTGCCCCCCTGCAAAGTGCTGCCCTGGGCCTTGTCGGCCTAGGCCAGGATACAGCGTTGGTGTGAATGCAGCTTGAATGTTTTTCCTCCCTGGCAGTACTAGCCACCTTGTTGCAGTTCATCTGTAATTTTAGCCTCCACCGCCCAGGTACATGAGGGGAGGGGGGGTCTGTACTAATGAAGATGGAGGGGGAGAGGGGGGTTATCCTGAGGGAGGGGTGGTATCCTGAGAGGGGGGTCTGCACTGATGGAGGGGGGTTATCCTGATGGAGGGCGATTATCCTGATGGAGGGGGGGTTATCCCGAGGAGGGGTCTGCACTGATGGAGGAGGGTTAGCCTGAGGGGGGTTTGCCTGAGGGAGGGGGGTCTGCACTGATGGAGGGGGGTTTATCCTGAGGGGGGTTTTGCACTGATATGGGTGGGTTATCTTCAGGGGATCTGCACTGATGGAGGGGGGTTATCCTGAGGGGGGTTTGCCTGAGGGAGGGGGTCTGCACTGATGGAGGGGGGTTTATCCTGAGAGGGGGCTGCACTGATGGAGGGGGGTTATCCTGAGGGGGCCTGCACAGATGTAGGGGGGTTATTCTAAGGGGGGTCAGCACTTATGGAGGGGGGGGGGTTATCCTGAGGGAGGGACTGCACTGAGGAAGGGGGGTTATCCTAGGGAGGGTCTGCACTGATGAAGGGGGGTTGTCCTGAGGGAGGGTCTGCACTGATGAAAGGGGGGTTGTCCTGAGGGAGGGTCTGCACTGAAGGAGGGGGGTATCCTCTGGAGGGCCTGCACTGATGGAGGGGGGGTTGTCCTGAGGGTAGGTCTGCACTGATGGAGGGGGGTATCCTGAGGGGGGGTTGGTCTGTATTGATGGAGGAGGGTGTGCACTGATGCAGTGGGGTGGTTTATCCTGAGGCGGGGTCTGTACTGATGAAGAGGGGTGATTGTTTATCCTGAGGGGGGTCTGCACTAATGGAGAAGAGGAGTGGTTTATCCTAAAGGGGGGGCTGTACTGATGGAGGGGGGGTTTGTACTGATGGTGGGGGGGTCTATACTTAGTGGCGAGGGGTCTGTACTGATAGGGGGGTCTCTACCGAGGGGCGACTATAGTTGATGGAGGGGTGACACCATGTTTTACCACACCGGGTGACATCAACCCTATTGATGCCACTGGTCCTCCCCTCCCTCCTCCTCCTCCTCCTCCTCTCCTTGTCTGTGTGGGACACATAGTGGGTAGCTCCCACTGCGTCACAGAGATTGGGTCTAAAAATGCCCGAGCAGCCACTGTAACAAATTCCAGCCTCACAGACCTACTGTTGTGATAGATGGAACACTGATTCAATGCCGGGAAATTGAATCAGTGTGACGTGTATCACAGGAGCCGGGATGTTACAGCGGGCGCCTGGGCGAGCAATTCAAATCCAAGCTCCGTAAAACAGCAGGAGATGATCCAGGCATTGGTAGGCTTCATTTGGTGGGCATTGCACTGATGAGGCTGCATTTGGTGGGCATTGCACTGATGAGGCTGCATTTGGTTGGCACTGCACTGATGAGGCTGCATTTGGTTGGCACTGCACTGCTAATTGCTCACAAAAAATGGGAAAATGCATTGACTTGAGTATAAGCCTAGGGTGAGAAATGCGCAGCTACTGTAAGTGGAAAAGAGGGTCAACAATGCCCATTTTCAGCCTCACTGTGCCCATTTGATTGCCTCACTGTGCCCATTTGCAGCCATAGGTCCCCCGAATGTCAAACTTGGTAGTTAAGGGTTCCTAGATGCCCCTTAGCTGCAGCCAAAATGTGGGGTCTCTGGACCCAAAGGGTTCCGAAATGACATTGCTGCAGATGGACACAGTTGACCGACTTTGGGGCCCCGTATCTCAGGCCACTTTGTGCTTGGAACCCCAAATTTGGTGCGCAGACCCAGTGGAACTAGCATTACAACATATCAAGCACTTTTCTGCAGCAGAGAATGACATTTTCCAATCTGACTTTGGTGCCCCGTATCTCGGGGCCACTTGGAGCTAGAAACCCCATCTTTGGATATGTTGTAGTGCTAGGGGTTCCTAGCACCAAGTGGCCCTGAGATACGGGGCCCCAAAGTTGGGTCGGAAAATGTCATTCTCTGCTGCAGAAAAGTGCTTGACTTGAATATAAGCCGAGGGGGCATTTTCAGCACAAAAAAATGTGCTGAAAAACTTGGCTTTTACTCGAGTATATACGGTATACATTTCCATGTACCTTCTCCTATTAGCAGCATTTTCATCTTGAATTTCCAAGACTGGTAGTTCTGGTTTGTCAGATTTGCAAATTAAATCTTTGTTGCAGCTGTGTTACTGGCTATTTTCTTTTATATTCTGTTGTAGTGTTTTCTGTTGCTGTATAGTGCACCTATCAGCTGAAGCAGGCTATGACTGGGCTACGGCCGGGGTTCTCAGTCTTTCTCTCGGTGGGTGTCTGGTCTATGTCTGAGCCCATAACCTGTTAAAAATTCTGTATATAGCCCTAGAGAACAGACAGTGCACAGTCCACATGGGCTTTGGTGCTTAACTGAAGACAGGAAAATAAACTTTTATGATCAGATAAAAGACAAAGAGTTTTACCACATAAATCGGCTACAAATTTCTAAACACTGTCATCTACTGGTTGAAGAATATATCTCTATTGAATACTTATTTTGATGTAGTTGTTGCATTAAATACAAACGAACATTGTATTCCAACAGATAAAAATGTAATAGTCTCACATGAGAGGGCAGCAGACCTCCTCCAACAACAAAGCAAAGGTGTTGCGGGAGAAAGTTTTGCAGACCTCTCATATAGTGGGATCACATTTTTAGTAAAGTGTTTAACATTTGATTCAAGGCATCAATACATCATTGGAGTACTGTAGAGGATCATCCAAGTGGGCAGTGTAATATATATTATATTATAACATATATAGCATATATTTCTCTGTTGCTGTGATCTTTGTGTCTGACCACTCACTACCAGAAATGAAACAGTGCCACATTACCTTCATGTGCAAGCTGTTAATCATATTGGGTTTAATCATTAAGAATACAGCCTTTACAAATGCCTTTGTTGCCATATTGTTTTTCTTTTAAGTTACAAGTAGGCCAAAAGCAAGACATTGGGATCCTGTAACAACACAGGTTCAGCACTGAAGACCATAGTAAATACTGCTAATCATCATTCATTTCCAGCAAACCCGATTGTGGGATAGTATTTTTAATAATCAGTTGGCATTGCTGTTGCTAGCATGCACATTTGAGTGACAATTATTATATAAGTACAATTCACCTCACTTGATTTGATGTACCCAGGCCCATAGTATCAAGTTATGTATGTTATAATAAAAATAATTAAAATATATCCAACCAAAATATGTCTGCTGAAATGTTCTTCTACACTTTCATTGGATAATAAAACCTATCAAAAAGTTGCTCCTTTGTGTTGGTGGTTAATTTATGTTGTAAACAGAACCATTTGTCACTTTTAACATCTCTGCATATTACAACAGGGTGAAAACAAAGAGTTTTAATAAGGAATCGTATCTGCATTCAGAAATCTTTACACACTGTAAAACAAGATATGGATTTTTACCTAACAAACAAATCAAATGCAATTGTTATAACTGTCATTTGGTTGTTTTATGCAAACTGCAAGGACCAAAACTACAAATGAAAATTTGTCAGAACAAATAGCTACTCAAAAAATGCATTTGACATATAAATATATACGATACAATAACCATTGCTTGCTGGAGCAACTCTACAATATATTTTTAAATCATATGGTAAGCGGGGCCTATGATTACATGTTATCCTGCAGAAAACAATATAAGTGGTGTAAAATGTGTAAAGACATCGGGGCTAATATTGTATAAAAAAAATTAACATGTGCTATTATCTTTTCAGTTATGGATATCAAGCTGGCTGGGAATGAGCCAGATCAGCACCCAAGTTATGCCCTAAGGCTGTAGTAGGAACCAGTGTTGCCAACCTACCAGATTTAAATTTACTGACACAACACCCAAAATATTTTGGCACAGCCAAATTTTTACTGGCATTTCTAAAAGTTACAAAATTACAGTGCAAATTTGAGTATTTAGGCTACAAACAAATACAATATGCAATTAGCACTATGATTTAGTGAAGATAATAAGGCAAAAAACATATCTTATTTTCGATATAGTAAGTAAGTAGCTCAAGGACAGGAGGGCAAGAAATTAGAATAGGCGACACACGCATAAAATGACTCTCACAGTGACACTGACAGCAGTGTGCAGCAGCGCAGATGATGATGACACCTCACTGACACGTCCCCTCCTGAGTCACAGTGACAGTCTCTCTCCAAGCCTAGTGGTCCCTCCAGTCCACTCCAGTCTAAACAGCACTGACGGTCCCGGTCCCAGCCTGCCTTGCTCCTGTACTGCAGACCTGCACATGAGACTCTGGCCACTCTGCTTGGCTCCATTGCACCATGATATCACACGACATGCTCAGGCACTGCCTCCGCCAGAGCCACCCGATCACACTGTAGCAGGCACTCGGATGGTCTCAGCCAACTCCGGACCAAGCCGAGCATCACAGCCATATTTTTTACTGGCAACCTTTTACTTTTACTGGCAGGAAATGACCTGTTTTTTACTGGCTGCCAGTAAAAATACTGACGGTTGGCAACACTGGTAGGAACTAACCTGGGATAGTGCTACCGTTTTGCACATCAATTGTAGATAGCTGTATCATAGTTGAAAAAACGAAACAGGAGAATGCTAGGGAGCAAAAAACAATAAATTTGCTTATACTTTATGTAAATTCAAAGGTAACAGTATGTCCTCATCTTCCACATCAAGGGAGACAGACTGAGACCTAGTAACCAGGCTGTAGGTTCTGTACTCGTACTCTGAGGTCAAAGTTCCTTTTGTTTCTCTGTCCTCAGGCATTTGAGGCAGCTTAAGCCTTATCATAGGCAGTCTTCAGACTTTTCTGTAGGTGATCCACTTATTCTCTGTGGGAAGTTCCTGAGGTATGGTCGAGGGATGTGCCGAAGGCTAAGTCTACTGGCAGCCGGGTCTCCTGTCCGAACATCAGCCGATAGGGAGAGTATCCTGTGGCATCATTTGCTGTGCTGTTATAAGCATGCACGATAGCCGCTATATGCTTGCTCCAGTGCTGAATTTGTTCTGAAGTCAGAGTCCCAAGCATATCTAGGAGGGTTTGGTTAAATCTCTCTGATCTCCTTGAGGATGGTATGGGGTGGTTCTGGACTTCTTGATGACTAACAGGTCTCAAAGTCTCTTAATGAGGTTGCTCTGAAAGTCTGTCCCTTGATCAGAGTGGATGCGTTGGGCAAGACCATAGTGCACAAAGAATTTCTCCACTAAGATCTTGGCCACCGTGGATGCTTGTAGGTCTCTCGTGGGAAAATGCCTGGGCATACCGAGTGAAGTGCTCAGTCACTACCAGGATATTTCCCTGTCCACTCAGATCAGGCTCCAAGCACAGAAAGTCATTGCACACCAGCTCCATGGGTCCAGAGAGACTCCTAGCTTGATGAGGCAGAGTCTTCCTTTGGCTACATCTGATGCAGGAATGGCAATAACCCTCAACTTCAGACCGCATGCAGGGCCAGTACAAACGGTCCCTCACCAGGTGGAAAGTCCTATTGATCCCTAGGTTTGCCATGGTTGTTTTGTAGGGCAGCTAATACTGTCTCCCTATGTTTTTCAGGTAGAAATAACTGCCATTTCTCATTGGGATCGTCAGAGGGGGCCCCTTCGGTAGACCACCCCCTGGTGCAGCCACAATCGATCCTACTCTCTATGCAGCAGACAGGCTTCCTTCGGGGAGTCAGTGAAGAGCAAGTCAGGGCGTTGGCTCTCCAAACCATTCAATACCAAGCTACAGAGAGAGTCTTCCAACTGGTCACTTTGCAAGTCTTTCTTAGAGAGCGTGGGGAGACCTTTGTCCCTGACTTGAGTGATGTTGCAATAACATCTGGGGACACCAGCGGCTGACACTCCAATGTCTGTAGGCCCAGATCTGCCTCCAACTCAGTGTTCTGCTCCTTGACTTAAGGCTCATACCCCTTCAGGTGTCAGCTGGGCCCATTCTTCCCGAGGGTCTCTGGAAGAATGGGGCCTTCTTGACAAAACATTAGCATCTTTTTTCCTAATCCCGGGTCGATACTTCGGAATGAGTGTAAACCCTGATAGGGCAACCAACCATCTGTGACCCGTGGCGTCCAACTTGGCAGTAGTGAGGATGTAGGTGAGAGGATTATTGTCGGTCTTGATCACGAACACCCGCCCCATACAGGTAATGCATCAGCTTATCCGCCATTGCCCACTTCGAGACCAGGAACTTGAGTTTGTGCATTAGGTAGTACTTCTCGGTGGGTGCCAAGCTCCGACACACATAAGCAACAGGCCGTAGGTGGCTGTCATGCTCTTGATACAGCCCCCGGCTAATCTGTCTTGACTGCCATCCACGTGTAGTTTGTATGGCTTGTTTGGATCTGCATAGGCCAGGACTGGAGCGGTTGTTAGGCTCCACTTCAGCTGCCTAAAGGCCTCTTCACACTGGGCCATCCACTGTTCTTGAATGGACTCTCTTTCTTTTCTGGGCCCTCCTGCTGGTCCGAGAGGCTTAGTTAGATATGGGTCATTGTCTTCCTCTTCGCTTTTAAGCAGCTCATTGAGTGGGCAAGCTATCTTAGCAAATCCCTCGACAAATCTTCTGTAGTATGAGTAGAATCCCAGAAATTACCTAAGCTTGGTCACATTGGTAAATCTTGGATAGGAGGTGACAGCTTCCAGCTTCTGGGGGTCAGTGGCCACTCCTTCGGCAGACACAATGTGGCCAAGGTAGTTGACTGAGGGTTGATAGAACTGACACTACTCCAGAGACAGCTTCAATCCCTCATCATGGAGTCTCTTCAGGACCTTCTCCAGATGCTGAATAGGGATACGCAGTGGACATGTATCAATGCAAAAAAAAAGTTTTAAAAAACTGATGTTTTTTCGGGAGCAGTGATTTTAATAATGGTTAAAGTGAAACAATAACAGTGAAATGTTCCTTTAAATTTTGTACCTAGGGGGGTGTCTATAGTATGCCTGTAAAGTGGCGCATGTTTCCCATGTTTACAACAGTCCCAGCACAAAATGACATAAAGGAAAGGAAAAAAGTAATTTAAAAGTACTTGCGGCTATAATGAATTGTCGGTCCCGGCAATACACATAAAAGTCATTGAAAAAAAAGGAATGGGATTCCCCAACAGTCCATTACCAGGCCCTTTGGGTCTGGTATGAATATTAAGTGGAACTTCGAACCAAAATGTAAAAAAAAAAATTGCGTGGGGGTCCCTCCAAATTCCATACCAGGCCCTTCAGGTCTGGTATAGATATTAAGGGGAACCCAGTGTCAAAATGTAAAAGGAATTGTGTGGGGGTCCCCCTCAAAATCCATACCAGACCCTTCAGGTCTGGTATGGATTTTAAGGGGAACCCCGTGCCAAAATTAAATAAAAATGGTGTGGGGTTCCCCCAAAAATCCACACCAGACCCTTATCTGAGCACACAACCTGGCAGGCCGCAGGAAAAGAGGGGGACGAAAGAGTGCCCCCTTCCTGAATTGTACCAGGCCTTCATGCCCTCAACATGGGGAGGGTGCTTTGGGGTAGCCAAAGCACCGTGTCCCCATGTTGATGGAGACAAGGGCCTCATGCCCACAGCCCTTGCCCAGTGGTTGTGGGGGTCTGCAGGCAGGGGGCTTATGGGAATCTGGAAGTGGACCACCAGATCACAGCCTCCCCCCTGTGTGAAATGGTAACAGGGTACAAATGCGCCCCTAACATTTCACAAAAAAGTGTGAAAATGGTAAAAATGACATGACACGGCTTGGGGGCTTTATTAAAAAATGAAAACATAAAACTGTCCCACAAAATCTTCTTCTTCTTTTCATGCTCCAAAAAAAAAAAAAAAAAACCTGCACGCCACCACCGATCCGCCTCCATGGGAGGCACCCGCCGTAATGACCATCCTCTCAGGTGACAGCTCTTTTATAACTAATGTCGCTGGGTGACCCCCCCCCCCTTCTGACGCACGGGGACATCCCTATGGCTTCCCCGTAGCTTCAGAGAGGTGGGCGGGGCCAAAAAATCGTCAGTTTTTAAAACTTTTTTTTCCATTGATACATGTCCCCTGGGGCAGGACCCAGGTCCCCAAACACTTTTTATGACAATACCATGCATATAAGCCTTTAAAATTAGCTCTTTTGATTTCTCCCATAGACTTTTAAAGGGTGTTCTGCGGCTTTCAAATTTGCCACGAACACCCCAAATTGTTCGCTATTCAGCGAACAGGCGAACACCTGATGTTCGAGTCGAACTTACGTTCGAGTCGAACTTACGTTCGACTCGAACATCGTGCTCCTCCCTAATGCTGAACCACTTCACCCCTGACAGGCTCTGCAGGGCATCTTCTATCCTTGGAGTGATATATTGGTCAGGAATGGTCCTTCAGTTCGATAGTTATTGCACAACCTCAGGGACCAGTTTTTCTTCCTCACCACTACTATCGGGGAAGTGTAGAAATGGGGGGAGAGGTGCTGGGGTTGGTCTGGAGCAGGTCTAACCCACATCCCAGAAAATACTATGTATACAAATTGTATTCCTCTTGGGGGACTTTTAAGGTAATTAGACAACTGCTTGGTATAGAAATGTGTTAGGTTTTATTCAAGGACATGAAAAATAAATAAAATTGCGTGGGAAACAAACCCATGTGAATGAACAATAACAAGTGTACAAAAGAGAAATTTAAATGGGATGCAAAAACATGAGCAAGACAGTAAAACACAGATACAGATATATGCGACTTTCCGACGCGTTTCCAGTTTATTTATTAATTATTAATTATTATTTTAATTATTATTAATTAATTTATTATTAATTATTTATTAATTATAGCAAGTCGGAGGCAATGGGGGTAGCCCTGGAGGCTCCCATACAAAATAACCTGCAGAGTAACTATAAGTTTAGATGGACTACAGAGGCCCTGAATTACCTGGGAATACAAATATCACCAAGACTAACAGATATGTTCGAGATAAACTTCCCACCATTACTTAAAGAAGTAAAGAAACTATTAGGGGGGTGGAATAGGGACAGGCATTCCTGGTTCGGGAGAAGCAACATCTTAAAAATGAGCATAGTACCAAAATTTTTGTACTTGTTCCAGGCAATGCCTGTCCATATTCCTATGAAATACTTTAGCCTAATACGGACCGAGTTCACAAAATTTATCTGGGCAAGTAAACACCCAAGGATAAAGAGAGAACTGTTGGTGATGCCGAAGGACGCAGGGGGTATAGCAGCACCGGATCTATTTAAATATTACCAAGCGGCCCACTTAAATAGAATTACTGACTGGAATAGACATGAGGAACAAAAACTTTGGATAAAGTTAGAAAAACAAGTAAGCCAAGTACCGTTAAATAGAGCCATCTGGTGCTATGCAGAGATACCGCAGGAGCTAAAGAAACACCCCTTGATAGGTCCAACATTGCAAATAGGAGCAGGACTTATCCAGAAGCACAGACTTTCCTCTCCGAAATCACCCTTGTACCCGATCCTGGGGAATCCAAAATTCTTACCCGGCCTAGAGGCAGGGATGTTTATGAGACTGAGGGAGAAGGGAATCTATCAAGCCTCTCACTTTATGAAGACGGGGAGATGGTTATCATTAGAAGACTTAACAAAAGAAGGAGGACTGTTAGAAATCCCTTGGTGGCAGGCAAGACAACTGAGACACTTTTTGGAAACTTTAGGGCCGGAAGGAGAGTTTGAGAGACCCAGAACAAAGTTTGAGACACTCTGCGAGGAGAAAGAGCCCTTGACCCATACCATTTCCAAAATGTATGCACTCTTGACCGCCCCACCAGAAGGATATACACTGGGGAGCCTGGATAAATGGGGGAGAGACCTGGAAAAAGAACTGACTGTAGAACAGGGACAGAAAATAATACACTTAACAATGAGATCGTCAAGATGTATAAAAATGCAGGAACTAAATTTTAAAATATTAACAAGATGGTATCTGACCCCATCGAGGATGAATAAAATATTCCCAGAGGTTACAGAGAGTTGTTGGAGGGGATGCCAGAGTAGAGGAACGATATTACATATATTCTGGACATGTCCAGCAATCAAACATTTTTGGCAAGAAGTACATAGAATTACTCAAAGACTAACAGAGTTTCAGGTCCCATTTGAACCGGCGTTTTACCTATTACATTTGTCTCAGATCCCAACTAGGGCATATAAAAACTCAATAGTTTGTCATCTGGTAAATGCAGCGAAGAGCTGCATTCCCAGATGCTGGAGGGAATCACAGGCCCCTAGTATCCCCTTGTGGCTTAATATAGTAAGAGGAATAGAAATAATGGAAAGTTTAATACCAAGATCGGTAGAGGGAAGAGAACGAGTTAAACAAACATGGGCCCCATGGGAGGAATATCTACAAACAGAAGAAGGCAAGAAATGGATGGAGGAGGACATGGGAGAATAAAGAAAGGGAAAAGGGGGAACGGGATAGGGAGGGGAGGGGAGAGCCCTCCGCGGACGGACAGGGGGGGGGGCAGAGAGAGGAGAGATCCCCCCTCAGGCCCTTCTCTTTTTTTTTTTTTGTTTTGCTTTCTCTTTGTTTAGAGGGTAACCAGGGTATGGGGGTTTGCTCTCCCCCCAGGGAGGGGATGGGCCTCTAGGGAACCCTAGGGAAGAGGGCCCTCAAAATAAGAAGAGGCATAGGAAACCGAGCTAGATAGGAACTATATATAGATAAAATAGAAAGAAAAAGGGAAGAAAGGGACAGTTAGAATAATTAAGTAACTGAAAGATGACGAAAATATAATTTGTAACAAACGGAAGGAGAAGGATATTGAATATTTGTTAGAGTACAAAATGTATTTATTTTGGATGAACTGTATCCCTTGAATGGAATGAAATAAATAAAGAATTTTAAAAAAAAAAAAAAAAAAAACAAATTGTACTCCTCTTGGGGGACTTTTAAGGTAATTAGACAACTGCTTGGTATAGAAATGTGTTAGGTTTTATTCAAGGACATGAAAAATAAATAAAATTGCGTGGGAAACAAACCCATGTGAATGAACAATAACAAGTGTACAAAAGAGAAATTTAAATGGGATGCAAAAACATGAGCAAGACAGTAAAACACAGATACAGATATATGCGACTTTCCGACGCGTTTCCAGTTTTAGCTCTTCTTCAGGGACATAGGAATCAGCACATATATAAATAAATAAATCTATAAAGAAAAAAACAGTATGAGAAACACATAACGGGTACATGTATATTGAAAATCATAATCATTGTCAATAAACAATTGGTAAGCACGAGTTGTGTGAAGATTGAAAAATGTAAATACTGACCCTATACTGTGTCTTGAAATCTCATAAAGCATCCAGATTAAGTTAAAAGAGGGAAAAAATAAGATAAACCCTTATGCCCCGTACACACGGTCGGATTTTCCGACGGAAAATGTCCTATCGGACCATGTTGTCGGAAATTCCGACCGTGTGTGGGCTCCATCAGACTTTTTCCGTCGGAATTTCCGACTGAAAAAGTTTGAGACCCTGCTCTCAAATTTTCCGACAACAAAGTCCTATTGGACTTTTTCCGATCGTGTGTAGCAAATTCCCACGGACAAAGTGCCACGCATGCTCAGATCACATTACAAGACCAAAGCTATTGGCTACTAGCCTCTACATAGTCCCGTCGTACGCAACGAACGTCACCACATTCAGAATGATCGGATTTTCAGACAACTTTGTCCGACCTTGTGTATGCAACACCAGTGTCGGACAAAATCCGTCAGAAAAAAATCTGACGGATTTTGTGGTCGGAATTTCCGACCGTGTGTCCGGGGCATTAGTGTGATGAACACAAGGGTGTTTGTGCTGCTTCTGACCCCTGCGGCTGTCCCAGAATCACAGGCGGGGCCCGTCTATCCCCAGACACATACGCGTCCAGACCCCCACGAGAGATGATCACCAGCAAAGGGCGTCTGAGGATCTCCCGCAGAGTCTGTAAAAATGACCCAGGGTGACGTGTGGTAACTGTAAAAATTTAAAAAATGGAATGAAAATGCAGGAAAGTCAGCGGGTGAGATCCAATGATGAATTGCAAAGGCTTAGCAGGCCACGGTGAGCTTGCTTATATTCAGCAAATGACCACCCCTCTGGGATATACCCAGAAATGTATAGGGGTTAGCTCTAGACCGGAATTACAGTTAGGCTATATGTGCAAGGTAAAGTGGATGGAGAAAAAAATGCAATTACCTTGGGGTCCAGGAATGGGTGGTGAGTAGCACACAGGAGTGGTTAGGAGGGGGAAGAGAAACAGATCAGCGGTAAGGCCGGTCGGTCAGGGCATGCACTGGAAGTAGGTAAAAGTTGTAGCAGGGGGTACCCTATTCAATGCCAGGCAGTGTATACAAGTGCCTAGAGATATATATATATGTGTGAGGACATGTAGTTAATGCCAAGCATGGGGTAAAAAATTCATTAGATAAGGAAAAATGAAACGCATGTGCCAGTACCTGAACGGTCTTAGGAGGTGGTGATGTTGGATACACCACTAGGTTGCCACCTATGAATAAATTAGGTATGGTATCAGGCAGATAAAGGGTTACAGTATGATATTTGAGAGTTGAAGCTAGTAGATGCTTGGAGATGCACTGGGCAGGTTGCCACGCACATGAACAGAGGGAGAGAGAAAGATTCAAATTGAACATAAAAATACAAAAATAAAGGTGCCTACCAGGGCCGGCCGGTCATTGATCCATCACAGCAGATAGCAGTGTAGTGCCGTGACCCTCTTAATATGGCACTAGACACTAATGGCAGACATGGGGGGAGAGGAGGGGGTGACGCCCTCCGGGTCCGTGGCGCGGGAGCCCGCCCCCTGAGCCGGCAAGCCGTGCTATTGATGGAGGGACACAAAACGCAGCCGTGTCAGGTTCCCCACACGCCGCCGTGATGTTGTTGTGGACCGGCGTGTGTAGGGGAGGTCACTTCCGGGTGCAGGTGCGCCCGGCGTCATGACGTCAGGACGTGCCGTGGGCGGGGACCCGCACCCGCGTCACCGGCTCGCAGCGGGAGCATACAGAGAGGCCAGGGATAAGTAAATGTCCCCGCCTCTCTGTGCAGTGAGGGCCGCTGATGCTAGGTGAAGCATCCAGCAGCCCTACGTGCGCTGAGTGGCAGTCAGTACCCGGGAGGGAGAGGAAGAGTGCAGTGGGGGCATCAGGGCCACACCAGGCAAGAAGGCAGAGCAGCACAATTGGCCATGATACAATTTGGGGACATCGGGGAAGTGTATGGACTCCGGGACTCTCAGATGATACACGCCCTCTTTAGTTTTGCAAGCTGTTCACGCAGGTCTTCCGTCCCCCAAAGGAATCCATCTGATTCTTTCTCTGAAGGGCTTATTCTCTGGAAGACGGATCCGGTGTTGGGCGCTTTTTGCACACCCCACATCAAACTCACTCTTGGAGAATGCAGCCTGCCATCTCAGGAGCTGAGTCTTAGCCCTTTCTTTCCATTCGGGTGAGAGAGGAGTATTCTTTGGATAGAACTCCTAGACAGGGATTCCATCATTCGCTCCCCCCACCAAATCAGATGGTGAGACTGGGGTGGCCAGATTCACTTCCCCCAGCAACATCTGAGCCGGCATCTTCATAGGCGAGGCTGGCTTGGCACTCCACAAGCGTCATCTCTGCTGCCCCGCTGGGTCCCTGACTTGCCACTTGCTGATGCTTTCCCACTTCTTAACCGTCCCTGGTTGGAGAGAAGTCTGCTCTGGTACTGGCCTCAACTCACTCACTGTGGTCTCCGGTAGCAAGGTGGATGGTCCCTTTGTGACGACAGCTTCCCTTCTACCTCTGACAAATTAAAACTAGGTACCTGCCCCCCCCCCCCAGGGGGTAAGGAGTGCCTAAAGCAGAGTTCCACCCAAGAATGGAACTTCCGCTTTAAGTGATGGTGACCCTCTGATATGCTACATTTAGCATGTCATTTTTTTTGGGGGGGTGGCGGATACCCATTTTTTTGGGGCACCCAGCCCCCACTTTCTCCCCGGGCTCCTTGGCGCCAGAAGGAACTTTACCTCTCCCTCCCTGCAATCTTCTGGGACACGTCACAGGTCCCAGAAAATTGCCCGACCATTCACAGCGTGCAGTGGCTGTGTGAAGCGACAGCCAGGCGCCCACAGTTAGAATGTCGGCGCCTCGAAGAGGAGAGGGAGAGGAGACGGGCTTTGTGGGCCAGCATTGCAGGACCGTGGGACAGCTCAGTGTCTTATTATTAAAAGTCAGCAGCTACACTTTTTGTAGCTGTTGACTTTTAAATGGGTGGAACTCTGCTTTAAAGCGGAACTTCCACTTTTGGGTGCAACTCCGCTTTAAGTATGACATTTTTGTAATAATTTTACTTATGTATGCATTTATTATATATGACAGCTGAAGCTTTATTGAGTCTGTCCTTAAAGTTTTAAGTGGATCCACAAACCAGCATGAGAGGCCTTTTGTTTTACTGTGCACTAAAGTCCAGATTCAGCTAAAGAACATTCAAGTGACTCCGGGCTCATAGGAGAATTCTGCAGAGAATGGCGGTAGCATTGTGTAACACTATCACTTGCTGCATCCAGGATCTGCCCACCTTCACAGGAAGAAAGGGACCTGTGATGTCACATAACTAGTTCAAAGAGAAAAGAAAAAAGGTATGCATGCAAAATATATTTCTAAATAAATCTGTGGGGGACTAAAGGGGAGGGGCAGGAAAAGTTGGGCCACACTGGGGTTTGCCACTTTGACTACTGGAATGCCTTGCATTAAATTGTTGACTATTGGAGTGTCTGGTGTCTATTGACTGCTGGAAAGCAGTTAAATTTGTATGTGGGATAAAAGGTTGATCAGGTTTTTTTTACCCATAAACTGTGGTTGATGTCAATGAGGCATGGCTGCAAATAAGTTTATTGTACTAACCTATGAGAAAGGTGAGTAAGAAACTGAGGACTGGAAGTGTTAGCCTCTGGTGAGTGGTTAGATTCTAATCCATTTGAAGTGCTGTGACATCACCTAAAAAAGAGGTATGGGTACAAAGATTCCCAGAAATGTCAATGAACCAAAACAGCTTTGTATAGACTGGGAGGAATCCAAGGTGCTGCACAATGACCCTCTAGTTTTTACTAGATGTAAGACTTCCTCTTACATTGTTACATAGTAGGTGAGGTTGAAATATACACAAGTCCATCTAGTCCAACCTATGTGTGTGATTTTATGTCAGTACTACATTGTATATACCTGTATGTTGTGGTCGTTCAGGTGCTTATGTAATAGTTTTTTGAAATTATCGATGCTCCCCGCTGAAACCACTGCCTGTGGAAGGGAATTCCACATCCTTACCACTCTTTTTTTTTTTGTATAATTTTTATTTTCCATTTTCAATACAAATACATTAACTTTGCAATAACATAGCATCACAGGAGGGGTAGAGAGGGGGGGGGTAGGGGGTAGGGAAGGGCATAGGGAGAGGGGATCAAAGGCACAATGGTGTACTCATGACTTGGTCAAGGTATAAACATATATCTGTAACATAAATAACATAAGGGGGCACTGCATTTAGTTCGCCAGTAACGGCACCCCTCCTGTCCCAGACATTCGGTCCACCTGGACAGGCCCCCCTCCCCCCCGGCCCGTAAGGCCAGGGGGGGGGGGGGGCTCGTCCCTGTTCGGTTAAAGGTGCTGTGTCAGTGTTTCCCCAAAATTTTTATAACCATCAAACACTGAGGCACACAGGGTGGCCACACAAGGGAAAGCAAATATATGAAAATAAGTACAAACTAGAGGGCCATCTCTGTGGTCCAGATAAAACATCATTTTGGTTCACCATATTGGAGCTATAAGGATCTAACTAAGAATCCTTTACACAATACTGGAGAGGGAGTTATAGAAGGAAGGATAGAGAAAAAGAAAGAGGGTTTATAGAGAGTTAGGAAGGGGGGATGAAGGTCATATTGGAAGGCCTCACCGGATTCACTGTGAGCCTACCTTAGGCAGGTCTTGCAGACGCTGAGACGTTGAGGGGAGGTTCGCTTGGACGAGTCTCTTGAAGGACGGGTCCGCTAGGGCAAGTAGTGCTACATCTAGACTAGACGATGGCATTGTTGTGTCGTGTACGTGGGATTTCCATGAGGCCCATGTGGATTCGAATTTGTCCCTGGTGTCCCGGCAGGTAGCTAGCCAACTTTCTGCTTCCATGATCTCCCCCACCTTCCCCAACCATTCCTGCTCGCCGGGTATCCGCGAGCTCTTCCAATATACTGGTATTAAACGTTTAGCTGCGTTGAGGAGGTGGGGGAGGGCACTTTTTCTATACCTTGATACTGGTATGGGGGGTATGTGTAGTAGAAAATGTTGTGGCTGAGCTGGAATGTCTATCCCCAAACTATCTGTTATATGTTTACTAACCATGTCCCAAAATGGCTTTAGAACCGGGCAATCCCACCAGATGTGGAGGAATGTGCCTCTCATTCCGCATCCCCTCCAACACGTGTCAGAGGCGGTGGGGAATATCCTAGCTAATGTGGTGGGTACTCTGTACCACCGTGATAACATTTTGTAATTATTCTCTTGAGTCTTCGAATCTATGGAGCTCTTATGGGTTAGGTAGTATACTGAGTGAAGTTGGTTTTCCGTCAGGACATGTTGGAGGTCTCTCTCCCATTCCCTGACAAACAGGGGTTTGGGGTTGGGTGTAGCGGATTCTAGCAGGCCGTACAAAGTCGAGATCAGGTGAGTAAGTGGCTCTGATGTCGCCCACAAGTTTTCATATTCCGTCAGAGTGGTCCTGTATTGTGTCAGCTTGTGGCCTTTAGCCATGAAAGTTTCCAGTTGGCGGTGTCTCCAGAAGTCAAAAGGGAAGCTGCCATATCGTTCCCTCAACGTGGTGAGTGGTACTACCGAGCCCCCCTCTATGAATCCTTACCACTCTTACAGTAAAGAACCCTCTACGCAGTTTAAGGTTCAACCGCATTTTTTCTCATTTTAGTGAATGGGCGCGTTCAGCTAAACCACCTCTACGGGCCTTCCTTTATCTAGATTGCAGCTCCCCTCCTCATAGAAGGTTAATAGATTGGTTTGGCAAGAATGATTCTTCATGAATCCATGCTGATTACTGTCAATGATACCATTGTCATTACTAAAATCTTGTATATAGTCCCTTATCATCCCCCCAAGAGCTTGCATACAATTGATGTTAGGCTAACTGGTCTGTAATTCCCAGGGATGTATCTTGGCCCTTTTTAAATATTGGTGCTACACTGGCTTTTCTCCAATCAGCTGGTACCATTCCAGTCAGTAGACTGTTCGTAAAAATTATGAATAATGGTCTGGCAATTACTTGACTGAGTTCTTTATGGACCCTCGGGTGCAAGCCATTTGGTCCCAATGACTTATTAATGTTACATTTTTCAAGTCTATTTCTAATTCTGTCCTCTGTTAGCCATGAGAGAGCTTCCTGTGACGTATCATGAGGATAAACATTACAGTTTTGGTTACTGAAGCCCCCAATTCCCTCATGAAGACTGAGGAGAAGAATAAATTCAATACCTTTGTCATCTCTCCATCCTTAGTAACCAGATTCCCTTCATCGTTCTTTATAGCATCAATATGATCTGACCTCCCTTTCTTACTATTTATGTATTTAAATAATTTCTTGGGATTTTTCTTACTCTCCTCCGCTATGTGCCTTTTGTGTCCTATCTTATCTGCCTTGATTGCACCCTTACATTTGTACATTGGTTCTTGTTGCATTCTTTGTAAAGTTGGAATGCTGATGATGATCCCTCAGCCTTGTATTTTTTGAAGGTTTTCTCTTTTGCTTTTATATGCATTTTTATGTTGGAGTTAAGCCACCCAGGATTTTCATTAGCTCTTTTAAATTTATTTCCCATTGGGATGCACTGTGTCAGGGCTCTAGTCGCCCTGGGCACCCTAGCCGGAGGGTGCGCGGGCACCTGGGCAGCCCTGGTCCCTCTGAACGCCGGCGCGCGCGTCGGCGTGCGCCGCGGGCGCGTGCACGCGCCGACGGGACTCGTGCGCGCGCTCCCGTGCGCAAATAGCGGGCGCGCGCGCCCCCGTGCGCGTGCACGTGCGCGATCGGCGCCGCTTTGGCGCCAGTGGCCGTATTTAAAGGGGACAGCTGCCTGCATGCGGCGCTGTCCGTCTCAGCTCCCACCTGTGACCCCAACCTGAACCTGTCTGAGCTTCCTACCTGTGACCCGGCTTGTTTGACTCCGCTACTTTCTCCGTTCCTTGACCCCGGCTTGTTTGACCCTGCTCTGGACTGTGTTACTGTTGCTGAACCCCCGGCTTGCCTCCTGACCATCCTCCTGCCTGCCGTCCTTACCTGTCTGCCTTACCTGTTGTGACCCGGCTTGCCTGACCATCCCTGCTCCAGTGTCCCTGCACAGGTCTTCGCTGCTGCCGTCATCTGCTGATCTTCTGCCGTTGCTGTCAGCTACTTCAGCCGTCTGCTGCTGCTCCTGTTGTCGGTTTACCTCCTGCCTCCTGGCTTTCTGCCGAACCTTCATCTGCAGACCTACCCTCTGAGCAAGCCCTGCATCTACCCTGCATCAGCCTGCTGCATCCACACGGACACTCCTACCCGCTGAGTTCACGGCTACGCTGTCCCCAATCCAGCAGGCCCTGAACCAGAGTTGTAAGAGAGGTCTCCAACCATCAAGTCAGGCTCAGCACTACCAGGTACCTAACAGTACGGACAGCCAATATGACTGAGCCTGCGGATGGAGCCTCAACCATGCGGGAAATGTGCTCCCACCTGGCAGCCCTCACACAAGCCGTGAAATCCCTGCAGGAGGGATACACCAAGCTGGAAGGCCAAGTTCAACAACTTGCCAGCCCCATGGCTGCTGCACCTCCACCACCAGTGCAACCTGCCTCCCAACCAACAGTGGTGATGCTTCCCCCTGAACCTAGAGTACCTATCCCAGAAAGGTTCTCGGGTGACCGGTCCAAGTTTCAAGCTTTCCGAGATGCCTGCCAGCTTTACTTTGCCCTGCAACCCCGGACCTTCTCCCTGGAAGTCACCAAGGTGGGATTCGTGGTGTCCCTTCTACAAGGAGAACCCCAGTCCTGGGCCCACCGTCTTCTGGGAGCCAACAGTGTCATGACCCAGTCCTTAGCCGCCTTCTTCCAGGCAATGGCACAGTTGTATGACGACCCTCAACGCACGGCTACAGCTGAATCTGCCCTATCCGCGCTCCAGCAAGGCCGCAGGACGGCTGAGGACTATATCACGGACTTTAGGCGCTGGAGCGCGGATACTCAATGGAACAATGCGGCCCTCAGACACCAGTTCCGCATGGGCCTCTCAGAGGGGTTGAAAGACGAACTGGCCCGTGTAGGAGTTCCTGAGGATCTTGAGGACCTTGTCACTCTGACAATCCAATTGGACCGTCGCCTACGGGAGCGCCGAGCTGAACGCTCTGCTTTGCCCAGTCGCCCAGCTTGGATGGTCGCTAGGGCTCCTGTTCCTGCCACTCGCTACCTACCTGCTCCCTCTACACCTCCCGTGGGACCTGCTTCAGATGGTTCCGAACCGATGCAGATTGGTCTTCTACGTGCCCCCTTGACGCCCGAGGAACGGGCCCGACGTCGCCAGTTGAATCTGTGTCTGTACTGTGGGGGCTCTGGACATTTCGTGAATGGTTGCCCTGTCAAGACGCGTAAGTGCTTGTCATCCGTTTCTCCTCTCTCTGCACCCTGCCCAGCCAGTACTATTCACCTTACCCTTCCTCTGTCGTTGCAGTGCCAGGGAAGGACAATCCTCACCAGCGCCATCATTGACTCCGGGGCGTGTAGCTGTTTCGTGGATGCCACCTTCGCCAACACTCACGCCCTGCCGCTCCAGAAGAAGACCCAAGGACTTACTGTGTTTCTGGCGGATGGGTCCCGCATTAAGTCTGGCCAGGTGACTCAAGAGACTCTGCCCTTAACCGCTACAATTTTCCCTCAACATCAGGAGCTCCTGACCATGGACGTGATCTCCTCTCCCCTGTTCCCGGTCATCCTGGGTATGCCATGGCTCCAGGCCCATAACCCGCTGATCCATTGGTCCACCGGGGAGGTAGAATTTCAATCTCGGTACTGCCAGGAACACTGCCTACCTGCAACCCTCGGAACATCCTCTACCTTGCTTTGCCTAGACGCGGATCAAGACCTACGCCAATCTGTACCCCAACCTTATCATGACTTTCTGGACGTTTTCAGCAAGCGGGGGGCAGACTCCCTTCCGCCCCACCGTCCCTATGATTGCCCCATCGAGCTCCTCCCTGGGGCTGAAATTCCCTTCGGTCGCATTTTTCCTCTCTCCGAGAAAGAACAAGAGGCCCTGAAGACCTACATTGCCGAAAACTTAAAGAAGGGGTTCATCCGCCATTCCACCTCTCCTGCTGGCGCAGGCATCTTCTTCGTCACCAAGAAGGATCAGTCCTTGAGGCCCTGTGTGGACTACCGGGAACTCAATAAAATAACGGTCAAGAATCGGTACCCCCTGCCCTTAATCCCTGAGCTCTTTCAGAAGCTAAGATCGGCAACGGTTTTCACCAAATTGGACCTCAGGGGTGCATACAATTTGGTCCGCATTCGGGCCGAGGACGAGTGGAAGACGGCTTTCCGGACTCGTTTCGGCCACTATGAGTACTTGGTCATGCCCTTCGGGCTCTGTAATGCCCCGGCCACGTTCCAGCATTTCATCAATGATGTACTCAGAGACTATTTGGACATTTTCGTGATCGTCTATCTGGACGACATCTTGATTTTCTCCCAAACCCTAGAACAACATCGTGGGCATGTGGGCAAGGTACTCCTTCGACTCCGACGGCACGGCCTGTATGCAAAGGCCGAGAAGTGCGAATTTGAGCAGCAGGAAATCCAGTTTTTGGGACTTGAAATCTCCCCGGCAGGCATTAGAATGGACCCTCAGAAGGTGTCCACCGTTCTTGACTGGCCAGCACCTGTAGATAGAAAAGGAATCCAACGGTTCGTAGGATTTGCAAACTTCTACAGGAAGTTTATTAAGGGGTTCTCTGCTATCATCACCCCCATCACCCAGCTGACCAAGCAGGGCACACGCTTCCACTGGGGCCCGGAAGCTCAAGGGGCCTTTGATCAGCTTAAAAGACTGTTTACCTCCGCCCCTATCCTCAGTCACCCCGACCCTGCCCTCCCTTACATCTTGGAGGTCGATGCATCTGAAGTGGCAGTTGGGGCGGTCGTGTCACAACGACAGGGCAATAAAGACGCCATGCACCCAGTGGGATTTTTCTCTCGGAAACTTTCTCCAGCCGAGAGGAATTATGATGTCGGGGACCGGGAGCTCTTGGCTATCAAATCGGCACTAGAAGAATGGAGGTACCTCTTGGAGGGAGCTAATCATCCAGTACTCATCTACACTGACCACAAGAACCTTGAGTACTTACGAACTGCCAAGCGACTCAAACCCCGACAAGCCCGCTGGGCTCTGTTTTTCTCAAGGTTCTGCTTTCATATTACGTATCGTCCCGGTTCCAAGAATGTGAAACCTGACGCCCTTTCCCGGATGTTTGACAGTCCCAAGGACTCCACCACCCCAGACACCATCCTATCTTCCGGAAACTTTCTACTTTTACAGCCAGATCTGCTATCTCAAATCCGGGAGGCATCCGCCAGTTCCCAGGGACCCCATGGGGTCACCCTAACTTCCAGTGATGGACTTCTCTGGAGGGGAAGTCAAGTCTTCGTCCCCGAATCTGTAAGGGTGAAGGTCCTGACCCTTCTACACGACCATCCACTGGCAGGACACTTCGGGAGCCGTAAAACTGTGGAGCTGGTGCAACGCACCTTTTGGTGGCCCAAACTAAAGGAATTCTGCAAGTCTTATGTTGACTCCTGCCCTGTTTGTAACCGCAGCAAGACGTCTAGGAACCGAGCTTGGGGACTTTTGAAGCCTCTTCCTGCACCTGATCGACCTTGGCGAATGTTGTCCATGGACTTTATAGTCGAGCTTCCGTGCTCAGAGGGGTGCTCTGCTATTTTTGTAGTAGTGGACCGGCTGTCCAAAATGGCCCACTTTTTGCCTTTAAGGGGAACACCATCTGCCACAGAGACTGCCCATCTTTTTATTAAGGAGATAGTCAGGTTACATGGGGTTCCGGCCAATATAGTATCAGATAGGGGGGTCCAGTTCACGTCCCGTTTTTGGAGGGCCCTTTGTGAGATCCTTAAGATTGAGCTGGCCCTTTCTTCTGCATACCACCCCCAAACTAATGGGCAGACGGAACGCACCAACCAGACTTTAGAGCAATACATAAGGTGCTTCACGTCCTTTGTGCAGGACGATTGGGTGTCCCTATTACCCCTAGCTGAATTCTCTTATAATAATGCCAGTCATTCAGCCACAGGACAATCCCCATTTTTTGCCAACTACGGTTTTCACTTGTCTTTTCTCCCTGACTTTCTCCCAGAATCTTCAGTCCCGGCAGTCCAGGATACAGCTTCGTTCCTCAGCCGCAACAACAGGATTCTTCAGGAGGCAATCACCAAGGCACAGGAGGACAGCAAAAGATTCTTTGATCGGAAGAGGAGGGGTGAGCTGAACTTGCAGGTGGGCGACCAGGTATGGCTAGCTACAACTAACCTTAGACTTGCTTGTCCCTCTAAGAAGCTTGCTCCCAAGTTCTTAGGACCTTTCCCTGTGAAGAGGAGGATCAATGAAGTTTCCTATGAGCTGTCCCTGCCCGACTCTATGAGAGTCCACCCAGTCTTCCACGTTTCTCTCCTGAAACCCGCTGTGCCCGATCCCTTCCCTGATAGGGGTACAAACCCACCCGGACCTGTCCTGGTCCAAGGTAATGAGGAGTACGAGGTAGAGGCCATCCTTGATTGCAGGAGACGTAGGGGGGAGAGGCAGTTCCTGATTAAGTGGAAGGGGTATGGGGCCGAGAGTAATTCATGGGAGCCAGAATGCAACCTTCATGCCAAGAGACTAATCCGCACCTTTCTTTCTTCCCATCCAGAAAGACAACGCCTAATGGGCACCCGGAGGTTGCCCCTTGTGAGGGGGCAATGTCAGGGCTCTAGTCGCCCTGGGCACCCTAGCCGGAGGGTGCGCGGGCACCTGGGCAGCCCTGGTCCCTCTGAACGCCGGCGCGCGCGTCGGCGCGCGCCGCGGGCGCGTGCACGCGCCCGCGGGACTCGTGCGCGCGCTCCCGTGCGCAAATAGCGGGCGCGCGCGCCCCCGTGCGCGATCGGCGCCGCTTTGGCGCCAGTGGCCGTATTTAAAGGGGACAGCTGCCTGCATGCGGCGCTGTCCGTCTCAGCTCCCACCTGTGACCCCAACCTGAACCTGTCTGAGCTTCCTACCTGTGACCCGGCTTGTTTGACTCCGCTACTTTCTCCGTTCCTTGACCCCGGCTTGTTTGACCCTGCTCTGGACTGTGTTACTGTTGCTGAACCCCCGGCTTGCCTCCTGACCATCCTCCTGCCTGCCGTCCTTACCTGTCTGCCTTACCTGTTGTGACCCGGCTTGCCTGACCATCCCTGCTCCAGTGTCCCTGCACAGGTCTTCGCTGCTGCCGTCATCTGCTGATCTTCTGCCGTTGCTGTCAGCTACTTCAGCCGTCTGCTGCTGCTCCTGTTGTCGGTTTACCTCCTGCCTCCTGGCTTTCTGCCGAACCTTCATCTGCAGACCTACCCTCTGAGCAAGCCCTGCATCTACCCTGCATCAGCCTGCTGCATCCACACGGACACTCCTACCCGCTGAGTTCACGGCTACGCTGTCCCCAATCCAGCAGGCCCTGAACCAGAGTTGTAAGAGAGGTCTCCAACCATCAAGTCAGGCTCAGCACTACCAGGTACCTAACACACTGGCTAATGCCCTTATTTAATTTGCTCTTAAAGCATACCCATTTCTCCTCCGTGTTCTTTGTTCCTAAGATTTTATCCCAATTTGTATCTTCTAGAAAGGCTCGTAGTTTAGGGAAGTTGGCTCTTTTGGAAATTCAGTGTCTTTGTAATCCCCTTATGTTTCCTATTAGTGTGATTTATACTGAAACTAATTGACCTGTGATCGCTATTTTCTAAATTGGGCCGTATTTCCACATCCGTGATCAGGTCTGTATTGTTGGTAATCAGTAGGTCTAGTAACGCTTTGTTTATAGTTAGTGCATTTACCATCTGACCCATAAAATTGTCCTGCAAGACATTTTGGAACTGGCGAGCCTTAGATAAATGCGCGGTTCCTTCCACCCAGTCTATGTATGAATAATTAAAATCCCCCATTATGATGACACTTCCCATCCTTGCCGCTAGTCCAATTTGTGATAGGTGGTCCCCCTCCGCCTCCTTCCTCTGGCTAGGGGGCTTATAGCATACTCCCAGTATTACTTTCCCCTTAGTTTCATCCCTTTGCAGCTCAACCCATAAGGATTCCACCTCCTATCTTGCTCACTTAGTGATGTCATCTCTTACTGTAACATTGAATTGGACAGTGCTTATTTATAGGGCATGCAAAGCAGGAGGCATTCTTTGTGATGGCTTATCATTATCAATACTTCTATTTTGTAATATTCAAATAGTATCTATTTATCTATCTATCTATCTATCTAGGTACATCCCCAGCTAACCTGTCCTCCATTTAAAACACATGCAGAGTGGGACAGAGATGGGTGAGGGAGCGATGAATTTCTGTATTCTAGCAGGCATGGCTGATAACAATAATTGGAATTTATGTGCTGCAGACACCCTAAGGTTGATTTACTAAAGGCGAAGAAACTGTGCACTTTGCAAGAGCAGTTGCTCCAGAGCTTAGTAAATGAGCAGAAGCTCTGCTGACTTTCATCATCCAATCATGTGCAAGCAAAAATGTTTTTTAAATTTTCCTTGCATGTGATTAGGTATTTTTTGCAAAGTGAACCTTTACCTCATATACTAAGCTATGGAGCAACTGCACTTTGCAAAGTGCACAGTCTATTTGCCTTTAGTAAATCAACCCCACTGGGTTTTTAGCACAAATAAAAAATTAGAAGCACACTGGATTTATGGAAAATCAACAGGTGTTTGATCAGGTTGATCAACTAAAACTGGAGAGTACAAAATCAGGTGCAGCACTGCATAGAAACCAATCAGCTAGCAGGTTTTTCTTCAAAGCTTAAAGCGGTTCTGCACACACTCATTTTTTTTTTTTTTTTTTTATTGTGATGTTAAAAGTATTTTGAGTCTTACAATAAACTCACTTTTTTGGTGTCTGTCCAGTATCCATGTCCGTTTTTTAGAAAAATCTGCACTTTTAAAATAAAAATAACAGCAATGTAATTTTGCTTGTGGGCATTTGAAATCCACAAGCAGTCACTTCCTTGTTCCCTTTCTTTATGGGAACCAGCATGCCTCAGGTCCTTAAAATCTCGTGAGATTTTGGGTCGGATATCCGTAAATCTCACGAGATTTTGGTCGGATCTCCGTAAATCTCGCGAGATTTTGGTCGGAACTCCGCAAATCTCGCGAGATTTCGGTCGGATCTCCGCAAATCTCGCGAGATTTCGGTCGGATCTCCGCAAATCTCGCGAGATTTCGATCGGATCTCCGCAAATCTCGCGAGATTTCGGTCGAATCTCCGCAAATCCCGCGAGATTTCGGTCGGATCTCCGCACATCTCGCGAGATTTCGGTCGGATCTCCGCACTGACTCCTGGGATGAATGACACCAGATCCCAGGAGACAGTGCGGCATGACGAGGATCCCCGCACAGACCCCGCCCACCCCCGCAGAGACAGAGTAATGGGTGCAAAGACACAGCAATTACAAGGTAAGAAAAAAAAAAAAAAACGGCCATTTAGTACTCTTTGCCTGATTTGGAAGGCAATGAGATTTCGTTTAAAAAGTGTGTGCAGAACCGCTTTAATGGTTAAAGCTAAAGTTTAAAGCTGATTGACTACCATGCACAGCTGCATGAGATTTTGCACTTTCCATTTTTAGTAAATCAACCCCAATGACTCTAGAGGGATAAAATGTGCAGTATTAGGCCCCTTTCACACTGGGGCGGGAGCCGCGGCGACGGTAAAGAATCGTTATATTTAGCGCTGCTTTACCGTCATTTTAGCCGCGGTATTCGGCCGCTAGCGGTGCGGTTTTAACCCCCGCTAGCGGCCGAAAAAGGGTTAAATTCCCACCGCAAATCGCCACCGCAGCGGCGATTTGCGGCGGTATTGCCGCGGTATTACCGCGGTGTCCCATTGAAATCAATGGGTAGGAGCGGTATAGGAGCGGTGAATACACCGCTCCTATACCGCTCCAAAGATGCTGCTAGCAGGACTTTTTTGACCGTCCTGCTAGCCGGCTTTCACACTGGAGTCAATGGGGCCGGATTTTTTCAGGCGGTGTACAGGCGCTATTTTTAGAGCTGCACCACATTAAAAACGCCCCAGTGTGAAAGGGGCCTTAGAGAAATGTACTGAATATATAAAAAAATTTTTTTTGACATACACTTTAACCAGATTGTGTTTGTCTGCTAACTTAGCTGCAGATCAGACCACACTTTAGGAAGCATTCATGCAGACATCCAGATAATTCCCAAAGGGTTCACAAATGTTTCCTTGCAAATATATAAATTTGTGTAAATGTTTGCATTCAAGTGTGTTTTTGAGTCACTGTATTTTACACAATCTTTTCTTTCAACAGTTCTATATTGGTGAATGATATCTTTGTTTTCTAGATATCAATTTTAACATAATCTTATGTGGGCTCCCTGCAGTGAGAATAAATACAACTGATTTCCATAGCAACTGTACAGGTAACAAAGAAAACTGCCTTGCTTATTCATTCACTTTTTAGATTGCCCCAGGGTGAATTAAAAGCATTGCTGCTGCAAGGCAGAGTAAATGAATTTAAATAAAATAGAATCTAGCTATAAGAACATGCTGCAGATAAGATTCTTACAACATTTACTAGATTGTTGGCCTTCAGCATACAAAAATATGTGCTTATGAAAACAAGGATAATCAGGCTGATTCACAAAATGAAGTTGCACACTTTCCCCAGCAAGTGTAGTGCTCACTCTGAAAGGGCCACTGTTTCTCAGGTTCACTGTTCCTGTGCCCATGTCTCTGCAAATATTAGCATGTACTTTAACATACCAGTCTGTTTGGGGAATAATTAATGCAAATGTTAATGCAGTACTCAGTGGCAACCATGGTAAACTATGCAATAAATACATAATGTAAATAGGTGAACAGTAGAAAAAAATATACTGTAGAAAAAAGTTTGTGCAGAAAGCACTCCTTAACACTATATCGGGGCAATCCTAGCTAAGGAGAGCTATGCCACCCCAACAGCTCAGCAGTCTGTAATACACTCTGTCTTCTGCTAGGCAGCTCGTTGGGGCCTGTTATGTTGGAGTGCTCCGGATAATGTCCTTTTAAGCACTGATAATTGTACTGGCTCTGTGATACTTGCAGGCAGCACTGTCCCTTTTTTGTCAAAGTGCAGCTGCTGACTTTTAATAAATGGACACTTACCTGTTCAAGGGTCCAGCGATGTCGGCAGCAGATAACGAGCAATCGCTCGTCTCTCGGCTGCCCCCGCCGCCATCGTCTGTCAGGGAATCAGGAAGTGAAGCGTTGCAGCTTCACTGCCCGGTTCCCTACTGCACAAGCGCGAGACGCGATGCGCGCCTTCACTGGTCCTCGTTGTGTCCTGGGAACTGTGTGTTTCCCAGAACACAACGGGGGCGGAGCATCTGCGGCTAGCTGCGGCTAGCTGCGGCTAGCTGTTCCCGGAAGTGGGTGCAGATACCTGGATTATACAGGTATCTGCACCCCCTCCCCCCTGAAAGGTGCCAATTGCACCGGAGGGGGGGGGGGTAATCCAATCAGTGGAAGTTCCACTTTAGGGTGGAACTCCGCTTTAAGTGCCTTCAGTCCCTCTGAACAACATCCATCCTTGGCTTAGGCAAAGTAATACAAAACCACCAATCCTCTTAGCCCAAGTCCCTCATTGTATCTACAGTTTTCTCCTTCCAGCCCACCAAGCCAGCTCAGTCTTTAAGGAACTAAACTTTCCACAATCCTCTTCTACTGCACATTCCTATCTGGCAGGCTTAACACCTGCTGCTTAGCTCCACAATAACAGTCACCTCCCGCAGCTGTGTCTGTGAGAATGTCTCCCCTGATGCTTAGCCACAGTGTCCTTGTCACGTACCTGGTCAGTGAGCCTGACATGTAGAGGGCCTCTTGTACAGCTCTGGCTCAGGGGCCACTGATAGTGAGACAGCAGCCACAGGAGCACAGTGACGTAGGAGTGCCTGTAATTAGTCCAGTAGTCTGCATGGCAGCAGTCAGCAGATGGATGTGGCAGCAAGCAGGCTGGTAGTAGAAGAACTTGGCAATGAACTTGGCAGACTGAAGTGGGCAGCTGAAAGCAGGAACCAGATGAGTACTTGTTGGACTGAGAGTTGTAGCAGGCTGGATGAGCAAGATGCAGGGTCAGACAAGTTGGGTTGGTAACAGTCGGGTAGATCAGACATAGATGGTAGACAGCAGGATAGCCGGGTCACAAGCCAAGTCGGTACCGGGAGATCAATCAAGCAGAATCCAAAGACAAGCCCGGGTCAGGGTATGTAGCAGAGAATCACAGGTTATTGGTGAGCCGGATCAAGATCAGAGGTCACACGGAATCAGGAACAACACACAGAAGCTGCAGACCAAACAGGAATGAGTCCATACTGCAGCCAGTTTAAATATTCCGCTTGGTCCCAGCATTAGTAACAGGATTGTGCGCACACTTATGCACCACAAAGAGCCACCTGCATGGACATACCTTCCCTGACAGTCCTTTTCCCTTTCAGCGCTGCAGACTGGGCTACTCACGTAAAAAGGTTTGCCAGTGTCACAATATCGCTCTCACGTGGAGATCTGGCAGTGGCGAATGAACAGTCTCATACATGCACCATTGCCCTGCTAATATGGTTTAAACATTTAGTAAATATCTCACAACATGTGAATCAACTGTATTTTTTTGAGTTTTACTGCTTAAAATGTGCTTATTTTGGTATGTCTTTTCCTTGTATGCTTTTTCTTAGAAAAATGACTAGTGTTGTCATAAACTTAAACTTTTAAAACTTCTCTTTCATTGGTCAAATAAAGCACATTGTTGTTGTTGTTTGTCAAGTGACTAGTGGAGGCTGGTCGGTCACCAGCCCCACACCCCATCTAGGATTGCAGGCAGAACTTCCTCCGGGCGGTGGGCTGCAGGCGGCGTCTCCTCCTCCTGGTGCTTCACAGCGGCTTCCCCTGTGTCTCCTCCCTCCTCCTCCTTGGTGGCCAATAGGATCACTTCTCCTCATGGCCAGGTCTCAGGACCCGCCTCCTGATTGGCCAGGAGGAGAATCAGGAAGACAATAGTGAATATTAATTTGCTATTGTCACACAACTGGATGACCCACCCTTTTTCGAAGCCTATTAGAGCCTCAGGCTCTAATCATGTGCTTCTGAAAAAAAGAAAAACTCCATTGGAATCCATGCTTCCAGTGCCCCACATGTAGATTAGGGGGCCGGGCGCATGGATTAGGGGGGCAGTGCCCCTGCGCCCTGCATTATGGGCCAACACTGCAAGTGACTTTTCCTTGTCTTTTGACTGTTCTTTGAATGATTTAGAAACTCTCCCTTGATTTTCTGTGATAAATTTTGCTAAATGGAAACTAAAAGAGGAGCAGATCATGTATGACTAATGGCATCACATTATTCTGGATGCCACACATGATTCACTGCCAGAAATGGTTCATATACTAGTCAGAATCTATGAGGTACATATGACCAGGCAGTGTAACCTCATGATTAATGTGACTTTCCACTGTGTGGAACAATATTTTTTTATTTGGTAAAGGACTTTTGACAAGTCTCTGTGCGTTTTTCAATTTAACTTCTGTGAAAGAGTTGGAAGGTGGTCTTATATACTTAAAAATAAATTTTCTTTTGGGGGGGGGGGGTGCACAGATGTGTTGACTCCCTAATTCCAAAGTGGTATCCCGCAACCTGTAACTTTTTCTCCACAAATCTCCATATTCTTTTTGGTCGATGGAATGTCGTGATGAGTCTCCACAAGATGGTAAAAAGTTACCTTATGGGTAGAGGCCTTAGGTGTCACCCCTGCTAAGTTAACCCACCAATGTTGACAGCAAGAGGGGGCAGCATGCTTGCTTTGCTAAATTTTTCTGATCTCCCAGCCTGCGTTCTTTTACAAGTGTGTTATTTAGAAATGGACATGGAATTTATAAAACTAAAGATGTGTAAAGATACCAATAGTGACAGAAAATGAAAAAACCTTTACAAAACAAATGCTTTGTTAATGAAAGCCAGAATAATAAAAAAGCAATGCAAACTGAAACTGTGCCTTGCTCCTGTCCAACTGTGGTATTTCCCACATGCAAGTTTGGATACCATGTGGAGATTCAATATTCATAGCAGACTCTGGTCGAGCAGAGAAACTATTATGCAGCAGCCACATAGAGGAAAGGGATGGTGAGGGTGTCACTGACTGTACTTCCTGTAATGTATCAAAATAAACACACACAAACACTGTTAAACCATTTTATTAAAATATTCATATTTGCCTGCTTTGTCAAGTTTGGGGTACAATGAGGAAAGGACTATGTTTGCTTCAAGATTGACTTTTGCCACATGCCGTTGCTCAAGCAACTTTCACTTGTTTGTATTTAGCTGCAGGAACTTGTAGTTAGGATGTGTATAAAATGTGCAATGTAAATATATTATCAGAGTGTATATATTCTATTTTTGGACTTTTATACAAAACCCCTGTCCAATTTTTTACCCTTTCCCCAATCCAACCAATTTATATGGGATGCCTTTACTCCTGGGCCCAGGAGGTATTTTTCCACAGCTGAGGACAGCTGTGATTTTGTTGGGGGGTGAATGTAGCACCCTCTACCAATAGGTAGGTGCTAGCATAGGATTTTTACTAGAGAAACTGTCAGCACAGGTAAATTTAGGCAGGCCTATGCTTTAAGCTAGGCCTGTCTGTTTTGATCTGGGGGCAGGGAGCGCAGAGCCGATCGGCCCTATAGGCACACTATGCAAGCTGCTTAGGGCCCCGCCGCTGTGGGGGGGCCCCCAAGACCCAGCACCCCCCCCTGCACCTCTGGCTGGCCGTTTAGAGTGCAGTGAGGAGAGGTGGGAGGAGGTGGAAGGCGGCGATCGGCAGCTCTATGGTGCCTGAGTGGGCGGCGGGATCTCCCTGGGGTTTGTAGTATTCTCAGTGTATACAGTGGAGAGGAGAAGGGAGGGGCCTCTGACCCAGGCAGGTATCAGTTTCACTTTCACTCTGCTTGAACACTGTTGCTGATGCCCGGGTCAGAGGCCCCTCCCCTCTCCGCTGTATACATTCGGAGATAGAACTACTAGCCCCAGGGAGATCCCCCTGCCTGTGAACACCATATAGCTGCCGATCGCCGCCTCCCACCTCCACCAGCCAGGTACAGGGGAACCTCTGCAAGGGGGGAGTCAGCTGTTTGGGGGCCCAAATGTAAGAGGGGGGTTTCTGGGGACACTAATGTAAGGAAGGGGGGCCTCTGGGGACACTAATGTAAGGACGGGCCCTCTGGGGACACTGATGTAAGGAGAGGGCCCTCTGGGGACACTGATGTAAAGACGGGGCCCTCTGGGGACACTGATGTAAAGACGGGGCCCTCTGGGGACACTGATGTAAGAGGGGGCCCCCTGGGGACACTAATGTCAGAGGGGGGGCTCTCTCTGGGGACCCTGTGTAAGGAGGGGCTCTCTGGGGACCCTGTGTAAGGAGGGGCTCTCTGGGGACACTAATGTAAGAGGGAAGTCTCTTTTGGGACACTAATGTAAGGGGGCTCTCTGGGGACCATGCTGTAAGGGGGGGGCTCTCTGGGACCCTGGTGTAAGGGGGGCTCTCTGGGGACCCTGTGTAAGGGGGGCTCTCTGGGGACCCTGAATGTAAGGGGGGCTCTCTGGGGACCTGATGTAAGGAGGGGCTCTCTGGGAAGCCTGGTGTAAGGGGAGGCCCTGGGACCCTGGTGTAAGGGGAGGCTCTCTGGGGACCCTGATGTAAGGGGGGCTCACTGAGGACCCTGATGTAAGGGGGGCTCACTGGGGACCCTGATGTAAGTAGGGAGGCTCACTGAGGACCCTGATGTAAGGGAGGCTCTCTGGGACCCTGATGTAAGTAGGGAGGCTCACTGGGGACCCTGATGTAAGTAGGGAGGCTCACTGGGGACCCTGATGTAAGGGAGGGGCTCTCTGGGGACCCTGATGTAGGGGGGCTCTCTGGGGACCCTGATGTAGGGGGGCTCTCTAGGGACCCTGATGTAAGGGGGGCTCTCTGGGGACCCTGATGTAAGGGGAGGCTCTGGGGACCCTGATGTAGGGGGAGGCTCTCTGGGGACCCTAATGTAGGGGGAGGCTCTCTAGGGACCCTGATGTAAGGGGCTCTCTGGGGACCCTAATGTAGGGGAGGCTCTCTGGGGACCCTGATGTAGGGGGAGACTCTCTGAGGACACTGATTTAAGGGGGGCTGTCTGGGGACCCTTGTGTAAGGGGGGCTCTCTGGGGACCTTGGTGTAAGGAGGGGCTCTCTGAGGACCCTGATGTAAGGGGGGCTCTCTGAGGACCCTGATGTAAGGGGGGCTCTCTGGGGACCTCATTCTGGTCTATATTGTTGTACTTATTCTTTGACTGTTTTGTTTAAAGGAGGGAGGATTGTTTTGGGAGCAATGAAGTGTCAGGTGTGACTGTGTGGCAATGGCAAATGGTTTACATAGCTCACGGCATCACGGGTCAAGTAGAGGGCCCCTTAGCAGAATTTTGCTTAGGGCCCAAGGGAGGTCAGGATCGGCACTGCCATTGCCCATAGCAACCAAATCCAAACTTGACGCTAAGTGTTGTCGTCCATAGCAACCATCCAGGATCAGCGCTGCCATCACGCCCCTGCACTCAGTTGTCTCAATGGATACTCACCACCATGATAAGCCCTGCAACCAGTGACTGTAACCATGGGGTATCATCCGTGGCAACCACGGCGATCGATCGCGCTCCGGATTACAAATATGTCCAGCGTCTGCATGGCGCAGACATTGCACACTGTATTGCAGAAGAATTTTTTTTTTTTACTTTATTAATCCTGCTTAACACAGTAAAAGGAGTTGTGAATGTCTGCTGTTGCCCCTAGTAACGGTTTCATTTCAGCCTCAAGTCCAATCGCTGTCAAAAGTTTGTAGACTTCACCTCCGTAACAACTCTAAAATTCGCCCCTTTTTAACAAATGAAACCACCAAGCTCCTCATTCACTCCCTCGTTATCTCTCACCTTGACTATTGCAACTCCCTTCTCATTGGCCTGCCTCTCCATAGGCTATCCCCTCTTCAATCTATCATGAATGCTGCTGCCAGACTTATCCACCTTACCAACCGTTCAGTGTCTGCCAACCCTCTCCTCCAATCCCTACACTGGCTCCCGATCACCCAGGGAATTAAATTCAAAATACTAACCACAACTTACAAAGCCATCCACAACTAGGGATGAGTCGAACACCCCCCGGTTCGGTTCGCACCAGAACTTGCGAACGGACCGAAAGTTTGCACGAACATTAGAACACTATTAGTTACAATGGACGCGAAAGTTTGCAATCTAAAGTGCTATTTATAACGGCCAATATGCATGTTATTGTCCTAAAAAGGGTTTGGGGACCCGGGTCCTGCCCCAGGGGACATGTATCAATGCAAAAATAAGTTTTAAAAACGGACGTTTTTTCTGGAGCAGTCATTTTAATGATGCATAAAGTGAAAAAAAAAAGTGAAATATTCCTTTAAATATCATACCTGGGGAATGTCTAAAGTATGCCTGTGAAGTGGCATGTGTTTCCCATGTTTACAACTGTCCCTGCACAAAATGACATTTGTAAAGGAAAAAAAGCCATTTAACCACATAAGCCCCGGTCCAATTTGCAGCCAAAGGACCAGGCCCCATTTTGCGATTCGGCACTGCGTCGCTTTAACTGAAAATTGCACGGTCGTGCGACGTGGCTATTTCCCACAAATAGAGCTTTCTTTTGGTGGTATTTGATCACCTCTGCGGTTTTTATTTTTGCGCTATAAACAAAAATAGATACTTCTTGCTATAATAAATATCCCCAAAAATATATAAAAAATATATAAAAAAAACATTTTTTTCCTCAGTTTAGCCCGATACGTATTCTTCTACATATTTTTGGTAAAAAAAAAAATCGCAATTAGTGATTACGCAAAAGTTATAGCGTTTACAAAATAGGGGATAGTTTTATAGCATTTTTATTAATATTATTTTTTTTACTATTAATGGCGGCGAGCAGCGATTTTTATTGTGACTGCGACATCATGGCGGACACATCGGTCATTTTTGACACATTTTTGGGACCATTGTCATTTATACAGCAATCAGTGCTATTTAAATGCACTGATTCCTGTGTAAATGACATGCCTGTGGCCAATTATGCCTCTCCTCGCTGCCGGCGCTGTGATTGGCCAAGCATGCGGGGTCACAGTGCATGCTTGGCCAATTATCAGCCAGCAATGCACTGCGACTGGCGCAGTGCATCGTGGGCTGTTCGTATCACACAAATTTGATGCGAACGGCCCACAAAGTTCTGGTTTTGACGAACGGACGAACGGCCAATGTTCGATTCTAACATGGATTTGAATCGAACACCGGGCTCATCCCTATCCACAACTCTGCCCCAAGCTACATCACCAATCTTGTCTCCAAACATATTCCAAAACCGTCCTCTCCGCTTTTCTCAAGACCTCCTACTGTCAAGCTCTCTCGTTTCCTCCTCCCATGCTCGTCTCCAGGATTTCTCCAGAGCCTCTCCCTTCCTCTGGAACTCGCTACCTCAACCTGTCCGGCTATCCCCTACTCTAGCTACCTTCAGGCGAACCCTGAAAACTCATCTCTTTAGGGAAGCCTATCACGTCTCCAACTAATCTTTTACCACTTCCATCAGCTCATTCCCCACAGTTACAACCTTTTGTACCACCTCCCTCACCCCATTAGATTGTAAGCTCTTCTGAGCAGGGACCTCTTAATCCTCTTGTATTTTATTGTATTATAACTGTATTGTCTCCCTTTTATACTGTAAAGCACTGCGTAAACTGTTGGCGCTATATAAATCCTGTAATAATAATAATAATAATAATAAGTGCAGCTAACACAATGTAGCAAGGCCAGCGCATGCTAATTTTAGAAGTTTTTTTTGTTTTGTATTTTGTTTTAAGCTATAGGTTAACCTTTGGAACATGTTACATGCAGTGGCGGCTGGTGCTCCAAATTTTTGGAGGGGGTACAAACAAACTGAAAAATACTGAAAAAAAACATCAATTGCAGCCACTGTGCCATCAAACGTAGCCACTGTGCCATCAAACGCAGTCATTGTGCCCATCAAATGCCGCCACTATGCCCATCAATTGCAGCCACTGTGCCCATCAATTGCAGCCAATGTGCCCTTTAAAGGCTGCCACTGTGCCATCAAACGCTGCCACTGTGCCCATCAAACGGCTGCCACTGTGCCATCAAATGCTGCCACTGTGCCATCGAATGCTTCCACTCTGCCCATTGAATGCTGCCACTCTGCCCATCAAATGCTGCCACTCTCCCCATCGAATGCTGCCTCTGTGCCATCCAATGCCGCCACTGTGCCCCCCCGCCCGCTGGTGACAGCGGTGAGCAGTGTCTTCATGTGTCTCTTCCCGTCATCTCCTCCTGTCAGGCGTCCAACCACAGCGCCTGTCGTTTCAGCCAATCAGGTGATGGGTAACACCCAAGCACCTGATTGGCGAAGAGGCGGTTCAGTGTTAGGACAGCGAATATTCATTCGCTGTTCTAACACACCTGAGTGAACTGCGAGTGCCAAGCATGCATGGCTCTAATCAGATGCTTCAAAAACATCCCCCCACTGTAATTCAGGCACCAAGCGCCCAAAAAGGGGCCGGGCGCCTGAATAGGGGGTGGCAGCAGCGGCCATGGATAGATTCATTCAATGCATGAATCTATCCATTGGTCATAAAGGGGGTGGCTGGAGAGAGGGGGCGGCGCCCATGCGCCCTTATGGACACACCGCCACTGGTTACATGTTACACTTGTATTTAAGGTATAACATGGTCCAGCATGCCCCCTCACCCACCTCATATGCTCTTCCCTTTGACAGTGGGTTCTCCTCCCCCGCAGCTTCTGTCACATTTTAAAATCAGCACGACTGTGCAGGGCTCCTCCTGCATAGCCACATTCCCAGGTATCTGTGACTCAATAAACTACAAGTTCCATTCTCCACTGCAGCAGACGCACTTGTAGTTTCAATGGACTGTGAGCATGCTGATCAGCACACTTGTAGTACATTTACAATGATTTGCAGGCTCCTTTGGGGAAAATAATAAATGTGCATTTCTGTTTCTGTAACAAAATAGGCATTTATTATTTTTCCCTGTGATGTGAACTTATCCTTTAACTGTCATTTGTTGTAATTTCTTGCAAAACCTAAAGATGATTCCCACTATTAACCTGGCAACATGTAATAACAGTGAAAGAGCCACTTTTATACTGAACCCACATCTTAAAAAATAAGGCTAAAATTGCAGTTTATGTCACCATTAGGGTGATTGATCATACTTAATAAAAGTGCCTAAGTTTAGATTCTGGACATCGTCACTAACTCTATTCTTCTCCATGCAACTAATCAAGATCATGGTAAATATAAGGATACAGTACAGAGTGATGTACATAACTTCCATACAAAGGTATCCGTTTATGAAACTGTGATCAGCGTGATCCCAAAGATTGCCACTGATCTCAGTCCATTAACGGTTTATGAAACCGAAATGATTGGGGAGAACATGTTCTCTGACGATGATCTCTGCACACAGAGAAGCTGTGTCAGAATTCACACTCCCCGATTCACCAGCTCAGAGGTTGTGAATCGGGGAGTGAAGAGAGAATCCCAGGGGAAGGAGGAAGATTTTTGACTTCCTCCTTCCTCGATCAGACCCCCCAAGATAGTAACCATGTCTATTGTATATAAACAGTATGTCACAAAAGTGAGTACACCCCTCACATTTTTGTAAACATTTTATTGCATCTTTTCATGTGACAACACTGAAGAAATGACACTTTGCTACAATGTAAAGTAGTGAGTGTACAGCTTGTATAACAGTGTAAATTTGCTGTCCCCTCAAAATAACTCAACACACAGCCATTAATTGTGACTATTAATGTTGAATAACTTTATACTAACCTTATACAACAGGATGTCTTATTAACCACTAAAAGAGCCCTTTGATTCCAAGTCTGACCTCAAAAGGGAACAGAAGGGGTTCCTGATTGATTCATTGGAGCTAGCAATGTCTAATAACTATTTTTGGCATGAGGTCAAGGGAGTGGCTATGGGAGCCAAATATGCTCTCAGTATAGAAAACATATTAATAAGTCAATGGGAAGAGCATAGCATATTTGGGGTTCCTATACCTGAAATTTCTTTATATAAAAAAGTACATCATCATCCTTTGGAATGGCACAGTGAAGGCATTGGAAACATTTTTGAGTAGCATCAACAAAAATTGTTATGGATTAAAATTCACAGGAAACTGGGATTTGTATTAAATTAGTTTCCTTGATTTAGTCTTGGTGAAGGCAAATCTGCACATTCGAACCAAGACTTATTTCAAGGGCACTGATAGAAAGTTACATCCCCATGGCCAGCTGCCACCATCCCAGGTGGCTGGGCGGGGTTCCAAAAGGGCAACTTATGAGAATCAGGCGTAATTGTGACAATATGTCTGATTATTTACATCAGTCAGAGATTGTGGTTAATAAATTCAAAGAAAAAGGATATCGAGATCAGGACCTTAGGTTTATCCAATCACAAATTATGGAGATGGATAGAAAAATACTTTTGGAGGACAAACCCAAAAAGAAATCAGGCTTAGATTTCATAGCCTTTTTTTACAAATTTTAGCCGAGTTTACAAACGTCTAGAGAAGATAGTTATGAAACATTGGCCATTACTGTTTACAGACAGGACATTGTCAAAATTGCTGCCCAACCACCCCAGGTTTGTCTATCGAAATGCACCTAATTTAAAGGTTCGTTTTTTATTTTCTAAATAGGTTCCTTTAAGCTAAAAAAGAAAACCTTCTGTGAAGGAGAGGGGGGAAACAGGAGGCCACAAGCCTCGGGGATTTTTTGTAAGTGGTATCTGGGTTGGTAAAATGTATAGGAACAAATAGAGATGTATATATAAAAGTAGAATTTTATTTTCCCAAAAGGGTAGAAAACAACAAGGACACAGATAATACATCCATACTTTACAGACATATATGTTACATCAGACGAGAATTTGTGTAGAGCTTCGCCATACTCGACATGTTTCACTCTATGGAGTTTCTTCAGGAGTTTGATAGGTTTAGCTCAAAAATATGCTGAAATAACAGAATCGCATGAAAAAGTATCCTTTCCAAGAATTTGTACAGGCAAGATGTACATGTTCATACAAAGTATAAAAAAAAAAAAAACTTGGCTCAAGCAAAATATACATCTAAATGACTGAGCAGTTAATATATTCATTTCATATTTAATACATATATAAATGGAACATAGGGCATAGAAAGCAAAAGGGAGGCTGGAGAATAAGAATGAGACTGAGCAGAGCTTACCACAAATACTTGGATATATCTGAAGTATATCTGCATATGTTGACTATTGATTTCTTGTATAAAAACAAACAATTTTCGAAAACAGAGATGATATCACTTCCAGAATGCCACAGACAACATAGTGTCGCTTGCAGAGAGACACGCTAAAAAATTCCAAGAAATGAATGAGACTATAGAATGAGCGATGAAAATTGTATGGTTCAAACAGTGAGAATTAAAATATGTCAAGTATAGGGTAAATAGAGGAAGATACCTGGTGTCCATGTAGGAATACGCTAAAGGTTACTGAGCTTGTGGAACAAGTTCAGGGTTGGATGCAAGTGACTAAATGCATCATGTCCAAAAATTAATAGGGAATCGTCCAAAGGGTTATCTGCAATATACAGGGTGAAAAACACTCTTTTAATCGCTGAATATAAATTGAATGCCGCTGAGATATGTGAGAGGATATACACACATCCACAGGGGTTTTTAGAGTAAATGATAACGGTAAAATGAGTAGTTGAAAGGAATTAAGTAAAGTCTTACCCCATTTAGTAATGAATATCAATAGCGAATTCGGCCGTGGGTGGGGGCAGAGAAAGCCGCCTCACCTTAACGTGTGCTGGGAATTCCTGACAGAGGTAGATTGGCAGGGGCAGCTGCCTTAAATAACGGCTCTCCAACCCGGCGGTGATGTCAGACGCCGCCGGGTTGGAGAGCCGTCGCGGGCTCCAAAACGGCTACGTCCGGCCGGGCGTTTGTGGGTGGATACTGCGCATGCGTCGGCGGCTAACCTAGTCGCCGGCGCATGACGTCAGGCGGCGCGTCGCTGGGAGGCGGCGCGTCAGCGGCCATCTTGGAGTGTCCAGTTTGCCCACACCTTTGCTGGAAGGGTATGGGCAAGTCCATCCACAGTGAGGGAAACCCACAAGCGGCGAGCGTGAGTCGCAGCTAGAGGGAAACCCCCAAAGGTGGATGGGGAACTTGTCCAGTGGACCATGGGCGAACCAGGCCTGGGCGAGCCATATAAGTGGGAGGGGCCCTATAAAAGAGGCTGCAAAACTGGTCCATGTTGCTATACCTCAAAGAGGACCACCCGCCGACGCATGCGCAGTATCCACCCACGGACGCCCGGCGACCCGGCGGTGATGTCAGACGCCGCTGGGTTGGAGAGCTGTTATTTAAGGCAGCTGCCCCTGCCAATCTACCTCTGTCAGGAATTCCCAGCACACGTTAAGGTGAGGCAGCTTTCTCTGCCCCCACCCACGGCCGAATTCGCTATTGATATTCATTACTAAATGGGGTAAGACTTTACTTAATTCCTTTCAACTACTCATTTTACCATTATCATTTACTCTAAAAACCCCTGTGGATGTGTGTATATCCTCTCACATATCTCAGCGGCATTCAATTTATATTCAGCGATTAACAGAGTGTTTTTCACCCTGTATATTGCAGATAACCCTTTGGACGATTCCCTATTAATTTTTGGACATGATGCATTTAGTCACTTGCATCCAACCCTGAACTTGTTCCACAAGCTCAGTAACCTTTAGCGTATTCCTACATGGACACCAGGTATCTTCCTCTATTTACCCTATACTTGACATATTTTAATTCTCACTGTTTGAACCATACAATTTTCATCGCTCATTCTATAGTCTCATTCATTTCTTGGAATTTTTTAGCGTGTCTCTCTGCAAGCGACACTATGTTGTCTGTGGCATTCTGGAAGTGATATCATCTCTGTTTTTGAAAATTTTTTGTTTTTATACAAGAAATCGATAGTCAACATATGCAGATATACTTCAGATATATCCAAGTATTTGTGGTAAGCTCTGCCCAGTCTCATTCTTATTCTCCAGCCTCCCTTTTGCTTTCTATGCCCTATGTTCCATTTATATATGTATTAAATATGAAATGAATATATTAACTGCTCAGTCATTTAGATGTATATTTTGCTTGAGCCAAGTTTTTTTTTTTTTTTTATACTTTGTATGAACATGTACATCTTGCCTGTACAAATTCTTGGAAAGGATACTTTTTCATGCGATTCTGTTATTTCAGCATATTTTTGAGCTAAACCTATCAAACTCCTGAAGAAACTCCATAGAGTGAAACATGTCGAGTATGGCGAAGCTCTACACAAATTCTCGTCTGATATAACATATATGTCTGTAAAGTATGGATGTATTATCTGTGTCCTTGTTGTTTTCTACCCTTTTGGGAAAATAAAATTCTACTTTTATATATACATCTCTATTTGTTCCTATACATTTTACCAACCCAGATACCACTTACAAAAAATCCCAGAGGCTTGTGGCCTCCTGTTTCCCCCCTCTCCTTCACAGAAGGTTTTCTTTTTTCAATTAAATTGGGATTTTGGTATCGCCCCCTGTTCAACTTCTTCATCTAGTTAATCAATTTCTTCCTTTAAGCTAGTGCATTGTTGTTTCACTTACCTTTTCCTTCGATTTCCCTTCTAAAAATTGTTTTCTTTGTTTTCTTTGTCTGAATTTCTCACTTCCTGTTCCTCCTCAGTAAGCTGTTCAGTAAGCTGTTCTGGCTGATTAAACACCCCTCGGATGATGGTGTGAAGTTTACTGAGGAGAAAAAGGAAGTGAGAAATTCAGACAAAGAAAAAAAACATTTAGAAGGGAAATCGAAGGAAAAGGTAAGTGAACCAACAATGCACTAGCTTAAAGGAACCTATTTAGAAAATAAAAAACGAACCTTTACAACCCCTTTAACCACATGCCGACCGTGCTATATTCGAAAGACGTCTACAGCGAGGTCGGCTTGTTCTAAACTTGCTCCCGCGCGCCCCCTGGGCCGCGCACTCGGGAACATCCTTGACCGCCGGGTCCCGAGGACCCGGCGCATCACGGATCACGGTGAACAGCCGCTGATTATCACATGTACACAAACCGGCGTCACGTCATGAAGCCGGTTCCTCCCTCCCCTCTCTGTGCCGATCGGTACAGAGAGGGGAGAAGCTGAGAGGGGGAGAGGCGGGACCAGCGCTGTGGGCTGGATGTGTAGTGCCCACAGCACTGGTCAATACACTGCCACCACTGTGCAATACTCTGCCACCACTGTGCAATGCTCTGCAACCACTGTGCAATGCTCTGCAACCACTGTGCAATACTCTGCAACCACTGTGCAATGCTCTGCAACCACTGTGCAATACTCTGCAACCACTGTGCAATGCTCTGCAACCACTGTGCAATACTCTGCCACCACTGTGCAATGCTCTGCAACCACTGTGCAATGTTCTGCCACCACTGTGCAATACACTACCAATACTGTGCAACACTGTAATACTCTGCCAATACTTGCCAATACTCTGCCAATACTTGCCAATACTCTGCCAATACTCTGCCAATACTCACCAATACTCTGCCAATACTCTGCAATAATTTTTAATAGAAACAATTAATTTTTTATTTTTTTTTACCGAATTTTCAGTATTTTTTGATTTATAGCGCAAAAAATAAAAAACCCAGCGGTGATTAAATACCACCAAAAGGAAGCTGTATTTGTGTGAAAAAAAGGACACAAAATTCATTTGGGTACAGTGTTGCATGACGGAGTAATTGTCATTCAAAGTGTGAGAGCACCGAAAGCTGAAAATTGGTCTGGTTAGGAAGGGGGTTTAACTGCCCGGTGGTCAAGTGGTTAAGGAACAGACTAGCTCCTAATGTATTAAATCCTGCAATGAAAGTTGGCACGTGTAAAAAATTTTAAAGCATGTAAATAACGCTAGAAAAGTATTGCATTTTAAATCATTCAGTACAGGGAGTGAATACAAAATCGAGAAATTCATCACATGTAAATCGATCCATGTAACCTATCTTATTATTTGCCCATGCGGCTGCAATACGTGTGACGTACTAAAATAAATTTATGTACCCGCATGAATGAACATCTAAATAATATTAAAAATGGGTTCCCAAAACACAGCCTTTCCAACCACTTCAGGACACATCACAACAAGGACCATAGTGTGGCTTCATTTTTGGGGATTGACAAAATAGACATAGATTGGAGGGGAGGAGAAATTAAACTGAATTAAACACACTCACGCCTGCAGGAATTAATGTAGATATAGACCTAAATTGTTATTTATCTAATTATTAGAATCCCGTGTTTGTGGAACATTATATTGAAATAGGTAAATCCATTCTATTTGAATCCATCCTCCTTTTTCACCAGTAGATGGCTCTATTGGTATAAGTTTTTCTTCTTTCTATATTACTCCCTTACCATTTTTTTTTTGACCACAAGATGGTAGTATACATAGATACAATATAAGATATATATTTTTTATAAATATTTTATAAATTTACATTTACATTTAATTAATTTACTTAAATTGAATTTGTTTCTGTTGTCTTCTACACTCGTAGTATGACACATGAGTTTTTTACTGTTTATTATGCAAGGATTGAACTAGATTGGATATCCTTAATTGGCGAACTTGTATAAATATGGAAGCAACGTATCCGATCACATGACCCCTGATGATGTCAGAGCATGCTGACGAAACGCGTAGGGTAGCTTGAACGTGAAACGACACTTCTGCCATTTGTAACGCAGCTGGAACGCTAATGGCGTCTCCAACACATGGATGTGTAAGCTGTTAAGGAGAGTTGTTTTTAATTCATTTTAACACATTTTTTTTAAATTGCCATATACTTCATCATGGAAGCCCTTTTTTTCTTTGTTTTTTCCACTAATTCCTGGATACTTCTTTGGATTGATGCTGTGGTCATGAAAATGTCCACATTGGGATTTCCTACAAGCGTTTATGGTTACCTGTAATGGGTTTCATGGGATCCTTACTGAATATCCATTCGGACCGGAGCTGTGGCTGTGAGGACTTTCCATTGGCATTATTCACAGGTGTATATTACTACCTGTAATGGGTGTCATGGAATTCTGGTGAGTAGAATGTGTGGCAGGTGATGGTGGTGGAAGATCTACTTCTTTGTTGTTCATCAAAAACGGGAAGATTCACATGCATGTTTTTGATTATTCACTTTGATTGGACACTCAATCAGATATTTTGTGGACTTCACATATAATTTTACACAATATGTATATGGTTGCGATTGCTGACATTGGTTGATGCACTTTGAGCATTTGCACTTTAAAATAATATTTTCTTTTCAAAGTGCGTGGTTCAAATTAATACATTTTTAATAGATTTTTTCTTCACATAGCCATTAATGTCTAAACCACTGGCAACAAAAGTGAGTACACCCCTAAGTGAAAATGCCCAAATTAGGCTTAATTAGCCATTTTCCCTCCCCGGTGTCATGTGACTCGTTAGTGTTACAAGGTCTCAGGTGTGAATCGGGAGCAGGTGTGTTAAATGTGGTGTTATCGCTCTCTCACTCTCTCATACTGGTCACTGGAAGTTCAACATGGCAAGGTACCCTCTGAGGATCTGAAAAAAAGAATTGTTGCTCTACATAAAGATGGCCTAGGCTTTAAGAAGATTGTCAAGACTCTGAAACTGAGCTGCAGCATGGTGGCCAAGACCATACAGCGGTTTAACAGGACAGGGTCCACTCAGAACAGGCCTCACCATGGTCGACTAAAGAAGTTGAGGTCACATACTCAGCATCTTATCAAGAGGTTGTCTTTGAAAAATAGACGTATGAGTGCTGCCAGCATTGCTGCTGAGGTTGAAAGGGTGGGGGGTCAGCCTGTCAGTGCATAGACCCTATACTGCACGCTGCATCAAATTGGTCTGCATGGCTGTCGTCCCAGAAGGAAGCATCTTCTAAAGATGATGCACAAGAAAGCCTGCAAACAGTTTTTTGACAACAATCAGGCTAAGGACATGGATTACTGGAACCATGTCCTGTGGACTGATGAGACCAAGATAAACTTATTTGGTTCAGATGGTATCAAGCATGTGTTCTATTCAACCAGGTGAGGGGTACAAAGACAAGTGTGTCTTGCCTACAGTCAAGCATGGTGGTGGGAGTGTCATGGTCTGGGGCTGCCTGCGTGCTGCTGGCACTGGGGAGCTACAGTTTATTGAGGGAACCACGAATGCCAAAAAGTACTGTGAAATACTGAAGCAGAGCATGATCCCCTCCCCTCAGAGACTATGCCGCCTATAGTGTAGAGGGACAGATATTTTATTAACTAGGTGGGCAATCTCCTCTGGGAATGTCCATGTACTGAACAGTGATAATTTATCACTGTTTAATAAACGGACACCTCAAGTGTTTCAGTGAATTTCTGGTACTGTATTCTCGTTATGTCTCACAAGATTCCAGTATCAGGTGGTGCTCTCCACAGTTTGAAGCGTTTGTAGATTGCTTTATAAACTGGCACTCAGAGGAGAACGGTATCCTCTGTGTATGCCAGAGAATGGAGCAGTGAATATTTTTCACTACTTCAAAAATGGTCACCAAATTTAACAACACTGTACCCAGATGCTGGACTACAGAAACATTAGGAGAAGACATTTTTTCTCTTTACACTCAGTTTACTTTCACTTTCTACTGAGATACTGATGTTATGCTGCACCATTCTCCTCTGGCCAGCAGGGGGAGACTTAAAGCCAAGCAAGCCAATAGACTCCCATGCAGAGTGCTAAGAATACTGGGAGTAGGGGTTTCGGATGGCAGTCATATAATGGGAACCATAGACTCTTTGGACTACAGATTCCAATAGACACTGTGCAGTAGGAGGAGTAGAGAGAGCATTTTTATTAAACTGCCTTGGAAAGTTCTCTTTCTTGGCACCAAGGAGAGAGAGGGAGGAAAGAACCTCTATCTGAATATTCACCTGTCAGCCAGTTACTAAAACTGTAGTGCACCACTACTTTTTAAAGGGCCCCAATGATAGCAGGCAGAAGAACAACATAAAAGGCTGACCCTCCAGCAAAACAATCCGACAATATATCAAGTTTGCCTTTACTAACTGTCTCAATGCACATTTTCTTGGACTTAGTATTATTACTGGTTACCAAATATTACTTTCAGTGGATTTCTGTGGTATTGCATGCTTTGTACACTTAACCTTTTACCTTATACCTTGCCTATGATGAGTTGATATGATGAGTAACATAACAATATGAAAATGTGGTTTGTATTTTCTGCACATTCTAACTTCAAAATGTACAAGATAAAGTTTCTCTAAAACTATTTGAGTTAAGAAAAAGAAAACATAAAAAATATATGGCCACAGCTTGCCTCCCTAAGTTGTCCTAATAGTAAATATTTATAATTGAGTGTTCATCATCAGTAACAATAATGCATGCAGACAAAAGCTAATTTTAATTTGGCTAATATAACAATAAAGAATCTCTGATAAATTGCTATGGCAACATGCACCACCAATAATAGCCATAGGTGCCAAGATGGCAAGGCAACACCACCATTATATGTATGAGAATTCAGGAAGAAATACCATTTTACACTGAAGAAGTGAGCCATAACCCAGCATAATTTCATTAGTCACCTACTACAACTGTGCGAAGCTCATGTAGCTCTCCTCTTTCCATGAAAGCCTTTTATATCTAAGCAAATTGCTCATCCTTTGATCACTTATAGTCATTTAATTTGTACTTAGGCTAACTTCCACCTTAAACAGCTCCTACGGTACACTAAGGTTGAATAAGTTGCATTTGTTATTAAAAATTACCTTTCCTTTGGAATGGAATATGGCTACCTGGAGTTGTTCTGTACACAGAATGGCAAGCCCTGCTATATGCAGGGCAAACATGGGGGAGCATGAAGGGAGCAGTATGTTTAATCCACAGGTTACTATTGGATATTACAGCAGCCTAGCAACAGCGCCTGGTTGGTGGACGGCGGCGGGCGCGCTAAAAGCCCGCGAATTCGGGAGCATTTAAGGAAGGATCAGTCCGGCCGTTACCTCCTCTTGGAAGCAAGACCGGGACCCCTGCAGAGCCGACACGATGGAGCAAGATGCGTCCAGGGAGCGCGAATCGATGTTACGCCGCCTGATCGAGAAAGCAGAGGGCTTGGGAGGAGAGGAATGGCTGCAGAAATGCCTGGAGGCCGGCCCAGACACTGCCCAGCATGATCCGCCCCCCGCAATGGCTGCCGTTATCCCAGAGGCAGAGATGGAGGAGCCTGCAGCCGCCCTGCGCAGTCCGCGCCAGGCTAGAGGGAAAAAGAAGGCAAAATCCTTGGCTTCCCCCGTCCCTAGGAAGAAGGAGAGAGCCAGCAGCGTCCTTCCCAGTGATGCCACCTCGAGCCAGGAGAAGTGCGGTCTGCCAGCAGCTTCCAGCAGCCTGAAGGAGGGGAGTTCGCCTAGTGGTGAGACTTGCTATAACATCCCTGTTGATAATCTGCATTTGTTAATGTCATCACTTTCCAGTCTTGTAAATGAACTTAAAGGGGTACACACGGGTGGTACTGGTTTAAAGGATTTATATGCTAGAAAATTCCAGGGTTTGCACACATTTGGTGCTGGTATGGATATTAATGCGGGTGCACATATGTCTGGTGCTTTCCCTTTCTCTGAAATTGACAATAAGTTTAAAGGGGCACAGCAGTCTGGTGCTAATTTGCAGAACACTGCGTTTGATGGTATTAGAGAATCTAATGGCGCACAGTATCATGGTGCTTTTCAGGACGGAAGTGTTAACGGCGTTTCTAGAACAGGTAAGTCCCCCAATTGAGCTATATGCCCTTGGCATATAGCCCAAAAAAAAAAAAACGAGTGCAGAACCGCTTTGAGTGGTGCTATTCAGTCAGCCAGTGATGGCGTGCGAATGGATGTGGTTAGCCCTGTATGGCGGCAGTTGTCAGACGCACAAGCAGAAGCTGCGAAAACGTCAGCTGGTAGTGGTGGGGTGCTGCCGCATACAGGCAGGCACATGCATCAGTCGGTGGTTTCTCCGCAGGCAGCAGAGTCGTCTTTTAGATTACCTATGCCATGCGACATTTTTCCGCTGGGTTTTCATTTATCAGATAATGTCAAAGAGAGGATTTGGAAGGGGGACTTTATTGATCTAATGACGTTATTACCTGCTTCCAAGGAACTTTTGGCTAAAATTGATAAGCGTTCAGAGGAGAGGTCTGAGGAGGAGCGAAAGAAAAATGTTCCGAAAACTTTTCAAAATTGGTTGCAGGCCTTTTGCATTTATGCGGCCGTGCTGGGGGAACGTTATCCTGAAAAATGTTCAGGTCTTTTTCAGCATGTAGATATAATAGCTGAAGCTTTTCGCCACTTTGGAGGTATAGCATGGTTCACGTACGATGAAAATTTTAGGCAGAAATTGGCCGTCCACCCAACGTTGCAGTGGGGTTGCAAGGATGTGGGTCTGTGGCTTAACTTAATGCTACCGCAGAAGCCACAATTTGCTCCTAGGGCGATGCCCGCACAGAGTAGTTTTCGCAAAGGATGCTGTTTCGCCTTCAATGAAGGGCAATGTAAATTTTTCGCGAACTGCAGGTATAGGCACGAGTGCTCTTACTGCAATGGCGCCCACCCTGCAATCAGATGTTTTCGGAAGTCAGCAGCATCTACCTCTGCAGCAGTTTCTAGGGAAACGGAAGAAAAGGGCCAGGACGCCGGTGGATCTGGCAAGCATGCACCCTTGGCTAGAGCGTTACCCAGACCGCATGATGGCCAGGCTGCTAACTGAGGGCTTTGCTGAAGGTTTTATGGTCCCTTCTTTTTCAGGTTCTGGGTGCGTCCTGGTTGAGAATTTGCGCTCTGCTAGGATGCACCCTGAAGTTGTGCATGAAAAAATTACTAAAGAAATCACTGAAGGCAGAGTAGCAGGACCTTTTGAGCTACCGCCTTTCGAGAATTTTCGCCTCTCCCCCTTGGGTATAGTTCCCAAGAAGGAGCAGGGGAGTTTCCGACTCATCCATCATTTATCTTACCCAGCGGACAGTTCACTGAATGATGAGGTCTCAGGGGTCTTGGCTCCTGTGTCTTATGCATCATTCGATGAAGCACTGATGCTGTTAAGAAGATTTGGGCAGGGGGCGATGTTGGCAAAGGCGGATATTAAGTCTGCCTTCCGGCTGCTTCCCGTGCATCCGCAGGGTTTTAATTCCCTGGGTTTTCATTTTTGGAACCAGTTTTATTTTGATAAGTGCCTACCCATGGGCTTTTCTTTGTCATGTTTTTATTTTGAGGCCTTTTCTACTTTCTTACATTGGGTAGTATCTCAGTCTATACCAGAAGGGGGTCTGTTGCACTACCTTGATGATTTTTTGTTTGTGGGTCCAGTGGACTCCCGGTTATGTTCCGAAGCACTGAATACCTTTTTTAGGACATGCGACTCTTTTGGTATCCCTATCGCCCATGAGAAAACAGTGCTCCGGTCTTCCACGATTGAATTTTTGGGCATCACGATTGACTCTGAGCGAATGGAGTTCAGATTACCGGAAGGAAAATTGAGCCGTATGAGATTGCTGATTTCAGTATTTTTAGCTAAACGTAAAGTATTATTGAAGGAAGCTCAATCCCTGTTGGGGCTTTTTGCATTCGCTGCCAGGGTAATTCCCGTGGCCAGGATATTTTTAAGGCGCTTTGCCTTGGCCACGAGTGGGTTAAAGTCTCCATATTCGCATGTTCACTTATCATCGAATATAAGGGAGGACTTAAGGGTTTGGGATTCCTTCCTATCTAATTTCAATGGTGCCACGGTGTGGCAGCAGTCTCTTACGGACAATTTCCAATTAAATTTCTTTACAGATGCAGCTGGTTCATCGGGTTTTGGAGTTTTTTAGACGGCCGTTGGTGTGCTTCTAAATGGCACTCCAGCTGGCTCCAGGAAGAAGTGCTGTGGAATATAGTCCTCCTGGAGGTTTTTCCTGTAGTGGTTTCCATCGTGGTATGGAAGGATTTTTTCAGGGATCGGAGGGTGCTAGTGCATACTGATAGCAAAGGCGTTCTATTTGCTATAAATATGCTGTCATCTAAGTCAGAAATGGTGGTTAAACTAATGCGTTTTGTGGTGTTACATTGTTTTCATTTTAATATCTGGCTGAAGGCAAGTTACTTACCTGGTGTACATAATAATATAGCTGACGCGTTATCTCGTTCTCAGTTCCAGCGTTTTCGGGAGTTGGCACCTGCGGCGGATGCAACGGGCACCCCTTGCCCAGATTTCCTCTGGGCCTTAATCTGGGACTGATGACTGATCACCTTCAGAACTCACTGGCGCCGAAAACTTGGCAGGATTATGGTTTGGCCTGGTCCAGATGGTGTTTTTTCTGCTCCCATCAGGGTATCGAGGTACTGGAAGTGAATGGTTATATCGCATTGGCTTTCGTATCTTCCATGATGGAGGCCGGTATGAGTCCTGGTTCGGTCAGCAAGATAGTGGCTGGGGTTTCCTTCTTTTTAAAATTTTCCGGCAGACCAGCGCTTACTTCATTTTTTCAGGTCAGACAAATTCTTAAAGGATTCCGTAAATCGGCCCCTTCTAAGGATGGCCGTCGGCCCATTTCAGTTGAATTATTGCTTAGGCTGTTAGCTGTGCTAGAGGTGGTTTGTACTTCTAATTTCGAAGTGTTGCTCTTCAGGGCAGCTTTCTCTGTCACTTTCTTTGGTGCTTTGAGGATCGGCGAATGTACGGCTCGTAATAGATCGTCATCTTCTTTTCTACTGTTTAAGCATATAGTCATGGGGCCCGATAGCCTTCGGATGTTTATATGTAGATCAAAGACTTTTGGCCTGGGTAACGGCCAATGGGTACCGTTAGGGAGTTCACCGGATCAGAGGATTTGTCCAGTTAGGCTCGTATCTAAATTTTTGGAAGTGCGCCCCGCATGCGAGGGTTCCTTTTTTATCCACCAAGACATGTCCCCGTTAACCAGATTTCAGTTTTCATCTGTCCTCGCTTCTTGCCTTAGACGGCTCAATCTTGCAGGTTTTAAATTTTCATCCCACTCATTTAGGGTTGGGGCCGCCACAGCGGCCAATCTGTTGGGTTTCCCTCCAGAAAGTCAGAAAAGGGTGGGTAGATGGGCTAGCGATAGGTATAAAATTTATGTTCGCCCAGAACTATTAATTGTGTGATTTTGTTTCAGATCCAGCTACTGAGGCAATTTGGATCGTAGGCCACTCCTACGTTTTCTGGGCTGGTAAGCAGGCTTCTTCGAGGATTTACTCCAGTAATTTGGGATTGGATGTTAATACTTTTACAGTTTTTTGGTCAGGCATGCGGGGTCTAAGATGGCGTAACCTTAGAGGGCATCTGATCTATTTGGCCTCCATCTGGCCGCCTCCTAAGATCCTGGTTATTCACTTGGGGGCTAACGATGTTGGCAAGGTTAGAACTTGGGAACTATTGTGCGAGATCAAGAAGGATCTATATGACTTTAAGTTACTGTTCCTGGGTGCTACCTTGGCATTTTCGGAAATGATCCCGCGGCTCCTATGGTCCCCGTGTGGTAACCTGTTCTACTTGGATAAAATTAGGAGACGGCTAAATAGAACCATAAATAATTTAATAATTTCGTTAGGCGGTGTGGCATTCCGCCATTTTGAGCTGGAAGGGTTTTTCCCGGGGCTATTCAGGCAGGACCAGGTCCATTTGTCTTCAGGCAGGACCAGGTCCATTTGTCTTCAATAGGTCTAGATATTTTTAATATGGGCCTGCAGGCCTTAATTGAGAGTGCCATGGTGGTGGGGGGACCTCAATCAGGAGCGTCGCCCCTGTTTTCGTTCAGTGGGGATTAGTCGTCCAGCTTTGTCTGGATGGACAGCGTGTAAGAAATAAATTAAATTTTGATGGTTATAGCCGAGTTGGCTAAAATTATATTTATTTTGCAACAAAAAGGTAACCCCTTGACCGACACCAGGGCCATAAAAAATCCAACAAATAGGAATCTGCAACAAAGGTGGTTATAATCCTTGCAATGTACATAGATCACAGAGGGGAATGTTTTTTCTCAACAAAAGTGAAGTTATGCTTTAAGGTTCTTAAATTTGTGTTTTTATATGGTAATGACTCCAGAATGTTAGCCCATGTCACAGCCATATTTGCTTTAATAAATCAGCCCCTTTTGAATAACTATCACTATGTAGTCAAGGTTCTCCAGAAGGTTAAAAACACTACACAACTTATGAAACTGTTGCTTAGTTTAAATGCCATATCTGTAGGTCATGCACAGCACCATCTCAGCCTGGCCAAAATGTTATCATTGTGTAGTGATCCCATGTCCTGCTTAAATAGCAGGACACCCAATAGGTTGATCATTTACCCCCAGCATCACAGGAATGAGCACTCTTCCTTGTTCAAAACTAGTATGTTCACAGTGTACTCTCTCTTTAGTGAGCACAGCAACTGGAGAGGTGACAGATGCAAGATACAAGTATCCCACTAAAATATTGTATATAAACAGTATATATTAGGTAACTATTGGAGCAGCCACTGATCCTGTTGTTTGTCATGTTTTCTGACAATGACAGTAGGTTGCATTCCCAATAAACCGAAGAAGGCAAAATCATTATGACTGGTAGCATAGGTAGAAAATATAATTAAATGGAATTCATAAAAAGCATGTAATGTAAAACCCTCCTTCACCTTAAAAGAGAAGTTTGGTATTTTTTTTTTTAAATCATACTTACCCAAGTGGATGCAGTATTGGTTTGATGCTGCATCTGTCCCCCTTTGGCTCTAAGACTGAGAACTAAGTGATTAAAAGACCACTGATCGCTCAGCTCTCAGTGCTCCCTGCGCTCACTGGAGTGCTGGGCTGTGGAGGGGGTGGGAGCAGCTGGCTCAGGCTCTCGACGACTCGCTGAGAGGCTGAGCCAGGTGCTGGTTCAGGCTCCTGGTTGCATCCCAACCATTTGGTTGCAATCTTTCCCCAGCCTGGACCGGCTCTGTGACATCAGCAGACAGCGGACTTCAGCCCGCTGTCGGCTGAAAACTGACCACAGGAGTGCGGAACGAATTGCAATCCTGGGATCCACAGGAGAAGCACAGCTAAATGCCCGCATTTATACTTACTCTGAATTGGAATTATGACTTACAGAACTTACTGCTGTATCTGGTGCTTCATATCAACCTTTTAGTATGTCCAGCTATAGTCAAGCAAAGTTATCTTCCTGTTGGCACTGTAAACCAGCCAATCCGCAGAGTTAGATTGCCGATTGTGCCTAATGGGCCTTCTGGTTTGTGTGCATGTGGAAAAATGTCATCATTCATAAAACAACTTGGAAAGATTTATGCTGGGAAATGGACACCCCAATTTTTTCATAATAATGGAATCACTGCCTATTTGTTATTGTTTTTAAATTATTTTTATTAAATTATTGTGAACATACATACAAGTTCTTCCATATCATTTCCAATACAGGAATATAAAACATTCAAATAAAATGCATACACAATTACAAATACGAAAACAATGACAGAAAAGAAAAGAAAAAAAAAATTTTTTGGATCTATCCCTCTCCATTGGCCAAATTTCTGAAAAAAATATAGTCAAAGCATTTTCTTATACTTTCTCCTTTCCTCTCTCCCTATCTCCTTGTTTCCTGTTAAGTGTGGAGGCGAGGATACTGCGAGGATACTGCGCCCTTAGCTCCCCATCCCCTCTCTGTAACACCCCCCCCCCCCCCAGATAAAAAAAATTTAAATAATAAAAAAAACAAAAAAAAAAATGTTTTAAATATAACCCCTCCTCATTTCTCCTCTTCACTTCCCTCCTCTCCGCCCTCCCCCCTTCCTCTTTAAATTTATTATGTGTTTTTATTTACAACCCCCCCCCCCCCCCACATCATCATTTCCTCCCCGTGTAGTGTCTACCCCCCATCCTCACTTTAATCTATATTGTTTATTTACTAAACACACTCCCCCACTCCTATATTTTCAAATAAGTAATATCTCTTTTATGTATATGTATATACACGCACACGTGCACACCCACTGGTGAATCTGTGATCCTCCCTTACCCCTTTCTTTATTTATGAGGTGGAGAGAATCTTATCTCAGCCACCACTATATATCCCTAATAATGTGCCTCTTCATGAGGAGCATAGAGAAGAGGAGAAGAAAGAAAAAAAAAAAAAGGGGGAGAGAAAAAAAAAAAAAAAATTAATTAATTAAAAAAAATTGAACATTGAAATATATAAAAAAAAAAAAAAAAAAAAAGGGGAAGGGAGGAGGAACAGAAGTGGGAAGGGAAGGGACCGGGCACAGGACCCTAACCTCCACCCTCAATTCCCATATAACTCCTGTAAACCTGAGATTGTTTAAATTCTGACCATCCTTTCCAAATACTAGCAAATCTTGCTTCAGAGTCATTTTGCAAGTGGATTACTTCCTCCATAAGCCTAGTCTTATCTACCTCCCTAAGCCACTCCTTTATTGTCGGGGCCTTCTTGGACCCCCAATGTTTGGGGATCAGTGCCTTTGCCCCATTCAGCAAAAAAGGAGTAATTGCTGTTCTATATTTCTTCCTTGTGGAATTTGTCGCATGAAACAGACATTGCCACGGATCCAACCCAATTTCATTTCCACTAATTTTTTGGATTAAATCTATTATTTCCATCCAATATGGTTGAATCAAATGGCACTGCCACCATATGTGAGCATGTGTCCCGACCTCCCCACATTCCCTCCAACATAAAGGAGAAATGTGAGGGTTCAGTTTGTGTATTTTTACTGGCACGTAGTACCATTTGACCAATAGTTTATAGTTCATTTATTCCCCCTTGATCAATTAATTTTTCCCACGAGTTTAACCTAGAAGCATCGCGGAGAGGTTTTGGAAGAGAATCCACAAAATGTTGGAGCTGTCTATATCTCCACACATCCCATGGAGTTGTACCATACCTCTCTCGCAGTTCCGTTAATGAGCACAAAGCATTCCCCTTCAAGACATCCTTAAGCCTCGGCTGGTCATTTTAGATATTGGTTATTATCTTTCCCTGGCGGGAAAAAGTTATACCCAGTCAGGGGGGTCAGGGGACTGTTATACTGCCATGAAGTGCTATTAAGTAATTTATCCCATACTCTAAATGTTTCCATAGTGATTGGTGCTATTTCTCCCGAGAGCCCCCTGTATTGCTTTGGAATCCAAATAATCTGACCCAGGGCAACTTTACTCACACTTTCTTCTAAGGACACCCACTTTTTGTACGGTGAGCCATGGACCCAGTCCACGATCCTCCGTAACACTGCCGCCTCATGATATTTTCCCAGGTCTGGAAGGAACACTCCCCCCTTCCCTCTTGGTTTACTCATTGTTTTATAAGCGATACGGTTGGCTCGGTTATTCCATATAAATTTCAACAAAATCAATCTAAGAGTTTTGAAATATGCTCCAGGGATATTAATCGGCAGGCTTTGGAAGACGTATAGGGCTTTCCGGAGAATCATCATTTTAATCACATTTATCCTACCAAACCATGATAATCTATGTGCAGGGTACCCTTTCAGATCTTGTTTGATTTTATTCAATAGGGGAACATAATTATCTTGATCTATCATTGATACTGCCAGGTATATTCCCAGATATCTCAATCCCTTCTGTTTCCACACAAAGGGAAAAAGAGCTCTGAGAAGCCTACCCTCAGTTGGGGAAACAGAGATATTTAATATCTCCGTTTTCTCCATGTTGATCCTTAAATTCGAGACAGCCCCATAGCTACTTAATTCTCCCAAATCTTTGGGAGTGTTTGTAAGGGATATGCTATATAGAACATAATATCATCCGCAAAAGCGGATATCTTATATTCTTGTCCTGCAGTTTCTATCCCTCTAATCTCTTGGTTCGTTCTTATGGAAGCTAAAAAGGGTTCCAGAGAGAACACAAATAGTAAGGGGGAGAGTGGACACCCCTGTCGTGTACCATTATATAGCCTGAAGGGCTCCGATACAGTGCCATTCACCAGGATTTGAGCTGTGGGTTTAGAGTGCCTATTTGTTATTAGTCCAGTTTTCTTCCTGCCAATACTAACTTGTCTCTCACCTTTGCCTTTTGTATTTTGTATGGAACATATGTTGAAGATATTTGGAAGGGCTATTGCCATGTGTAGCACTGAGGAAAGTCACACTTTGTCTTAGTCATATAAATAACTAATATATTGCTTAGTCTGCATGTAGATTTAGAGAAAATTATTAATAAGTTAAAAAAATTACTACACTGAATACTGTTCTTACATGCAAAAATCACACACAGGAAGATATATTTTGTACAATAGTGGTCCTTATAATGGTATCATCAGTTAGTGGATTTTTTTTTTCACTTTTAGGAAATTTCATCTCACTTCTTGCAGTTTCTCTGGGACAAGAATTGATGACAAAATCGCCCAAAAAAACAAAAAAATGCTTTGACTAGAGGTACACTTTAATCTCTTGGTATTATTTCAGATACTCTTTTTCCACTGATCGTACACAGCAATTTGTATTGCATCAGTGGCTTTCAGAAAAACAGGGATGTCTGTTGTTGTGCCTAACTTTCTATGAGATATCCAGATGTCTTTGCTGTATTGAACAAAAAAGTCATCATGGAAAGCTGGTTTCTAGAAAAAGGTATATAAACTCAATCTGTTAGGATACTGCTCTACAAACATTAAGGCAGCTAGCAAACAGTGTCATTTTCTATAATGCAAACAAAAGTTCAACCACTTATTCTCCAAATTTTGTTTCCTAGATTCTCAGTGACCGGTACAGGCAGTAAAATGCTAAGCGCACTACGAAGACAAGATTTGAGATAGTGTTCTGTGACGGAGTAGCATACAAATTCTTTGTCAATTGTGCACATGTAATATGTGTAAAATAATTGGAATGCTTTCACTTTTTACTTTGAGTCCTCCAACAATTACACTTTCACTTATTGTGTTACCCTGTTACAACCCTATGTAATTAAAAGTAATGCGTATTGGCCCATGCCTACCAGACTAACACAGCAATAAAAAAGGGGTGAAAACATGGTGTCAAACAGCGGGTGTGGTCAGATCACACAGTTGGAGTGGCTTAAAGGAGAATGATTAAAAAGAATGGTTATATAAAACTTGAGCCTACTTAGTCTAAATATTGCACACATATGGTGCAGTCCTTGTACCGCAAATTATTTCTTAAAGGAGGTGTACCACTTTATTTTGTAAACCTTTATTTAATCTCCCAGGAGAGCAACTGCATGTAGTCGTTCTGATCCTTGGTGCCCTTGTGCATTAAAAGCACAGTTTTACTTCTATTTGTGTTGTAGCTCCACCCCAGACTGAAGCCCAATTTAGGCCCCTTTCACACTGTCGGACCATTCAGATCCGCCTGTCAGTTTTGACGTCATACCTGAATGGGTGTTTCATGCTAGTCTATGGAGCGATGGATGTCAGCGGTGACATCGACCCAGTCCGATCCTATAAAAGCAGACAGATGGCCCTATGTTCGCATCCGTTGCGTGCGGATCGGGTGAGACCTGATGAAAACGGACATGCTGTCCGTGTTCATCTGATCTCTCCATAGAAACCAGTGGCTCTCGACAAGCCCCTCCCCACTCAGTGAGCAGAGAGGGACCTGTCATCCGCCGGCTCAGCGGAGATCAACCGAGAGATCTTCCGCTGAGCTGACGGACAGAGGCGGACCCAGTGGAAGCGGATCCGCCTGGTGAGAATGAGGGCTTATGGGCATTCCTTTTTCAGAGGAATTACAGCACAGCACTATAGTCACCACTCCCTATCTAAAATTCTCAATATGAGTAGCCCCACAGAACTGACTGTTCATTCACAATTTCAGTAGTTAACTATCAGCCAGCACTGCGTGTGTGACAAATCTATAGTGCAGTGTACATTTACTAGCAGCCACGGATATATCACACAGCCCTGTAGCATTGAATATTTACTATTGAATTTATGAATGAACAGTCAGTGCTGTTGGGGCCGTGTGATAGATCTGCGGTTGCTAGAAAACATATGCTGTGTTGGCAGATCTAATATACATCCCCACAGCACTGACTCATTGTTAACTATTGAATTTGTGAAACCTAAAAATGAAATATATAACTTCTCTATATGAATCTCCAGGTTGCAACAATGATGGGGAATGATCTGAATGACATTTGTGTTTATTGCGCAAGCATCAACTTTTTAACAAGCGCAAGCCTGTGGAAAGTCACTGTCATGCTAGTTTATGCCTTTGTCAACCAGATTTAATCTTTTCTTAATATTACCCTAACAATTTATTTAAAACTTTTTTCCCCTGCTCATGTTTTGATGTGGTGTCAAAAAAGAGAATAAAGCTCATCTAAAGTAAAACACATGCTATGTTCACGAGTTTTACCATTCCACTAAATTACATAAAAGTGGCATTAATGTGATATAATTTCAATCATCAGACTTTGTTGATTATGTTTTGTAGAAAATATGAGTGTGATAATCTCTGTAATGATGTAAAAAATTGAAAATATATGGGGGTACACATAAATGTTGCACTAGGAAAGATGACAAGAAATGCACTTTTTTCTATATTTTTATAACTTATTCATAAGAAAAACCAAGGAAATAAAAATATACCGTAAGTATCAAAATTTACAGATTAAAGCCCATAAGTGTGTGCAGCCTATTGGATTAGGGCACACCCCTCACATTTTTGTAAATATTTTATTATGTATTTTCATGTGACAACACTGAAGAAATTACACTATTACACTTTGCTACAATGTAAAGTAGTGAGTGTACAGCTCATATAACAGTGTAAATTTGCTGTCCCCTCAAAATAACTCAACAAAATTGTGCCCAATTAGCCATTTTCCCTCCCTGGTGTCATGTGACTGATTAGTGTTACAAGGTCTTAGGTGTGAATGGGGAGCAGGTGTGTTAAATTTGATGTTATCACTCTCACTCTCTCATACTGGTCATTGGACAACATGGCACCTCATGACAAAGAACTTTCTGAGGATCTGAAAAAAAAAATTGCTGCTCTACATAAAAATGTCTGAGGCTATAAGAAGATTGCCAAGACCCTAAAACTGAGCTGAAGCATGGTGACCAAGACCATAGACCAAACAGTGGTTTAACAGGACAGGTTCCACTCAGAACTGGCCTCGCCATGGTCAACCAAAAAAGTTGAGTGCATGTGCTCAGCGTCATATCCAGAGGTTGTCTTTGGTAAATAGACGTATGAGTCCTGCTAGCTTTGCTGCAGAGGTTGAAGGGTGGGGGGTCAGCCTGTCAGTGCTCAGATCATACGTCACGCACTGCATCAAATTGGTCTGCATGGCTGTCGTCCCATAAGGAAGCCTCTTCTAAAGATGATGTACAAGAAAGCCCACAATCAGCTTGCTGAAGAAAAGGAGACTAAGGACATGGATTACTGGAACCATGTCCTGTGGTCTGGTGAGACCAAGATAAACGTATTTGGTTCAGATGGTGTGAAGCGTGTGTGGTGGCAACCAGGTGAGGAGTACAAAGACAAGTGTGTCTTGCCTACAGTCAAGCATTGTGGTGGGAGTGTCATGGTCAGGGGCTGCATGAGTGCTGCCGCCACTGGGGAGCTACAGTTCATTGAGGGAACCATAAATGCCAAAATGTACTGTGACATACTGAAACAGAGCATGATCCCCCTCCCTTCCGAGAATGGGCCGTAGGGCAGTACTCCAACATGATAACGACCATGACCACTGCCTTGCTAAAGAAGCTGAGGGTAAAGGTGATGGACTGGCTAAGCATGTCTCCAGACCTAAACCCTATTTAGCATCTGTGGGGCAACCCCAAATGAAAGGTGGAAGGTCTCTAACATCCACCAGCTCCGTGATGTCATCATGGAGGAGTGGAAGAGGACTCCAGTGGAAACCTGTGAAGCTCTGGTCAACTCCATGCCCAAGAGGGTTAAGGCAGTGCTGGAAAATAATGGTGGCCACACAAAATATCGACAATTTGGCCCCAATTTGGACATTTTCACTTAGGGGTACACTCACTTTTGTTGCCAGTGGTTTAGACATTAATGGCTGTGTGTTGAGTTAGTTTGAGGGGACAGAAAATTTACACTGTTATACAAGCTGTACACTGACTACTTTACATTGTAGCAAAGTGTAATTTCTTCAGTGTTGTCACATGAAAAGATATAATAAAATATTTACAAAAATGTGAGAGGTGTACTCACTTTTGTGAGATACTGTATATATATATATATATATATATATATGGACATATATACAGACACACACTTTTAAATAAATGTAAACAAACATTTTGAAATGTGTTAAAACTATTTTTAATATTTGCTGGCAGTGCTGGAGAGGGGGGGTGATCAGTGGCAGCGCTAGGGGGGGTGATGGGATCAGTGGCAGTTGTGGTTGGGGGTAATGGGATCAGTGGCAGTACTAGGGTGGGATGAGTGGCAGTGGTTGGGGGGTGGGGATCAGTGGCAGTGCTAGGGGATTGATGGGATCAGTGGCAGTGCTGTGGGGATGGGATCAGTGGCAGTGTTGGAAAGTTGATGGGATCAGTGGTGTTGATGGTGGTTGTGGTGGGGGGGGGGGGTAATGGGATCAGTGGCAGTACTGGGGGGAATCGGATTAGTGGCAAGGTTGAGGGGGGTCATTGGCAGTGCTGGGGGTTGATGGGATTAGTGGCAGTGGTGGGGGTTGTGGTGGGGGGGAATCATGGCAGTACTGGGGGGATGAGTGGCAGTGAAAGGGGGGATCAGTAGCAATGCTGGGAGGGAGATGGGATGAGTGGCAGTGTTGAGGGGCATGAGATCAGTGGCAGCAGTGGTGGAGGGGTGGGATCAGCGACAGTGCTTGGTGAGGGAGATAGGATGAATGGCAGTGCTGGGGGGCATGGGATTAGTGGCAGCAGTGGTGAGGGATGGGATTAGTGGCAGTGCTGAGTGGGGGTGATAGGATGAGTGGCAGTGCTGGGGGGCATGGCAACAGTGTGGCATGGGGATGGGATCGCTGGCAGAGCTGGGTGGGGGGATGGATGAGATTGGTGACAGTGCTGGATGGGGGGATGGATGGTATCAGTGGCAGTTAGGGATGGGCCCGGTGTTCGATTCAAACCCCGTTCGGCGAGCCCAGAACTATTTGGGCCGTTCGCATCAAATTTGTGTGATGCGAACGGCCCGCAATGCACTGCGCCAGTCGCAGTGCATTGCTGGCTGATGATTGGCCAAGCATACACTGTGACCCGCATGCTTGGCCAATCATAGAGCCAGCGGCGAGGAGAGCAATAATTGGCCACAGGCAGGATTCCCGTGACCAATTATAGCTCAGGGGGTTTAGTAAACGCCCCACATTATAAAAGGCCGCCGCGCCGGTGGCCTCGTATATTGTGTTCCGGCGTGTCACGTGTGTACTGACTGCTGACATTATGTGCTGTGATTCTGGGGATTAGTGTGTGCGTGCTGTTAGTACAGCATTGCAGTATCACATCTGGGGGGTGTCTATAGTATGCCTGTGAAGGGGCACATGTTTCCTGTGCTTAGAACTGTCCCTGCACAAAGTGTAATTTTTGCAGGAAAAAAAGCTATTTAAAATCACTCGCGGCTAATGTATTGACGGCTCCCATAACACAGAGAACAGTCATTCATTGAAAGCCATTGATAAAAAAAAAGTCTTTGATAAAAAAAAAAAAAAGCGTAGGGGTCCCCAAATTCAATTACCAGGCCCTTCAGGTCTGCTATGGATTTTAAGGGGAACCCCGGCCAAAAAAAAAAAAAATGGCGTGGGGTCCCCCTCAAAATCCATACCAGACCCTTGAGGTCTGGGATGGATTTTAAGGGGAACCCCGGCCAAAAAAAAATGGCGTGGGGTCCCCCTCAAAATCCATACCAGACCCTTATCCGAGCACGCAACCTGGCAGGCCGCAGGAAAAGAGGGGGGACGAGAGCGGCCCTCCTCCCTCCTGAACCGTACCAGGCCACATGCCCTCAACATTGGGAGGGTGCTTTGGGGTCCCCCCCAAAGCACCTTGTCCCCATGTTGATGGCGGAGCCACGGAGAAGCTGGGTGGGCGGTCCTGCAGCAGTTACTTAGAATGAAGGAGTCAGGGGGAGCTGGGAGGCAGAGCCAGCACTTCTAGTACAGTAATCGATAGAAACATAGAGCACCAGGCTGGATGAGAGAGCAGCAGGGTGGCATATAGAACAACCAATGCTCTGCATTTTCCTCCATGCGACCCTTGAATGCTCGCTTCACCTCCTCTTCCTCCCGAAGGCATTCAACGGCTGTGGGGCGGAAAATACAGAGCATCGGTTGTACTATATGCCGCCTGCTGCCCCTCTCATCCAGGTGTAGACAAGTATGTCAGGGGATTAGGGTGTGCCCAGGCACACCCATCACCCCCCTGCGCAAGCCTATGTTAAAGCCCTATCTGTCACAAATTTAAAAAAGTATGTACGTTATATAATATGTAAGTGTAGACTACAAATGCTAGTATAGTTTTTATAGTGTGTAGAACTGAGACATCTCTAAAATGAAAAATAAATGCTTTAGGACTTAAGGGGATTTAGGGAGAAAGAGGGCAGGGGACTCAAGTGGATAAACACAAATGTAACAGCCAACCCACATTCTTATAGGTCAGCCTTATGCCGCCTACACACGATCAGACTTTTTGACGGACTAGGTCCGACAGTCTTTCCGACAGACTTTGCAGCGGAGGTCCGCCGGACTTTCAAATGAACGGACTTGCCAAAAGTCCAATGGATTTGAACGTGATGACGTCAGACTAGCACACAGACGACCGGATTTTTCAACCGGACTCGAGTCCGTCGGAAAGATTTGAAACATGTTTTATTTCTAGGTCAGTCGGACTTTTGGGAAAGAAAAGTCCGATGGAGCCCACACACGATCGAATTGTCCGACGGATTCCGGTCCGCCGGACCAAGTCCGTCAAAAAGTCGGAATGTGTGTACGCGGCATTACAGTGAGGGAAAAAATATTTGATCCCCTGCTGATTTTGTACATTTGCCCACTCACAAAGAAATTATCAATCTATAATTTTAATGGTAGGTTTGGTAGACAGAATAACAACAATAATATCCAGAAAAACGCATTTCAAAAAAGTCATAAATTGATTTGCATTTTAATGAGTGAAATAAGTATTTGATGCCCTATCAATCAGCAAGATTTCTGGCTGTCAGGTGTCTTCGATACAGGTAACGAGCTGAGATTAGGAGCACTATCTTAAGCCTTGGTTCACATTGGAGCGATTTGGCGGCAATTGCTGGCAATGGCACCATCCGAATCAGTGCGACGCCGCATTCCCAAAAGTAGTTTCTGTTCTACTTTTGGCGACTTTGGGAGGGGGGGGGGGTTTCCATAGACATCTGTGCAGCAACTCACACAGATGTTTCTGAAATCGCCCCCAAAGTCGGGACTGACATGCGGGAATGAAATTGTGCGAGTTCAGCTGAACTCACACGATTTCATTCCCGCTGTCAATGTGAACCTGGGCTAAAGGGAGTGCTCCTAATCTTAGCTTGTTACCTGTATAAAAGACACCTGTCCACCAGGGCCCTCTTTAGCGCAGGGCAAACGGGGCAGCTGCCCAGGGCCCTCTCACTGTTTGGGGCCCAAAGCAGAGCTGCCTGTTAAGCCCGCGTGCTGCCTGCAAATCGGGGCTGAAAAAACCCCAAACTGGCAGACAGTCTGAGACTGTTATGTTGTCAGCGGCGCGCATGGCGCCCACAGTGCCAGTGCTGTATTTTGTCATTTGAGGAGCGGGCCGCGGGTGGGCAGGGCTTGAGCTACACTGATGCTCTGGCCCCGCCTCCTTGCTCTGCATGCAGTGTACCTGATCGGACTCAGAGGAGCGGAGAAGCGGAGGAGGAGTGGACTGCAGCACGGAGTGGAGTGCACTGAAGCCTGGTGCCTGCCTGCTGGTCAAGTGAAACAACTAAGCAGTGTGGAGAATTGAGCTGAGTATTAGTGCTGAGCTTTCCAGGACAAGGTAAGGTCTTTTCTCCTCCCCTGGCTCCCCCTATCCCCATGCCATGTGGTCCCATGCCTGAAAGTTTAAAAACGCTGACCAGACCTGCAGTCCAGGCTGAGTGAGGCCTCAGAGGAGAGCACATGGCATTATTTACAGCACATGGCATACTGTATTTAGGCTGCTTTCACACTGAAAGAACCCGGGCGTCGATGGTAAAACGCCTCTATATTTAGTGGCGATTTACCGTAGTTTTTCGGCGCTTTTCATCCACTAGCTTTTAACCCCCGCTGGCGGCTGAAAAAGGGTTAAAAGCGCCTGCAAAGCACCGCTACAGCAGTGCTTTGCCAGCGCTGCCCATTGATTTCAATGGGCAGGGGCGCTTTAGGAGCGGTGAGTTCACTGCTCCTAATGCGCTCCAAAGAAGCTGCTGGCAGGACTTTTTCTGATGCCCTGCCAGCGCAGCGCACCAGTGTGAAAGCCCTCGGGCTTTCACACTGGGGTGAATGGAGCCGCAGTTTCAGGATGCTTTGCAGGTGCTGTTTTTAGCGCTATAGCGCCTGCAAAGCGCCTCAGTGTGAAAGGGGTCTTAACTGATTGATGGGCTTATTTTAGGCCTGGCTAGTTTACATGTATGTGTTTTGGGGGCCCACATTTGCGCAGGCACAGCAGCCTATTCATTTGAATGGGCTGCCATGCCTGCATTTCCTGCAAAAAAAAAGGCGCTTGCATCATTTAATAGGCTGCGCACACCTATGCCCATCAAGCAATGAAATACAGCACTGTCTGTCCATTCTGCTTTTGCACCATGTGACTTACCTGCAGTTCCTGCACGGCAAACTTGCTGCATTTTTAGACGTTTAGGCCACGCTTTTAAAAACGCAGTGCGTTGGTGTGTGCAGGAACTGCGGGTAAGTCACATGGTGCAAATGCAGAATGGATTTCAAGGCCACTGCAATTTTAAAATGCTGCATGCACCTTTTTCTCTGAAGGAAACACAGGCATGGCAGCCCATTCAAATGAATGGGCTGCCAAAACACCTACATGTGAATGTGTGATGTGACAATGGCTGCAATGTAATTGGGGTGCTGTGATGTGTAAAGGGGCACTATGACATGAAGGGGACTCTAATGTAATGGGGGCGCTGTGATGTGTAAAGGGGCACTATAATGTAAAAATGTCTGCAATGTAATGGGGCACTGTGATGTGAAGAGGCTGCAAAGTAATGGAGTGCTGTGACATGAAAGGGAACTGAGGACACCTTTAGACTGCTGTGAAGGGGGTCTGCAAAGTTTTTTTTTTTAGATAATTCCATGTGTGTGTGTCTGTTTTTTGAGATGTTCGGGTGAAGAGCAAAATTGCATTGGGGGGGGGGGGGGGGCAAAAAAAAATGTTTGCCCAGGGCCCAAACCATATTAAAGAAGGCCCTACTGTCCACAGAAGCAATCAATCAGATTCCAATCTCTCCACCATGGCCAAGACCAAAGAGCTGTCCAAGGATGTCAGGGACAAGTTTGTAGACCTACACAAGGCTGGAATGGGCTACAAGACCATCGCCAAGAAGCTTGGTGAGAGGGTGACAATCTCCCTCAGTCTCGGGCCCCATGCAAGATCTCACCCCGTCGAGTTTCAATGATCATGAGAACGGTGAGGAATCAGCCCAGAACTACACGGGAGAATCTTGTTAATGATCTCAAGGCAGCTGGGACCGTAGTTACCAAGAAAACAATTGGTAACACACTACAGCGTGAAGGACTGAAATTCTGCAGCGCCCGTAAGGTCCCCCTGCTCAGGAAAGCACATGTACAGGCCCGTCTGAAGTTTGCTAATGAACAGAGGAGAACTAGGTGCAAGTGTTTTGGTCAGATGAGACCAAAATCTGGCTCTTTGGCATCAACTTGCCGTGTTCGGAGGAGGAGGAATGATACCTGTGATCCCCAAAAACACCATCCCCACCGTCAAACATGGAGGTGGAAACATTGTGCTTTGGGGGTGTCTTTTTGCTAAGGGAATAGGACAACTTCACCACATCAAAGGGACAGTGGACGGGGCCATGTACCGTCAAATACTGTGTAAGAACCTCCTTCCCTCAGCCAGGGCATTGAAATTGGGTCGTGTATGGGTATTCCCACATGATAATGGCCCAAAACACACAGCCAAGGCAACAAAGGAGAATCACATTAAGGTCCTGGAGTGGCCTAGCCAGCCCCCAGACCTTATTCTTATAGAAAATATGTTGAAGGAGCTGAAGGTTCGAGTTACCAAACGTCAGTGTCAGGTCACCCGAGTCCAGGTGACAGATGCACCGCGTTGGGGTCAGGAGTGCACCGCAAGGTAGTTGACCCTATGGCTGACTGCTGCGGATGGAGCTCTAGGTGATTCAGGATATCAGGTATTCTGGAGCACCAACACGGATCACACTGGAAGCTAGAGCATGAGATTTCCCAGGGCATGGAATCTAAGAGCCAGCGGTGTTCACCAGAGGCACCTAGTGGTGGGGATGGATTTAGCTGAAGTCTGGCTCCAGGTCATGACCCCAGGGCCTCCCAGCTCACGCTCACGCTAGAGTACAGGAAGGTAGAGAGGAAGTAGCAGACTGCGCCAACAAAGGATAGTCAGGAGATAGCCAAAGGTCGGGGCAACAAGCATGTAAGGATAGTCAAGGAACACGCCAAGGTCAGGATATGAAGCAGACAGGGACAGTCAGGAATAAGCCAAGATCGGTAATTAGAATCAGATGTAGAACACACAGCAAGGAGCACATGGAAGCCAAAGACACAATATTGATCAGCAGGGCTGGCTTGCAATGCACAGGTTAATATAGTGTTCCCTGATAGGGCCTAGGGTGGGGCCATGCTTTGAGGAGAGATTACTTAAAGCGGAAGTAAACCCATCGATCTAACAGTTAAAAAAAAAAGGCATGCCGTGAATGCTAACTGCACATTGGCTGTGCTCTCAACCAAACAGTCAAACCATCCAATGGCTGGTGTCATAACGGATCACATGTGCAGCACCGTGGCAGTTGAAGATTAAACAGAGGCAAAGATGGCAGCTTCCTTGGCTGAAAACGATAGGGGGGTTTACTTCCACTTTAAGCAGCCAAGTGAAGGGCGGCTGGTCTCTCAAGCTGAACACATGGAGAGGAAAGCTGACAGATAAACATTACTGTGAATCCATGACAGTCAGCCTTGAAACCCTAATGACTTGGAGAGGATCTGCAAAGGGGAGTTGGGCAAAATCCCTCCTGAGATGTGTGCAAACCTGGTGGCCAACTAAAGAAATGTCTGACCTCTGTGATTGCCAAAGAGGGTTTTGCCACCAAGTACTAAGCCATGTTAAGCGAAGGGGTCAAATACTTATTTCATTCATTAAAATGCAAATCAATTTATAACTTTTTTTGAAATGCATTTTTCTATATTTTTTTTGTTGTTATTCTGTTAAAAAAAAAGCTACCATTAAATTTATAGACTGATCATTTCTTTGTCAGTGGGAAAATGTACAAAATCAGCAGGGGATCAAATACTTTTTCCCTCACTGTATGCTCACACCAACTAGTAAAATGCCAGAGAGATGTCTTCTCATATCTTTCCTTCTTCCCTGTCCCAACACTGTAATTCCTGTTGAGGACACGTCATTCCCAGCGGTTGTCCATGCACCAGAAAACCAGTTGCCCACTGCCCATAGAAAGTCTTAGAAGTAAGCATTGATGTCATTGTGCCAGCTCAGCCTTCAAGTTTCCATAGAGAGACCAGGTCCCTACTCACAGAACCATACCTCTTCTCTACTAGCTTATGAGAAAAAAAGAAGCATGGTCTGATGTGTCATGAATCTTAACCTCTTGCCGACCGCCCGCTGTCGTTTGACGGTGGCAGAATGGCTCCCCTGCCGAATCACCAAAGCTGTATGGCGGCCGCTTTAAGGGGTATAGCGGGCGTGCCCGCCGCCTCACTGAGGTGCGCCGGGTACCCGCGATCACTCCTGACAGAGTCAGAAAGGGATGTGTGTGTGTAAACACACATCTCCGTTCTGGCAGGGGAGAGGAGACAGATCATGTGTTCCTTGTATATAGGAACAACGATCGGTCTCCTCCCCCAGGCAGTCCCATCCCCCCTACAGTTAGAACACACTGAGGGAACTCATTTAACCCCTTGATCGCCCCCTAGTGTTAACCCCTTCCCTGCCAGTGACATTTATACAGTAATTAGTGGCTATTTTTAGCTCTGATCGCTGTATAGATGTCAATGGTCCCAAAAAAGTGTCAAAAGTGTCCGATCTGTCCGCAATGTCGCGGTCCCAATAAAAATCACAGATCACCTCCATTACTAGTAAAAAAAAAAAAAAATGCCATTAACCTATCCCCTATTTTGTAGACGCTATAACATTTGCGCAAACCAATCAACATATGCGCATTGCGATTTTTTTTACCAACATATGTAAAGAAATATATACCGGCCTAAACTGAGGAAGAATTATTTTTTTTTTGGATATTTATTATAGCAAAACATAAAAAATATTGTGTTTTTTTTCTAAATTGTCGGTCTTGTTTCATTTATAGTGCAAAAAATAAAAACCGCAGAGGTGAAATTTTGTTTGGGTACAGCATTGCACGAACACGCAATTGTCAGTTAAATCGACACAGTGCTGTATCGCAAAAAAATGGCCCGGTCAGGAAGGGGGTAAATCCTTTCGGGCCTGAAGTGGTTAAAGAGCTGTGATTTTTTTTTTTTTTTTGCAAAAGCCATTTTTCTCTACAAAATAACTTAAGACAATGAGAAGTGTGATGAGAAGTAAACAATTATTTTTGAATCAACGGACGCATCCAAAGACATTTACAGAGTTCTTCTTTAGAAAGTAAAGGATTAAGCAATATTTTTTGTAAAGGGGTGAGTTGTAGAGACATTTATAGATTGATGGATTGATCAGGCACAGAATTAAAGTGTCCACACAATAACATAAGCCCTTGTTTTATCCTTTTATATGGTCCCTAGTAAGCGTATGCATATACATTGACAATTGTCTAGGTGGTATTGTTAATATCACATACTAGGATAATCTTTCTCTGTCATTTGTCCTCACAGTTGAAAAGCAAGAGTTTTTGATGGCTACTAAGATGTCCTATTTTTTTATTTTTTGGTGCATTTGCCACAAATACAATATGTGAGTAAAATATTTATTAGTGCATTTTGGTTGTTTAGGGATTTGAAAATGTGTCTCTTAAGCCGCATACACACGACCGGACTTTCCGGTAGACTAGGTCCGACGGACTTTTGACAGAGTTGCGATGGACTTCCGAACGAACGGACTTGCCCACACATGAATGGACTAAGTCCGTTCGTTTTGAACGTGATGACTTAAGACGGGACTAAAAAAGGAAGTTCAATAGCCAGTAGCCAATAGCTGCCCTTGCGTCGTATATTTGGTCCGTCGGACCAGCATACAGATGAACGGTTTTCCTGATATTAATTGAGTCCGTCAGACAGATTTGAAACATGTTCTCTTTCTGGATTCTTTTTTATATAAAAACGATCGGATTATACTACACACGATCGAAATGTCGGATTGATCCCGTCGGACCTAGTCTGCCGGAAAGTCCGGTTGTGTGTACGCGGCATTAGGCACATACAAAATTGTTATTTGTCTGTCAAGCTTCCTTAGAGCTGGGCATTTTTAAGGGCAGCTCAGCCCTTTAACATTAATCGATGTGAATTTAAATGCCATGTTAATAAAGTACAAATGCTGAGAAGTGAGACCATGAGATGAACAGCATAAGGGGTAATAAAGATAAGTGCCTAGTTAGCTAATGAAGCTGTTGACTGCAGAGCAGACATAGGCAAAGTCTTCCTGCAGTGATTCTGGAGCTGGATTTTGAGGTTAGTATTTTCAACCATTGTAGATCTATCACATTTTTAACAGAAGTTGAAACAGAGAGAAACAGTCAATAACTATAGTAAATAAAAATAAATAAATAAATAAATAAATCTAACATGGATTTCCAATATATCATCTTTCAGCAAAGAAGGTAAGGGGGGAAATAATATTCCAATGTAGGTGCAAGTGTGGGATCTAAAACCCCATAGGTTTTTGAAGGGTCCTAATGTACCGGCAACTCTACACTCACTGGCCACTTTTAGGTACATCTGTTCAATTGCTTGGTAAAACAAATAGCTAATCAGCCAATCATATGGCATCCACTCAATGAATTTAGGCATCTATACGTGGTGAAGCCGACTTTCTGAAGTTCAAACTGAGTATCAGAACAGGGAAGGAAGGGGATTTAAGTGACTTTGAACGTGGCATGGTTGTTGGTGCCAGACGGACTGAGTATTTCAAAATCTGCTAATCTACTGGGATTTTCGCGCACAACCATCTCTAGGGTTTACAGAGAAAGGTCTGAAAAAGAGAAATATCCAGTGAGTGGCTGTTGTGTGGACGAAAATGCCTTGTTGATGTCACAGATCAGAGGAGAATGGGCAGACTGGTTTGAGATGATAGAACGTCAACAGTAACTCAAATAACCACTTGTTACAACCAAGGTATGCAGAATACCATCTCTGAATGCACAATACATTGAATCTTGAAGCTACAGCAGCAGAAGACCAAACCGGGTGCCACTGCTGTCAGCTAAGAACAGGAAACTGAGGCTACAATTTGCACAGGCTCACCAAAATTGGACAATAGAAAATTGGAAAAATGTTGCCTGGTCTGATGAGTCTCGATTTCAGCTGTGACATTCAGATGGTAGGGTCAGAATTTGGCGTAAACAACATGAAAGCATGGATTCATCCTGCCTTGTATCAACGGTTCAGACTGGTGGTGGTGGTGTAATGGTGTGGGGGATATTTTCTTGGCACACTTTTGGCCCCTTAGTAACAATAGAGCATAATTTAAATGCCACAACCTGAGTATTGTTGCTGACCATGTCCATCCCTTTATGACTACAATGTAATCCATCTTCTGATGGCAACTTCCAGCAGGATAATACACCATGTCACAAAGCGCAAATCACCTCAAACTGGTTTCTTGAACATGAATATGAGTTCACTGTACTCCAATGGCCTCCACAGACACAAGATCTCAATCCAATAGGGATTTGGGATCCTTTGGGAAGTGGTGGAACTGGAGATTCACATTATGGATGTGCAGCTGAAAAATCTGCAGCAACTGCGTGATGCTATCATGTCAATATGGACCAAAATCTCTGAATGTTTCCAACACCTTGTTGAATCTATGCCACAAAGAATTAGGACAGTTCTGAAGGCAAAAGGGGGTCCAACCCGGTACTAGCAAGGTGTACCTTCACTTCACTTGACAGCTTCCCAGCACATAAATGCCCCACTCTGAGCACTGGCATTTCTCTGTATGCCAGCTCAGAGTTGGTCTTAATAACCATCAGTTTGTTTATCTGCCAAATGGCAGTAATCATGTATACATCTGTTGAAGCCATAGCGTCAAATTCTAAAAATTGCTTTAATACCGCGTACACACGATCGGACTATCCGGTGGACTTGGTCCGGCGGACTGCTGGAAAGTTGACACATATGCCATGCCTGGCACATGTCCTCAATTTGGTGGTGCAGCATTTCCTAAATATGTACCCAGGGTTGCAAGATGTGCTAAAGCTGGCCAGAAGAGTCTGTAGCCATTTCAGGCGGTCATACACAGCCAGTGCTCAGTTGGCTGAAATTCAGCGGCAAATCCACCTGTCCATAAACCGCCTGATTTGTGACATGTCCACCAGGTGGATCTCGACTTTGGCAATGCTGCAGCGGCTATACATGCAGCAGAGGGCCGTCAACGAGTACCTGTGCGAATATGGCACGGCAACAGGCTCAGGCCTCCTCAGCTTTTTTTCCCCACACCAATGGCTGATCATTAAGGATGCATGCACTGTATTGTCACCATTTGAGGAGGCCACAAGGATGGTGAGCCGTGACAGTGCATGCATCAGTGACACAATCCCTGTTGTGTTCCTGCTGGAACAGACTCTGCGTGGCATTATGGACAGGGCACTGGAGGCAGAGCAGCAGGAGGAAGAGGAGGACTTCCCTTCCACTCAAGGCCCACTGTATCCAAACGCCATCATTCCTATGTCACAAAACACACAGGAGGAGAGAGGGGAGGAGGATAAGGAGCAGGATTCTGGCACTTTCATAGACTTCAAAAAAGAGGAAGACATCTGTAAGCGGACCCTTGGGAGTAGTACGTGGCTGGGAGGAGGAAGTTCTAGAGTTCTAGATGCTGTCATCCTGAGTGACCCGAGGAGTCTGCTTCTCAAGCCTCTGCCAATTTGAAGCGCATGGGCAACCTCATGCTTCAAAGCCTGCGAAAGGACCCAAGAAGACGTGGCATAAAGGAGAAGGATGATTACTGGTTGGCAACTATCCTTGACCACCGTTAAAGGGGAAGGTCTCAGAACTCATCCCTCCCCACAGAGAGTGCAGAAGATAAAATCTCTTGAGGAAACGTTAAAGAGAATTTTATTGAATGTTTTCCCTGACTCCAGTAGGTCATGGAAAACATAGTTTTGAGTCTTCTGTTGGTCAAGAGAGGAGCGTTGGAGAAGGCGTCCGCCTAAGTGAGGCATTTCAGAATTTTTTTAGTCGTCGCCGCCCAGGGCTGTCAGCTTCCGCATCCCATCGGCAGCGTTTGTATCACATGGTTGACAATTACCTCGGGGCCAAAACAGAGATGGAGAGCTTTCCAGCTGACGATCCACTGACTTACTGGGTCATGAGAATAGACCACTGGCCAGAACTTGCCCAGTATGGTAGTGAGTTGTTAGGCTGCCCTGCATCCAGCGTGTTTTCAGAACGGGCATTCAGTGCTGCAGGAGGGTTCGTTACTGATCATAGAACGCATCTGTCCACAGACTCCGTTTGACTTTTTTAAAATGAATCAGTCCTGGATTACCAGCTATGAAGCCCCTGATGCTGATGTCACTGATAAAGTCTTTTTGGGATGTGGAATCTCTGCAGGACTTCGAGGCTGCCTAGCTTTGAGGGTGTTCAATCATTTCATCTGGAAGAATTGTTTTTGGTATAGGTTTTTTAATGGGCACAATTAACACCAAAAGACCAATTTTTCAGCACCTGTTTAACTGATGCACATCATTGTAATTTTTTTTGCCTTCATCAAGAGCATCTCTATAGGGTTATGGTGGGAAGGATCCCCTGACACCCAAAGAGTAATTTTTCTGCACCTGTTTGACAGGTGTATATCATTGCAATTTTTTACAGCAAGGCCAAGTCTTGCTTTCATCAAGATTACCTCTATAGGGTTACGCTGGGAAGGCACCACCAACACCCAAAGACTAATTTTTCTGCACCTGTTTGACAGGTGCATATCATTGCAATTTTTTACAACAAGGCCAATTCTTGTTTTTTTTCATCAAGATTACCTCTATAGGGTTATGGGGGGGAAGGCGCCACCGACACCCAAAGACCAATTTTAATGCACTCGTTACTTCTATCCAAAGTCAAAGTGACACCAGAATGTATCCAAACAATCTCTAATCTTGTTCCCAGTGCACTACATTGTGGCATCACTGCCCATTTAAAAATGAAGTTTTTCATAAACTTTTTTTTATTTATACATGTCTTCCAGGGCAGGACCCGGACCCCTATATCCATTGTATGCCCAATTACTTGCATATAAGCCTTTAAAATGGGCACTTTCGAACAGAAATTATGTTGCTGAGGGTAATCAGACGTAGCTGTGTATTTTCTGAACTGTTTTACTGCAGTAGTGATTCTCAGTTAGACTCTCTGTTATACTCTATATTATAAATTTTTTAGAGACTATGCTATATGTACAGCTATATGGTTTTCCACAAAGACATAGCTGTGAAAAATTCTTATTTTGCAGCTTTTATATGCCGTTTGTAATATTCCACAGTGCATGCATGCTCTTTGCTATTCTAAACTTGTTTTACATTATTAATTCACATTTTGCACCTTTTTAATAAACTGCAAGTTACAGTTGTTCCCTATATGTTCATTTGGCTGATTACCTATTCAACTTGTACTTTTAGTGAGAAAAAAGCATACTTCCCAACTTTCTGAGATGAGAAAGTGGGGCATCTTTTAGTATACAGTATAAAGGCAACAAATAAGCCCAAAAAATTAAAAATTGGAAAATGATTGTTTAAACATACAAGTGCTTTTTTCACCAATACATTTTTCTTTTTACTGGGTTCTCAAAATTATAAGTGGAATAATCTAGAGGTTGGATGCATTTTTTTTTATGTAGTATAACAATTTAGGTAGTTAAATAATACATATTTATAGAGATCTATGCTTCAGACCAAAATGAGGGGCAATTGAGAAGGAAAGAGGGACATAGAGAATGTATTCCAAAAGTGGGAGACTGTCCCTCCAAATGAGGGACATTTGTGAGCCATGAACAAATGTCAAACTGCAAGGCACAAGTACTGTATATGCAAACCTGTCAAACAGAAGACCATACAGTATGTCAACAGGTGTATGTTCACGTCAGATGGGGTTTGCACGCTAGTCTTCCAATGTAACCTTCCTTGAAGATTGCTGTACAACCTGAGACAGAAATGTATTAAAGCAAAATATATGGGGGCTTGTCCGGGATCACATTGATTTTCAATTGGAGTGAGCATACATTTTTTTTATATCTTTGCTGATTAAAAATCCTGCATAGACTGTTGAGAGGGAATATGCATGCAGATAAATCCAGTGAAAAGCAGGGGTTGCACAACCTGCCGGCTTGGGCTAGAGACAGTCCATTGATGTCTGTTGCAAGGGTGTCTGCTAGGTATGTTTCTGCTTTGTACTAAGGTTGGGGTGATGGAGACTCAAATTTATTCTCAGATTTTAGTCTTAAAAGTTTTGGTTTCAGTAAGGAGAGATATGGTCAGTAGTTTTGATTTGTTGGCACTACCTTCATGTTCTACATACAGAATCTGAAATGAGGAGAAAGGCAGAGGTAGAACAAGGGTTATTGAAAGAGAAACTTGCAGCGTCAACCAAGTGGTAGCAAGACACTGCTAGCAAAGCAAATGATTTAAAAAGTAGGACGCTCAAACTTGCCATTGCTTCAAAGTGTGTTCAGACCACTGCAGGCAAAGCTGAAGATTTGAACGAAATGATGAATGAAGTTTTTCTTTAGAGGTGGAAGCAAGTGGCTTGGAATGGTAAATTCAGTCACATTCGTTTTTTTTTTTTTTTTTTGTTGTCATAAACTGGGGCACATACTGTAGCTATAGAGTGCCATGCTGTGAAGATTGACCAGAGGCAGGCGAGTGTACTCAGGACAGCACAAAGAGAGATGAAGGATTATTCTTTCCACTGGAAATCTATGCCTTTCCATAAGAATATTACAAAGCAACAGTGGGCACCCTACAATGATTTTGCAGTCAGAAATGGGCAGATAGAGAAATGTGAGCAGTGAGCTATGTGTTTTGGCACAGTTGAAAGAAACATAGAATCTACCTTATCTTTTACTCTTTTTTTATAATTGTATTTTTTTATAAAATGTTTACAAGGTTTGAAAAATTGCAAAAAGAGCAAAATAAGAACAGTGAAGCAAATAGACGCAAAACAATGGGCAGGATAATATGACAAACTTAAAAGTCTAACATACATGCTCATTAATAGTCTAGATAGGTAAGTGAAGTGGTATCACAGTCTATCAGTTAAATACCAGAACAGGTTGTGATATCAGTAGAAAATTTGGTTACAAATCACTTAAAGTGGTTGTAAAGGCAGAAGTTTTTTTATCATAATGCATTCTATGCATTATGATAAAAAGCCTTCTGTGTGCAGCAGCCCCCTTCAGCCCCCTAATACTTACCTGAGCCCCATCTTGATACAGTGATGTTGCTCAAGAGACTCGGCTGTCCGGGACTCCCCTCCTCATTGGCAGATAGCAGCGCAGCGCCATTGGCTTCTGCTGCTGTCAATCAAAGTCTGTAAGTCAGTGAGGAGAGAAAAGGGGTGGGCCGGGCCACGGCTCCATGTCTGAATGGACACATGGAGCTGTGACTAGGGTGCCCCATAAAAATCTGCTTGCTGTGGGGGCACTCAACAGGAGGGAGAGGCCAGGAGCACTAAAGAGGGACACGAGAAGAGGAGGATCTGGGCTGCTCTGTGCAAAACCACTATACAGAGCAGGTAAGCATGACATCTTTGTTATTTTTATTGAAAAAAATGAGAATTTAGTATCAATTTAAAGCAGGCAAAAATAAAATAACAGGCAATGAGGAATAGCGATAAAAAAAAAACAACAATGGGAAAAAAAAACAGTAAGGTGTTATCTATGTACACCAAAGTAACTACACTGGAACATCTAGTAGCAACCAAATCACACCGGGATGGGGGTGGTTTAGGCCATTATATTCTGCAGCTGTATGTATCACTAGGGGAGGCGATATGTAATTCTGGGAAACTATAGGAAAAAGAGTCCCACAGGAGTCTTGTCTTAGTAAAAGAATCCATCTTGTCCCGTACTATTGCAGTACCTCTGCAATAGAAGTAGGAAATTGCATTTTAAGTGGCATTACAGTCATTCACCAATGAATCTGTATAAGCCTTCAGGCCACAGTTAAAATATGAGTAGCTAACATCTTAGAAGTTCTTGAGAGGCTTGGGAAGGGCACACCTAGTAGACAATGATGGGGGTCTAGTGGGAGAGAAACATCTAAGATCCTATTGAGTATTTGGATTAGAGCTACCCAAGATGGGTGATAAGGCTACATTACCAAAAAACATAGTAAAAAATACCCGTGTGATGGTTACATCTCCAGCAGGTATTAGGTACCTCAGGGTATCTTTTACTCTTTAACCAACAGCCGACAGCCACACACATACCTATACATCGGCAGAATGGCTCATACAGACAAATGGGCGTACCTGTATGTCCCTTTGAATTTGCCGCTTTGTGTGCGCGCATCCGACGATGCACTCGCTCGCCTGCCGCACATCGCGGGAGCTGGTCCTGTGAACTCTGTGTTCGCCGGCGGCCCGCGATTGTGAGACAGAGAGGCAGAACAGGGAGATGCCTATGTAAACAAGGCATTTCCCTGTTCTGCCTAGTGACATGGCAGAGATCTACTGCTCCCTGTCATCGGGAGCAGTAATCGCTGTCATGTCAGTGGTAGCCCATCCCCCCCACAGTTAGAATCGCTCCCTAGGACACACTCACCCCCTAGTGTTTAACCCCTTCCCTGCCAGTTTCATTTATACAGTAATCAGTGGCTATTTATAGCACTGATCGCTGTATAAATGACAATGGTCCCAAAATAGTGTCAAAAGGGTCCGATGTGTCCACTATAATGTTGCAGTACCGATAAAAATTGCAGATCACCGCCATTACTAGTAAAAAAAAATAAAAATAAAAAAAATACCATAAATCTATCCCTATTTTGTAGATGCTATAATTTTTGCGCAAACCAATCAATATACGCTTATTACGATTTTTTTACCAAAAATATATATATATCGGCCTAAACTGAGGAAAAAATGTTTTTATATATATTTTTTGGGGATATTTATTATAGCAAAAAGTTAAAAATATTGCTTTTTTTTTCAAAATTGTCGGTCTTTTTTTGTTTATAGTGCAAAAAATTTAAATTGCAGAGGTGATCAAATAACACCAAAAGAAAGCTCTATTTGTGGGAAAAAAAAGGACGTCAATTTGATTTGGTACAACGTTGCATGACCGCGCAATTGTCAGCTAAAGCGACGTAGTGCTGAATTGCAAAAAATGCTCTGGTCAGGAAGGGGGTAAATTCTTCTGGGGCTGAAGTGGTTAAAGTTAATAAACATCAAGAGGTGGGGCAGGCAGATCAGATGACAAGCCAGATTAGGCAGACTGGCAGAGGAGATGAGAACACAAGGAAGGCACAGTTGATTTCCTGATTATTGCCCGACTTTCATCTGAGTGTTGAATTATTTATCCCTTTTCTGGACAAAGGCTTTAAACGCTGATGAAAAATATGTTTCTAATTTTTCCTATATTAGCTGTATTCAGAAGCTCAACTTTCACTCTTCAAATGGTAATTAAATGGATTAACTGGTTCATAAAGACAAGTTAAACAGTAAGTGATGTTAGCAGGAAATGGGGGGAAGCAAGAAATCAGATAACAGTCATGTGCTGAACACAGATTGGGGAGTCTGGAGGGAGACAGAAGGAAGAGCTCCACCAGCTATGATCATGTTCCTTGAGCAACCAAAAGATCCTGATCTTCAAACATGCATCAACTTGATTGAGGTCCCTAATATGAAGCTAAATGAGAACTAATTGTGCACATTATTGTTATATGCTTTAGCCCTGGTTCACATTGGCACAATTTGACATGTCAATTGCCAGCAATGGCACCATCTTAATTGACCACAAATGAAGCGTCGCACCGATTTCAAAAACTCGTTTCTGTACTACTTTTTAAGATTTTAGGGTGCTATTTCCATTGACATCTGTGCAGAAACCCGCACAGACGTCTGTGAAATTTCCGCTGATATAGGGACTGACATGCGGGAGTGAAATCGTCCGAGTTCAGCTAAACTCGCATGGCTTCATTCCTGCAGCTCAGTGTGAACCAGGGCTAAACTGGGGTATAAAGGTACAGTCAATTGCTTGTGTATGGATAGATTCATTGATTTTCCTCTGTACCTTTGAACCTGGTTAACATTCTATATATCTGTAATTCAGTAAATAAACCCTTTCACAGCACCATTAATGAAGCAAAACAACAGATAATACAGATATATAATTACAGATGAAGCACCAATGAGAAATCACAAATCACCATGATGTCACAATGACATTATGTGCCTGCAAAAAAATACATATATTAACAGCCCTATCAGTACAAATTTAAAAACAATATACTTCCAAATAAATTATAACCCCCAAAACTTCCCCTCTGAAACAAAAGTCCAAAAAACAAGAAATCTTGCAGAAAAAAGTGACAGCTGACCCCAAATCAAGCACAAAATAAAAAAAGCACCCAATAATAGGAATAACAACCAACAAATCAGGGGGCATTGTCAAAAGAGCAAACTATTAGAATAAAAATATAGTTTCCTAACTGACCCTAATCTCTCCCTATGCACTTTGGAAGTTTTTCCATACCCATTTCCCAAAGCCACTTCTTTTTATAGAGATCTATTCAAAAGACCCCCCCCCCCCGCCCCCTTTGTGGCCCTTCTATACCTGAGGGTCACAGGTTAAAAGTCATGCAGCGCCTTATGGTTTTAAGAAACAGTTGTTTGCATTTTTGGATATTGATTTTATTTTTAGATGTGCACAAGTGTTGATTTAATTGAAGAGAGCAATGGGGGTATGTTTCTGAATAAATGCAGGTTCACATATTGTAGAGCACTACACATTTCACTTCTTATTTCTTTCTAAATGTCCATGTGACTAAATACCTGAGAAAGTTCTTTGGCAACAGCCTTAGCTGAAATAATACACAAGGGAATAGCTTCAGGATACCGTGTGGTATAATCCAGTATTTCCAGTACATGGTAATGGCCCCTGACTTCAGTTGTTTCATACAAAAAAAAAAATTCTGACTTCTGAGTTAGGCACCACATATTGTCTACTCTTAATATTAGAGTCAAGGACAATTACATGTTCATTACTCCTAAGCTATGTGCTAAATTCACACTTTTTTTTTTTTAAATTCGTTTTTATTGAAAAATAAGATTTGTATAAACAGAGTACAAAACATTGTACGGTAAATATAAAAGAAGAAATAGCAGGTTACATAGTATGACATGAAACTTCCAAAATTACAGTGCAGTCGCTTCTTAAGTGCTTTAAGTATAAATCAGAGATGGGTAGGGAGTCTTTCCCAGAGATATACGTATTTCTAATATAACCAGAAGTAGGTAGGGTAGGAGGAAGGGGGGGGAAGGGGGGGGGGGGGGGGGGGGGGGGAGGGAACGCACAGAGGTGGAACAAGAGAACATTTCAAGAGAAACATTTCAGGCAGCTGTACAAAATAGGTAAACAGTTATCTATTGTTTTTTATACCATGAAGACCATACATTCCAATGACTTTGTAATAACTGGTTTCTGCCTTCCTTTTTTGCTATCATTGACTCAAAAAGGTAGTTAGTATGCGTTATATCTAGGACTTCAGATACATTAGGAGTTACGTTTGACTTCCAGTTTTTAGTTATGATTGATCTGGCAGCAAGAAAGATGTGTGTTACTACAGTACGATAGTTAGGGGGAAACTTCTCAATATTGAGGTTCAATAAGGCCATTCCGGGGTCAGGAGACAGGAGGATTCCAGTGATCCGAGATATACTTGAGAAAACACTTTTCCAGAAACTGGTCAAGTTCTTACATTTCCAGAATATATGTAGTATGTTACCTACGTCCCCGCAGTCCCTCCAACACAGGGGGGAATTGTCGTGGTAGCATTTGGACATTCTATACGGGGTGAGGTACCATCTTTGGGCTATTTTTAACGAGAGTTCCCAGTGGTTTACACATCTAGAAGCTTTGTATAAGGATTTGAATGCTAATCTCCATTGGTCGGTCGTGTAGGATTCTCCTATCTCCTGTTCCCATTTGTGAAATGGTGGTAGTTTAGTGAACAGTGCCTTGTTTTGGAGGTGGTTGTAGAAAAGCCTTATGCCCTTTGTGGAGTTGGAGTCTCTGCTAAGAAATTCTCTCACGTCACTTTGTATGAGGATATGTTTTTTTTTTTGTGAATTCAGGAAATGTGACAGTTGGAGGTATTTAAAGAAGTCGGTCTGGGGGATAGAATATTTTGAAATTAAGTCGGTAAAGGGTCTGAGTCGTTTGTTGTCGTATAAGTCAGATAGTGAAGTGATGCCCTGTCTCACCCATCCTGAGAAGTTTGCGTTTGGGATTGCGCTGTTCATGACCTCTAATGGAATCGTGAGATGTGAGTCCATGTCGGGAGGTGCGTTATTTTTGCGGAGGTCCCTCCATGCCATGAGTGTTGCTCTAATAGTGAGTGGGAGTGTTTGAAGGGAAAATGGTTTCCAGGTATCTATAAGCAAGAGGTGGTAAAGGTTGTGTGTTGGGCATAGTGCTTGTTCCAGTCTGCACCAGGGGTTGGTTGGTTGTGAGGGGAACCAGTACTTGAGTTGGGTAAGTAGTGCTGCTCTGTGATAGTCTTTTAGATCTACAAGTCCCATACCCCCAGCTAGTCTATGTTTGACAAGGAGTTGTTTAAAGCATCTCGGGCGTTTTGAATTCCAAATGTACTGTTTTAGTAGGAGGTTGAGTGCCTTGAGATGGGATGGTTTTAGTGGAATAGGGAGAGTGCGGAATACATACAAAATTTGGGGGAGAAGTAGCATTTTAAATGATGCAAGGCGGCCAGACCATGTCAACTCGGTTTTAGACAAGCGTTGAGTATCTGACGTCAGTTTGGTTATTAGAGGAGTGTAGTTGGCGTCTGCTAGTTTGCTAGGATCTGCTGTTAAATGGAGTCCTAGGTAGGGTATACTGGAGGAGCTCCAAGTATAGGGGAAGTTGTGTCGCAGTTGTTTTTGGAGATATGCGGGTAGGTTGATTCCTAGAATGAGGGATTTAGTGAAATTCACTTTGTAATACGATATTTGGCTAAATTGGACAAGAATGGTGTGGGCTTGGGGTAGAGAGGTCTGGGGGGAGGTCAAAAGGAGGATGATGTCGTCTGCAAAAAGGTTTATGTTATGGGATTCACCAAGTATATTGAAGCCTGGGGTTCCTGGGTGGGATCTAATTTTCTCAGCTAGTGGTTCTATGACCAGGTTGAAAATTGAGGGAGAAAGAGGGCATCCCTGCCTAGTACCGTTGGTAATAGAGAAGGGACGGGATAACATGTTCGAGGTGTATACTTGAGCGCAGGGGGAAGAGTACAGGGCAAGGATTGCCGAGAGAATGAAGCCGGTGAAACCGAATTTCTCCAACGTTTGCTTCATGTAGCCCCAGTGGACCCTGTCGAATGCCTTCTCCGCGTCCAAGGACAACAGCAGAGAAGGCACCCGACAGGAGTCCGCATGTTGCAGGATATTCACAACCCTACGTGTGGCGTCAGCTGCCTGTCTGCCCTTAGTAAACCCGGCCTGATCTGGGCCGATCAGCGTTGGTAATATTGACAAGAGTCTGTAGGAGATAATTTTGGCGTATAATTTTACGTCTGTATTTAGAAGGGAGATAGGTCTGAAGTTGGATGGGGTGTCGGGTGGTTTGCCAGGTTTTGGGATAGTAACAATATAAGCATTCAACATTTCGGATGGGAAAGAGGCAGAGGACGCTGCTGCTGAAAATACTTCTTGGAGTGGAAGAAGCAGGGTGTCTGAAAATGTTTTATAATAACTATTCGGCAGTCCATCTGGACCTGGAGACTTACCGTTGGGTAGTGTTTGAATGGCCTTGCGGACCTCAGACTCAGTAAAGGGAGAGTTTAATGCTTCAAGTTGTGATGTTGTAAGTGTGGGGAGCGATAGGCCACTCAAAAATTTGCTGATTTCCTCCGCTGAAGGTTGGGGGGTGTTTGAGTCATTTTTTAAGTTGTAGAGGGAGGAATAATATTCAGCGAAGGTGTCAGCAATGTTCTGTGGGTTATAGATTTTTTTGGCCGTCTGACGGGCTCATGAGGTAAGAAATTCTAGTTTTGGCCCTTTGGTCCTTTAGTTTTTGGGCTAGGAGCTTCCCTGCTCTATTGCCAGCTGAGTAGTGGTTGGCTTTAAGGTACAGTAGATGTCTATTGTGTTGTTCTAGCAACATGAGTCTGAGATCTGCACGAAGGCTGTCCGATTGGTTTGCTGTTGAGGGGTCAGGGATGGTTTTATTTTGGGCTTCTAGCAATTTAATCTTGGATAAGAGTGAGTCAATTTTTTGCGTCCTCTGCCTTTTTGCCCTAGAGCACATCTGAATTAGTATACCTCTAATATATGCCTTATGGGCACACCATAAGGAAAAAGAGTTAGTGACAGAGTCCTTGTTTATTTTAAAGTATTCAATTAAGTGCTTCTTCACTAAAGCTACTTGTTCCGGTTGCTGCAGCAAGGACATATTGGCTCGCCAGATGTAGGCTGGCGAGGGTGAATGTTTCTCCTCCACCACCACGGAGACAGGCGCATGGTCAGACCATGTTATGTCATGTATGGTGGAGGAGGAGATTCTTTGCAACAGGTTTTTGTCCGTTAAGATAAAGTCTATGCGGGAATAGGTATTATGCCTGGAAGAATGGAAAGTATAGTCCCGTTCTGTGGAGTGTTGACACCTCCAGACGTCATACAATTCTTCGGAGTGTAGGATGCGTTGAAGGGACGGTGGGGGTCTTTTGGCTTTAGAGGTAGTGTCAATTTTGTAATCTATTGTTGCATTAAAGTCCCCACATACAACAACCGCTCCTGTTTTAAAGGAGTTAACTTTGTAGAATAGTTTCCTCAAAAACCGTACCTGGTGTGTGTTAGGGACGTAGATATTTATCAAGGTGTAAGGGCGGTTGTTGAGTGTACAGTTCACCATTAAGTAGCGACCTTCAGGGTCTGCTTGCGATTCTTCAAGGGAAAATGACACAGAGTCTTTTATCGCAATAACTACGCCTTTTTGCTTCCTGGTGGAGGAAGCATGGAAGACATGTGGGAAGCTTCTGTGGTGAAAAGAAGGGGCGTCTGTAGAGGACCAGTGTGATTCCTGCAGACAGATAACATCTGCATGGAGTTTGCGAGCTTCCTTCCATACTGATGCCCTTTTGGCTGGATGGTTTAAGCCGTGGACATTAAAGGATGTTATTGTAATAGCCATAATGGGTGTGGTGTGAATAGAGAAGAGTACCTTAGATGCTTCATATGCGGTGGTCTGGGGTCCAGGCGGTGGGTTGCAGCAGTTGAGGTGTCCTGAGGGAGCATTTGTCTCCACGGTGTACGATCCATCCGGGGGAGGGGTAAAAGGTTAGGGGGAGACAGGTGGGGAGGAAAAGAGATCAGAGCGTCAATATTTAAACAAAACAGAAAAAGTTTTAGTAAAAAGGTAGATTCCTTGCGGGATCTGATGGCAGTCATACTGCACATAACTCGTCTAGGGGAGCTAAGTGGGTTTTCCGCTCCAGCTTTTGTGGAAACTCGTAGGTTTGGGTTGAGAGTCATACACGAGGTCCATTGGATTTATGTGATTTTTTTCTTGTGTGACACTAGTTGCCACTCCTCCAGAGTGTTTGCTTTAGGCGGTATGCGTCTTTCATCCACTGTGTTTTCGGGGAGAATGTCCCACTCTCTCAGTAGAGCTAAGCCTTCGTTGAGGGAGGTGATCACTGATGTTTTCCCGTCATAGGTGACGGTTATTTTTGTGGGGTAGCCCCATCTGTAAGTGATGTTGTGATTACGTAAAGCCTTGGTTACAGTGACGAGAGACTTACGTTTCTGCATGGTGTATTGTGACAAGTCTGCATAGACTTGAATATTGGTGTACTGATCAGCAGGTTGGGCACATTTCCTGAAGGCGGACATGAACTGGTCCTTTACATGGTAAAAATGTACCCTCATTAACACGTCCCTCGGGATGTTATCAGGGAGATGGGATGGCTTAGGGAGTCTGTGGATTCTATCTATTACCAGGTCTGACGCGGTCAGTGTAGGTAAGTATGTTGATAGAAGGTCTTGGGCGTATTGCTGTAGTTGTGCAGGTTGGATGGATTCTGGGACCCCTCTGACCTTTACATTGTTCCTTCTCGACCTATCTTCGAGGTCGGCGACCTTTGCCTTCAGCCATGTGACCTCATCTGATTGTTCATTATGTGAATCAACTAGGGTGTTGTAGGAGGTAGCATACTCCCCCATTTTGGATTCCACGTGGTCTACTCTGGTCCCCAGCTCTCCTATTTCAGATTTAAAGTTGCGCATACATTCCATCATGTCGGCATGCATGGAGCTGCGTAATGAGACAAGCATGTCTTTTAGGGTGGTATCAGACAGTGGCTGGTTGGAGGTGGGGAAAGCGTTAATGGTGTCAGCTAGTTCTCTGGTGTCATCAAGGGATGTGGCTGAGTCACTGACCTTATGGCCGCCTGGGCCTGGCGTCATCCGGGGCTTTGATTTGGCTGGGCTGCCTGATGTGGGGGTTGAGGCGTCTGGCGATCGCTGCTGGGGGTCCGATGCAGGGCTCAGGCCCAGTGATGATTTCTGGGAGCCGCGTGAGGAGGCCGGAGAGCAGCCGCCGGCGCCATCTTGGACTAGGCCGCGGGCCTTCGGAGGAAAGAAGTCGTTTAGCCGTTTCGGCTGGTTCGGGTTCTGCCGCTTCCTAGTCATCCCCGGGGTCGAAGGGGTCCCTTGGGGATCTGATTGCAGTGTTTTCAGGCGTTAGGGTTGCCTCGTTGTAGCTGGGTTTCCGTCGCTGGAGCGGAGCTCACGGTCTATGCGTCCATCAGCTAGCGCGGTAGCCACGCCCCCCCCAGTTAATGCATCTATTGGTAAAATCCACTTTAACTGGAGCATGGGATATCATATGCAGACATTTAATTATGTCCTATGCTCCAAATACAGCTGGTTGCACTTGCAGAACCTACTGAGGTCTGGTTGTCAACGTTTCTTCTCAATAAATTATGAATGACTTATGTAACATGGAGATAATTTTCACCATTCATTGATATTTGCCAAAATAACAATTTGGATGAAAACTAAATAATATTGAATCATGTGTAATCAGCCTGACAAATTAGTTAATTACAGAGAATGCATTGCTGTTTCAGTAAAAGGTTAGGATGTGGAGTATAATGGGCATAAAAAACAGTCCTGATGGATTAATAGTGGTATTCCACTTGTAGAGCATTGCAAGGTTTCAGATAAACACTGGTAATTATATACATGTGTCATTCTATAGAAAAATCATTAAAAGATGCCAGCATCTCACGCTTTTTATCAGCATGAAATGTGGAAAAAACAAATGTAGTAAAGATATTTCCTTTAAAAAATGGCAGCATTTCGCTACAATAAACATACAGCTGAAATCTAGATGATTATATGCAGCAGCCTAGGCAACAACGTTAACATCTACCAAGAAGACCCGTATCAACTTCACACAATAATTATACATGATGTCAGTCACTTGGGGATACTCCTGAGAGGCATTTTTATTTTCACTTTAGAAAAAGTACTCATCCTAAACTGGTTATACATATGGGATCTGATCATTTGCATCCAAATCATAAGACCCTTAGATGAACCTCTATTTATTTAAAATCCATGTGCAATCAGAACACACAGAGTAAACCGGGCTTAGATATTCACAAACCTCTGCAAATTATGTTTTTAATACCACAGAAAAATAGCAAATGCAAAAAAAATCTTTCCAACCTGCTGCAACCTTTATGTCACCAACTGTTGGAACTAATAAAATGAATATCTGCGTAGTTGTTCATTTGCAAAATACCTGTATAAACAATAGACATGTGCATTCGTTTTTGTCCGAATGCATTTTCGTCCGAATTTCAGGTATTTACGTTATCGAAAGATCCGACATAAAAAAATTCTTTATTTTCGTTTTCGTTGTAACAACAGTTTGATATAGATAGGAGATTCGACATGACGCTGACAATAGTGATCTGTGTCCATCGAACCTGTGGTCAAATGTGCCTAACCTAACTCTATTAGTCCAAGATTATTCGAAATAGAGAGAAAAGATTCGACATAGCAGTCGGCGCGAGCGGACATTTATGGTCAAATGCTCTGCCCATAGGCTATAGAAGAATTCAAATGTTGGTTGACTAGTAATAATAATTAATAAATATAATTATTACTAGTGTCATACAACATTAGAATTCTACTATAGCTTGTAGGCGGGACATTCGTCCGGAAATGTATGATTGCGGCGTCGTACAGTTTAGCACATTTAGAACATTCGACAGACACCATAAGCCTTCAATGACAGATTCAACCATAATTATTTTGGATTTTCGGACGAATGCATTTTTTAACAAAACAATATAAATAAAAACGAATTTCGGGAGTAACTAAATACATTTATTTTTCAGACGAAAACTAAATTCCGAAACAAAATATTTCAGTGTGCAGATGTCTAATAAACAAACAGCACACTAGCAGAATATTCTTACCTTCATTTCACCCGCCAATCCCACCAATACCAGCACTCTAGTTGTCAAAAGCAATGTAAAGTACCTAATACTTCCATAGTATGGAGAGCATGTGACATACCCCCAATCACGCTTGTTGATTTGCCACTCAGGCACCCAGCATTGTAACATGGGAACGTAGAGAGATCTATGTAAGTTGTCAATTCAAACTTATACACGGCTAATTCTCTTCCCTCCCTGCAGCCAGAGTAGCAAGAAAATGAAGGAGTGATAAGTAAAAGATTCTGGAGGAACTGCTATTAAAGTGAACCTGTTGCTATGCCTTGCTTGAGGAAAGCACAGGTCCACTGTAATGACTTCGGGATCTTGGAGTTACAAAACATCTATCATATGCTGGCTGAACTTGGAAAACTATGGATGATAAGCCCAATTTGTTTGTGGGAGGGAGCAGCATAGCATGCTCTTATGGAGTGTTTATAAACCCACATCTGTTGGTAACTAAGCAAGCTATCTACAACTATTTGAAATACTTTGACATTTAAGGCTCATTCACACCAGCTTGCATGCTAAAAAGTTGGGGGCTAGTGTGTGTTGTGTAGGGACAGTCACTCAATTAGGATGTTCATAAACCTGAGTTGCGCTGGTGTATATCCGCATTGTTTGAAATGCTGTGCAACCAGGAAATTAGATTGAGGGGATCTAATATATGCCTTATGTAGAAAAATGTGATCATTAACTTTCTGTGTAGTCTCCCCTACATAATTAAGGCCACAAAGGAATTTAAAATGTAGTCTACAAATGAACTCTGGTATGTGTAAAAATCTTTAATGCAAATATTCCTCCCAGTACAAGGATGTGTAAAAGTGGTACGCTTTATCAAACTAGAGCATTGCACAAGAAAGGCACATAGCGGAGGAGTAAGAAAAATCCCAAGAAATTCTTTAAGTACATAAATAGTAAGAAAGGGAGGTCAGATCATATTGGTCCCATAAAGAATGATGAAGGGAATCTGGTAAATAAGGATAGAGAGATGGCAAAGGTATTGGATTTATTCTTCTCCAGAGGGCGCAAAGCCGTCTGAACAAGCCATGTCTGCTTAGAGCTCCGCACTGACTGACACCCGACGGCCTCTTATACTGAGTCAAACCAGACTGATACCTCAACATAAATGCCTAGTTTACCCCCAGAGTAAGTGGGCATATTCTGGTGACATGTATGGTGGAAGAAAACCAAAATTAAAATCAGCAAAGCCTCAAGAAGCGCTGACAAGAGCCGCATCTAAAATGGCAGCGATGCTGTCTTACCTCACCTCACAGCCTGATTCACAGACACATTACAGATCTCCCTCCTCAGCACAGCACGGAGAGCCTGATTATGATTCAGGTAGAAAACCCCTTACCCTACAAAACTCTCCTATTGGCCCTGACCTGCTTGCCCAATTTGAAAGGGTCCTCCATAAGCCACTACAGAACACCTCAGATGCCATTACAGACAAATTAACAGGCAAAATTCGTGAAGTGGGCCAATGCACCTCAATTCTAGAACAGAGGGTAGATGAATTTGTTATCACTACCTCAACACATAAAGAACTATTGGAATCCCTTAAAGAAGATTATACTAACCTTCAAACCCACCTAGAAGACTTTGAGAATAGGGCCAGAAGATCTAATCTGCGAATCCGTGGTATTCCTGAAGAAATAGAAGATCGACAATCAACAATTACAGCACTCTTTCAAGAACTTTCTCCATCAATCCCGATTGAACGTCTAGAAATAGACAGAATCCACAGAGCCCTAACTTTGCGTAAAGAAGATGGACCTCCTAGAGATATAATAATGAAAATGCACTATTTTTGCACTAAAAAACAACTGATGGAGCCTGCAAGAAACAAAGATTCCTTGATTTTTTAGGGACATAGATATCAAATCTTCCAAGATCTATCTCAATTTACACTTATTAAGTGCAAAGAAATGAAACCCCATTTGCAAGTTCTCCAATATCACTGCATATCTTATCGTTGGGGTTTTCCCTTTTCTCTTCGCTTTTCCTATAAGGGAACTTTATATACCTGTAAATCAACAGATGATCTATTAACACCACTATTAACCACTTGAGGTCCGGGCCATAGCCGAATGATGGCTACAGCGTGAACCTCAATTTCCAGGAGGCCGTCATAGGATGTCCTCCCATGTGCATGCTCCATGCGCGCGCCCTGCAGGGCACGCGGGGAGCGCGCTGTGATCACCGAGTCACAGAGACTTGGCTGATCACCAATCCTAGTAAGGGTCCGGTCCCCGCCCCTTAGCAGGTGATCAGCTGTCATCCATTGACAGTTGATCACATGATGTAAACAAAAGCTCTGTGATCGTTTGTTTTTTCTCCTCGTGCGTGAGGAGAAAAAAAAGCTGATCACCGACTTATGTTAAAGTGACATCGGTCCCAAAGAGGAAGGAGGCACATCTGCCTCCTCTGTGCAATTTAGTACCCCCTGCCAGTGCCACCTGTCATTGTGCCCATAGTACCCACAGTGCCACCTATCAATGCCCATGAGTGCCACCTATCAATGCCCACAAGTGCCACCTATCAATGCCCACCAGTGGTGCCAATCAGTGCCACTGAGCAGTGCTGCCTATCAGTGTAAGCAATCAGTGCCCAACACTGCCACCCATCAGTGCCCATCGCTGCCACCTATCGTGCCCATCACTGCCGCCTCATCAGCGTACATCAATGAAGGAGAAAAATGACCTGTTTACAACATTTTCTAACAAAATATAAAATTTAATTTAGTTTAGTTAATTAAATATTCCCTATGAAAAATGTTAATAGGCTGTCGTAGTCCCAGAGACAGTCCACTGCACCTCCATTTTTTCCTTGAGTGCCCAACATTGATTTGGACGCTCTTTGGAACACTTATATCCACTGGTTGGTGATCTATCACCATCCCTTGGATACTCATTTCAATTAGGAGCACCTTTTCTTTTTGTATTCTGTTTAATTTGTAACTTAATTTTTTTTGTTTGGAAGGCTTCTCTTAAATGCCTATTGTACTAGTGTTTGTATATGCTACACAATCCCTGTTGAATTTCCCTTTCTTATTTTTATTAAATGGAATAAACCAACTTTCCCTATCCCTCTCTCCTCCAGAGAAGAAAATTCAGAAGCCTCTTTTTTGCTTGATTCTGTTTGTTTCCAGCAATGTCTTCCCTGAATATTTCTAACACTTAACGTACAAGGTCTCTCCTCCGAAACGCACTAAAGCTTTTCATTTTTTCTCCAAACTATCGGCATATGTGATATGCCTGCAAGAGACACATTTTATCTCACAAGCTTCACCAAAATATTTTAGCCGTAAATACCCCCAAATTTATACGGCCTCGGCTAATACTAAACAAAGGGGAGTTCTAATTGCATTCCACCGTACAACACCATTCACCCCTATAAAAGAACTTAAAGACCCCGAAGGAAGATGCCTAATATTATCTGGATTACTGTTAGATAGTGAAGTTACGATCGTCTCATATTATGCTCTTAACAAAAACTCACTATCATTCCTCTCTCATCATTGTTCAGTGATTGAATCACATAAGCAAGGTACCCTTATTGTTGGTGGTGACTCCAATCAAACACTATACCCATTCCTTCACAAATCCCAAACTCCAAATGCCCCACCTAAACTTTCCTACCAGCAATTACTAAACCAATACTTCTTGACATCTGGCAAGAACATAATCCTGCAAAACGACAATACACACATTTCTCCCATCCTTACAAACAATTTTTGACTCACATATTGTACCATGTGCCTGGACAAACCATAATGCAGTTATGGCAACTCTTTCCTCATTGATTCCGAAACCCAACCATAGAACGTGCCATTCGCTCTTTTCTCTCTTTAACCATAGAATGTGGTACATTAGTGACAGTCTATTGGCAAATTCTAAATTTCAACAAGAATTGGACAAAACCATAAAAGATTATCTTACCCATAACAAGGCCACTGATACAGATCCTTTGACCCATTGGGAAGCTTTCAAACCTTATATCAGAGGGGTCTGTATCAGCCAAGCATCTTACCTCCGTAAAAAAAAGCAACAACTCCATAAACGCCTAGAAGAAGCATTTTATAAAGCTTCTGAAAATTTTCAAACCTCATCATCCCCGCTTAATAAACGCAATAAATGTAATAAACTTAATGAACTTAATTATGATAAATCACGCCTAGAACCTTTTTCTGACAGAGTTGGCTGAGAAAACTCTCTGCAAATCTAAACACACTTTTTACATGCAAGCTAATAAACCAAACACTTTCCTGGCTTTAGCATTACGAAAGACCAAATATACCCCGAAACCTATCCATTTAAAACTTACCAAAGATACCTATACTAGCAACCCACTGAAAATTTTTAACTAATTTCATAAAAACAGAATTGTACAAAGAAACTAACATATTCAACCAATCTCATCTGACCAAACATTTATCTACAATTCACCTCCCCTCACTCTCCCAAGCCCAACAAGAAACTCTTGAGAAACCTATTACTGAAATTGAAATACAAAGCGCTATTAAATCACTTACGCAAACGCCCTGGTATCGATGGTCTATCGGCCACTTACTACAAACGTTTTCAATCGTTACTATCTCCCCTCATGGTTGATGCCTTTAACTTCCTCCTTAATGCTCACTATTTCCGTACGGAATCACTCACTGCCTCCATCTTCATGATTCCTAAACCCAATAGATACCACACATCTTGGTCTAATTATAGACCAATATCCATCCTTAACATTGATATCAAGATCCTAGCCAAAATTCTCTCTTCCAGACTTAACCCCATTATTGGCTCCCTAATACATAAAGACCAAACTGGATTTATCCCCTTAAGACAAGCAGGTGACAATATATGCCGAGCTACACTCCTAGCTCATGTAGCCCATTCCCGCTGTATTCCTACATGTTTCCTTTCATTAGACATACAAAATACATTTTACTCATTATCATGGCCTTATCTACACTCTATCCTTAACCAATGGGGATTTTGACTGCATTTCCTAAGATGGATCACTACCTTATGTCAACATCCGAAAGCATACATTTCCTATTCAGGATTTAAATCTGACTCTTTCAATATTGAAAGAGGAACAAGACAAGTTCTCTCTTTTTTGCTCTAGCAATCAAACCCCTAGCCCAACTCATTAGATCCAATCCGAACATTAGAGGACTAGAACTTATAAATTATGTATGTTTGCAGACGATGTCCTAATATTCTTAACCTCACCCATAGTATCAGCACCAACTCTTCTAAATATCCTCTCCAAATTTGAACAAGTATCAGGCCTCTCAATAAATCCACACAAATCACAAGCCCTAAATATTTCACTACCACCTGACCTCCAAACCCAATTGATTCATTCCTTACCATTTGCGTGGTCACCAATATCTATATCCTATTTGGGAATTAACTTCACGGCCAATCCAATTGAACCTTATGCTACAAACTACCCACCGATGTTATCACAACTTAATAAACTCCTCACAAATTGGTCAACTTTACCTTTGGCATGGATGGGTAGAATTACAGTGATAAAAATGTCTATCCTTCCAAAAATGTTATATCTTTTCAGAGTCCTTCCTATCACGATCCCATCAATAAGTATCAGTAAAACCTTGCAATTCATCTGGGTCAAAACTAGACCCCGATTACCTAAACCTACCTTATATTCCCCCAGAATTCGAGAAGGTCTCAGCGTACCAGACTTCACCAAGTACTACTGTGCAGCCCAATATTCACAATTACCCAAATACCATGCTACGTCTGAAACCCTTCTATGGGTAGCATTGGAGTCGGTTGACTGTGACCCTCTTTCCATGGCAAATCTTTTATGGCTCTCTCCTGCACAACGTCGGACAATTACTAACCCCATTACCAAACACAGCCTTTCTATTTGGGACAGACTAAAAACCCAATTTTGGCCTACTTTTGGCCTACTATCTAGACACAATCCTCTTCTCTCTTTTCTCCTTTTAACCCATCATTCTACCTGGCCTGGTCATCCCCCAACCTCCATCTTAGCCTGGTCAAAAGCAGGATTGACATGTGCCCACCATTTCTATAAATCCACGGCCATTATACCATTTCCAACCTACATAAAAGCAGTAATCTTTCACCCTCAGAAACATTCAGATACCTACAAATTAAAAATGTTTTGATCAATAACGCACCCTCAGACTCGACAACACCTAGTTTCACTATATTTGAATAAGCCTGTAAAACAGACCCTTATAGACGAGGACTCATTTCCAATATATATATCCAACTACTCTCACATAACTCTTCTTGTCCACCAACCTATACCAACAAATGACAAAATGACCTCCAACTCCAACCAGAACAAATAAATTGGACCCAAATCTGGCAAACCACCAAATCGGACTCACATAATATAGTAGCTCTTAAAACCAACTACAAACTACTCACTAGATGGTACCTGGTCCCTGCCAGAATTTCTAAATTTTCCCAACAATATCCTTCCTACTGCTTCCGAGGATGCTCAACCCTGGGAACACAAATACATATCTGGAGGGAATGCAAAATAGTAAAATCATTTTTGTCAGAAGTGTTTAAAATACTTTCCACTATGTTCAATATAACTTTGTTTCCTGATCCAACCACAGCACTCCTAAACAACAAACCACATACCTTATCCCACCGCCAGTCAAAACTCGTGCTCTTCTTAACCACAACGGCAAAACAGGCAATTGCAAAAGCATGGAAATCTGACTCACTTTGTATTTTGTCAGTCAAAAACAGAGTTACTCAGTTCATGATTCACGCAAAAACAGAAGCAATCTTACTTGACAATGTATCCAAATATGAAGCCCTATGGAAACCATGGTTTGAGCATTTCCTACCTCCAGGATTCGATGACACGTTATTACTTCCTTGAAGATGTTTGATCCATAACCTACAGCACTGCTCTATCCAATATTTACTATTTTAAACTAGTGATCTTCTCTGGAAACGTTTTCACGCCCTACTTTCTTATCCCCTTACCTCAAACATCATTCAGTTAAAGTGGTTGTAAACCCTTACAAACCACTTGGACCTACAGGTAAGCCTAGATTAAGGCTTACCTGTAGGTCAAGGAAATATCTCCTAAACCTACACGATATTGTGAACCTAGGCTCAGCGATGTCTGTGAATAATTGCATGTGATCTGCTTCTTATTTCTGGTCAATTGAATATATATTTCACTGCCAGGTCCATACATCGTACGGCCCTGACAGCAGGGGGTATCACCCACAATCCAGTGGTTGCAGCCTCTGCCTGTCAGGTAAAAGCATTTGGGCGGCAGCGTCCTCCACGCCGCCATGCCCGCCATTTTTTCTGAGCTCTGCTTGCCCATCTGGGAGCCGGGAGTGACATGGCGGGTGCCAGCGGCTGGAGGGGAAGGAGTAGAGCGGACACACGTCTCCTCCCCTTCTTGTTGTGACACAGAAAACGATTTCTATTATGTCCCTTCCTGGTCAGCCTCTCCGTGTTTCTGGCTAACTTAGCCGGGAAAGGATGTTTTGCAATGCGATGTGCATTGCATAACATTCAGTAGAGTCCAAATGAGACATGCAGGATCTTTTAGACCATGCATGTCTCATTAAAGAGAACCTGTCACCTAAAAATGAAAATAAATGTCAAGAAGTAATTTTTTTGAGAAAAAAAAAATGTTTACAACAAAGCACATAAAATCCCCCCAAAATTTTTTGGAGGCCCCCCACATATACACACATACCAACATAAACGTATGCGAGGGGGGGCACCTACGGGTGAAAACATCAATTGCGATACACATGTTAAACATCGCCGCGCACGCAGGAGTGAGAGCAATAGTTTCAACACAAGACCTCGTCCGTAACACTAAACTGATACCTATAGGAGGCTTATGAAGAGAAAATATAGGGTACTGAAATTTGTTGCTATTTCACGAGCGCACACAAATTTAAGGTTTGACATGTTGGGTATCTATTTAATCGGCGCAATATGGTCTTTTATATCTTAACAATAATTTGGGTAGTTTATTGCATTTGTGTGCCCTAAAATTCACTTACGGTAATATTGTGTGACATAAAAAAATTGGACCTAAAACAATTTTATTCTCTAGGGTGTCTGATTTCAGAAAATATATAATATATATAATTGTACTCGATGAAGGATCCGTGTGAGGTCCGAAACTGTTATACTGATCAAAAATAGAGGCTAAAGGGCATTGTTTTCTAATATATATTGTGATATTGGGGGTGTTTAGCACAGTGGAAGATGGTCTTTTTGTGCAGTGAGTCCACGTCACACAGGTGTTATCGTTAAGGGCCTGGTAGCTCAAGTTTATTAAAAAGGTAAACAAAACAAAAGTCCATTCAGGATTCCCACGCAGGGGTTCAAACTTCATTTAGCACTCATAAATGAAAAACCTACCGAGCCACCTGGCTTTCTTCTTAGCAGTTCCTCTGCTTTCTCATAACAAACTTCTTGATTCCTTCCAGCCCCCTGGATTCACTGGCTTCCTTAGTCTCCCCGACTCTAAAAGCTGGCCAGCCTTTCCCAGTCCCTGGGCATAGAATCCCCCTTACACGGCCTGCAGTCTCCCACAGGGCAGACCTTTTTCCTGACAGGGGCCTGTCTTCAAACAGCAGCAAGCTGCTCACACTCCACTTTCCACCTCCTACTGCGCTCACCAGACCCTCGCTATATTGACTGTGTACACCTGGGACATACCCTGCTGGCTGTCCACAACACCCAGACACAGGGTCGGAAAGCCCATCCCACCCAAGACTCTTAGGAATCTCCAAACTACAGAGCCCCATTCAGAAATAGGAAACTCCGGAGAAAGCTACCAGAGCAGTTTTCTCCATTTAAAATCTATCCTCTGTAGCTTTGCAGTCAGCAGACATACAAACTCTGTGCCCCTTTTAACCCCATTTCCCAGAGACAGAGACTCTCACTATTACAATATACATACAGTTAGGTCCATATATATTTGGTCACAGGCACAATTTTAGTTTTTTTTCAGGTATTTACCAAAACATATTCAAGCTATAGTTATATAATGGGTATGGGCTGAAAGTGCACACTCTCAGATTTAATTTGAGGGTATGTACATCCTAATCGAGAGAAGGGTTTAGGAATTACATCTCTTAGACCCCTTTCACACTGAGGCAGTTTTCGACGATTTAGTGCTAGAAATAGCACCTGTAAAGCGCCTAAAAAAACCGCCTCCTATTCATTTCAGTGTGACTTTTCACACACGCGGTGCGCTTCCGGGACGTTAGGAAAAGTCCTATGAGCAGCATCTTTGGGGCAGTTTGGGAGCGATGTATACAGCGCTCCCAAAATGCCCTGCCCATTGAAATGAATGGGCAGCGCTTCCAAAGCGCCTGAAAAACGATTTGGATGCGACGCAACACGGGCGCTTTTAGCCCCTTCTTCAGCGCTTTACTGCTAAAGCACGGAGGCCCCAGTGTAAAAGGGGTCTTAAGAATAGCCACCCCCCCCTTTTTCAAGGGACCAAAAGTAATTGGACAATTGAATCAAAAGCTGTTTCATGGCCAGGTGTGAGCTACTCCTTCGTTATTTCTTCATCAATTAAGCAGGTAAAAAGTCTGGAGTTGATTCTAAGTATTGCATTTGGAATCTATTTCTGTGAACCTACATCATGCGTTCAAAGGAGCTGTCCATGCAAGTGATACAGGCCATTGTAAGACTTCAAAAACTAAACAAATCCATCAGAGAGATAGCAGCAACATTAGGAGTGGCCAAATCAACAGTTTGGTACGTTCTGAGGAAAGAAGAACGCACTGGTGAGCTCAGCAACATAGAAAGGCCTGGACATCCATGGAAGACAACAGTGGTGGATGATCGCAGGATCCTCTCTATGGTAAAGAAAAAACATTCACAACATCCAGACAAGTGAAGGACACTCTCCAGGAGGTGGGTGTATCATTGTCAAAGTCTACAATCATGAGAAGACTTCACAAGAGCAAATACAGAGGGTTCACTACAAGGTGCAAACAATTCATAAGCCTGAAGAATAGAAAAGCCAGATTAGACTTTGCCAAAAAACATCTAAAAAAGCCAGACCAGTTCTGGAAAAGCATTCTTTGTACGGATGAAACTAAGATTAATCTGTACCCGAATGTCCAATTACATTTGAGCCCCTGAAAATGGGGGGACTGTGTAAAAAAATGGTTGCAGTTCCTAAAATTTGTACTTGATATTTATGTTTAACCCCTTGAATTAAAGCTGAAAGTCTGCACTTCAAATTCATTTGGATTGTTTTGTTTTACTTTTATTTTGGTGGCATACAGAGCCAAAAGTATGAAAATTGTGCCTGTGTCCAAATATATATGGACCTAACCGTATATATATATATATATATATATATATATATATACACACTTCGTGTTTAGCTGTGTGTTGGAAGTTCTGCTTTTAAAAAGATAGATGCAGCCTTGACAGATACCAACCATTTTGTAAAATGTTATCAGCTTACCTTACATCAATGGTTCTCAACTCCTGTTCTCAGGACCCACTAACAGGTCAGGTTTGCAAGATAATGGAAAATTGTTAGTAATACTCACTGTAATTTTCCTTTCCTTGTCCATCAGCACACTATGGGTTAACTGTTCCTCATTAACCCACAGGACCACCTTCGTCCAGTGTTTTAAATACCTGTCCTCCCCTCCACCTCGTGTTCTTTTGTAGCGGCGACAGGCCACTTAGGAAGGGAAGTAAAGTTGTGTTGACGTGAGAATGGACCAGGATAGGAAAATTACGGTGAGTATTAATAACAATTTTCTTTTTTCTTAGTCGTTCTCCCATCAGCACACTATGGGATATACCCAAGCCAATTTAGCAAAGAATTGACAAAAACTCGCCCATTTCCATGCGTCGCCACACTTTAATTAGATAATAATAATAATAATAGAACTAGCGGCGACCACATCCAGTTTTTATTGCCGAGCAAAAGTTTCACAGGAACTCCAGCTAGTGGTCCTGCATATGTCTTCCACTGGGATCTTTGCCACGGATGCCCACGAAGCTGCCATCCCTCTTGTGGAATGAGCCCATATAGTCTACGGGGGAGCAAGCCCTGTTGCTTGTATGCCAAGGAGATAGGTCTTGTGATCCAGGTGGACAAGACCCTAGTGGTGCTGCCTCCCCTTTCTTGGGTCCTGAAGGGAAGATGAACAGATTATTATATTTGCGTATCTGTTGTGCATTGGAGGAAATAGGTACACTAGGGGAAATCACCATAAGATCGAGATGGCATCCTGGGCTATCGCCTCGTTGTACCTGAACCTTGCGGTGAACTCTGGCATCTACGCATTCCCTGGTGTGGCCATCAGGTCTAGATTGGGTGTCCCCCATCTGGCAAAAATCGGTTGAATATAGTGACTGCTGATTGCCCATTATCCACGGCTGGGAAACCCCTGGCTCAGTCGGTCTGCTTTCTGGTTTTGCCTATCTGGAATGCACACCGCTGTTAAATCCTCCACATGAGTCTCAGCCCAGTGGAGAATCTTGGTTGCTAATTGGGAGAAACACCAGACTCTTGGTTCCTCCCTGTCAGGTGATATATGATACCACTGTCTGGTTGTCTAATCGGAGTTTGACTCGAGCTGCCTGAATCATCCCCTTGAATGCAATCAGGGCCATGTATGCTGCCTGTAGCTCCAGTAGATTTGAGTGTCTGGTCTCCGTCACCTTGTAGACACAGGCCTTCAGCTTGGCCAACTTGCAATATGGCAGAGGAATCCGACCTGACTGGGTATCGAACACCATGCCTAAATAATATATCCGTTGGGCAGGATTGAGATTGCTCTTTTGACTGTTTATCAGCCATCAGAAGTTGGACAGGATCGCTATGACCTTGTCGCACTGTAGCGCCAGCTGCTTGCTTGAATGTGCCACGACAAGAATGTCTTCTAAATAATGACATTTTTTTTATCCCCTGCAATTGGATAAATGCTATGGTCGCCAACAGGATCTTGGAGAAAACCCTGGGAGCTGTGTTGATGGCGAATTGTGAATCTGAGGTACTTTTGATGGTGTTTGTAGATTGGGACATAAATCGGCATCTGCCAAATCGATTGAGATTAACCAATCTCCTAGTTGAACCACTGATGTTATTGTATATATTGACTCCATCCTGAATCTTTTGGGAATGATGAAAAGATTTAGGGACCTCAGGTCCAACACCTGAGCTCTCCGGATGCTTTGGGTACCAGAAATATCAGAGAATATACTCCCTTCCCCTAGCACTCCTGTGGCATTGATGTAATTTCTTGTTTCCGAGATAATTCAGCAATGTATTCCTGAAAACACTTGCGTTTCTTCTGATCCTGTGGGTAATGTGTTCGGACAAAGAAATTCAAAGGCTTCTTTTTAAATCTTATCTTGTATCCATGCTTTACGGTCTGTCGGTCCTTCACATTTGTTGTCCACTCCCTCCAGTATCTTGCTAACCTGGCTCCAACTTGCAAAGTCTGGACGGATTGACCATCAAAAAGATTTCTAATTTTTTTTTGCCGCCTGCCCTGCGGTCGACTTCACCTTGTGCAGGAAGGAGCTCTGTGTCCCCCTTTCATTGAGGTCTAGTGTATTCCCAGCCTGACCTGTACGATCTGACCTTGCGGCCCCTTCTGTAATCGAACTGGCCTGACCGGAAGGGTTTCTGTCTCTTCTTAGTGATCTGAGGTAATAGGCCCCATTTTCCACCTGTGACCAGCTTGACTGCCTCCTCCAGGGTCTTTCTGAACAGCATCTTACCGCTATATGGAATGTTGCCTAATGCCTGTTTAGATGCCGCATCTGTGGTCCAATGTCAGAGCCATAGTGTCCTTTTTACGGTCACTGCATGTGCCATTGACCTAATCTTACTAGGTCTATGCAAGACTCGGCCAGAAAAGCTTCTGTCAGGTTGAGTTCCTCCAGAGCCTCGATGACTTTAGCTGTCTCCACTCCAGCCCACAGTGCTGTCTCCACATTCGTAACCCAGACCTTTAAGGCCCTTGAGATTGATGTTAGGGCTATGGATGGACAGGCTGACCTTTGAAACAGCGTATACCTTTTTAAGATCGGCATCTGTCTTCCTATCCATCGGGTCCCTAAATGTGGTAGAATCCTCCAGCAGGAAGGAGACATGCCTGCCTTGCAAGGCACTGTAGGGCTGCATCTATCCCTGGCACCGACTCCCAGAAAGTGGCATCCAATGGATTAAAGGGATAGAGTTTAGTAAAGCGATTTTGGATTCTCGCGTTTCTCTCCAGCTTCTCCCATTCGTCCTCCATTAATTCACGGATTTCCTCCATAAATGGAAAGGAGGGCCCTTGCTTCCTTAAATTTGGAAAACATCTCTTAACCTTCTCTGGAGGTATGGCTCAATCAGATGGAAATCGAACAAATGCTCAGGCATGTCCTCTGCCTCTGACAAAGAGCCTGATGAGATCTCACAGATCCTTGGTGATTTTTGGCCTTGATCTGCAGAGGGGCCTGATTTAGGTTTTTCTCTAGAACAGGCTGCGCCAGAGGCTAGCTGTATTGTTCACCGCCACTCCACTGCCTCATGGATATAGTCCTCAACCTTCCATGCTTTTGCTTCCTTATCCGTGTCCACATCCTTCATGCATTCGGCACATAGATGCTTCCCAACAACAGCCGGTGTCGTGCAAGCCCAGCATAGGCCATCTGCCGGTCTCCCGGACTGCCATGGTTCTACTGCTAGAGGTTTACTGCAGCTTGGACCACTGGGAGATTGATTCCTCTGTTTGCAATGGGACCTTGGTTGCAGAGTGGTGGCGGGACTTTTCGTTCCAGGAATGTCTTTTTTAGGGCTTCTGCTCCTAAAAAAGTTTAAGGAACACGTTACTTACATGTACAGCACTCTTTTACCGTTCTAGTCCCCTGTAGACCCCTCCTACCTTTCTGCAGATCTTTGTGCCTGCTGTGGCGAGCTCATGGCTACGGACGGAACGGAAAAATACTTTTAGTAATAGACGAATCTGGTAATTATCATCTTTCACTCCCTCCCAGTCGACTTATCTTATACCTTTCTTTAAAAGTAATTTTTTTTTTTGTGTATGCTGCCCCTTTAAATCATCGGCCACCTTACCTGCAGTAAACAAGCTGAGAAGTGCAGGATGACAGAGAGGGCCAGGCGCAACAGCAGTAGGGCATTTCAGCCAAACCTGGCTGGAAGGGAAGAGCAGAGAGAAAGAGTTTGTGAACAACACATAAACCGACCTAGGGAGTTTGGGGAGGAGGACGACGATACCACCTACCGGATTCACTGCTTATGAGGTCCACATTGCTCGGCACCGCTGCCACCGTGGTATTAAGTTTTAAGGTGTGCTGGTTACCCCAGCAACGTGCGGCCACTCCGCTTAGCCCCCCGTGACGTAATTCGGGGCTGACCTCGGCTCCAGAGAGGGAGTTGGCGAGGTCCTAGAGCCTGGGAGCCGTTTGCAGGTAACCTTTTCAGCTAGCCACAGCCTGTGAGTGTCCTTTAGATAACATATGCCCACAGCCCCAGCATTCAGGGCATCCAGTGTCTTAAGAGGATTTACCTCTATCTTTTCTGGACCTTCCAACCCCAGGAGAGGCTCAACCTGGGGAGGGGCAGGTTCGGTAGGGGGGTGTAGCTAGAATTCAGTCTGGTGGTCTGGCAACCAATGAAAAAAGAACACAAGTGGGAGGGGAGGGGAGGACAGGTATTTATAACGCGGGAAGAAGGAAAACTGAAATACATCACAGTTGATATAATTTGCTGAGTCCTGAGGACAGGAGTTGAGAACCACTGCCTTACATAAATGTCTATGTTGTATTTAATTTTTGCATAATAACATTAAAAATACAGGAAATTGACCCAAGAATACTGATCCTTGGTAGAGCTAACATGCTAAAACTATAAGCATTCATTTTCATGTAGATGTAATGAATAATGATGATTTTAAGCCTGCAATTTTGGTATTATACATCATGGAAGCAAACGGAATGATTATATTGTAAACACTGCACACTTCACTACAGGTGACTAGCATTTGATGAAATAATGAAATTGTAACAGAAGAAAACAATATGACTTTTTAAAACTGGGATTAGATGTGAATGCCATACTTTCCCTCCTGCTAGCGCCTGCACTGCACACAGAGGCTTTTAGAGCTTTCTCTGTGGTGTAACAGAATGTACTATATTTTATACCAAATAAAAGGTGTATGTATAATGTGTTGATATTTAATAAGCATTTTTGTATGTAAAGATTTTGATAAACTTAAGACTATTTTTGAACAATAAAATCATGTTTTTTTACATGCTAGTGTGCCTTTTGTTATCTACACAGTTGATTCCCAAACTTTAGTCAAACATTTATCACCACCATGACCTAACTTTGCAGGTTATTGCACCAGTTACCTACACTGTGGCAACTATACACATATATTTTTCCTATGTAGTGTTATCCTAGTTGTAGAAGCTGGTGGATGTTTTGGGGTCCCTCTGTTCTGCATCTGTGATGATCCACCTATTCCTGGGCCTAAGAACACCAACACACCTGAAATACAGTAGTTTAAATGGGCTTTATTAATGGGCAAAAGCCATGGAAAATTTAGCAAACACCAGGCAATGACAAAGCACTTCACAATAATATATTGATATACAATATCATTGAGACCTGAGCAAGAGGCTCTGTCTACACCACTAACCAGTGGCACAGTCTGTAAGTGATGGAGCCCTTACGATGCAGTGCTCAAAAGTTCAGAAAAAGGCATCCAAAGGCCCTTCACCACTGATGACTCTGGCCTCTGTCCTGGGCGGTTCCTCGCTGGCCATCAAAAGGGTCCCTCTTTTTGAGCTAGTTCTCCTAGCCAGCATCATATAGTCTCTCTCAGTGCAGCCCCAGAAGACAGCAACAACATTGTCTCTGGGGTCTCTGAGCTTTGTACCTTGTAGCTCTGTCCCTCCTGGTAGCTGCCACATGGCTCAAACGCAGTACAGCTCTTTGGGCTGACTGCAAGTCATTGGCTCATGCTGCCACACAAACTCCATATATTGTAGCCCCAGTCTTGAGTCCTTTCACAAGGCTCACTGTATTTTCAGGCACCCTACTCCCCTTGTAAATCCCAGCTGTGGGACACTCTCCGGGTACCTTTCACTCTTCACACAGGTCCCGGTTGATTCACTGACCCCCACGTGGGTCTCCACAGACTTACTCACATAACTTGGGCCCCTATACTCTCCTTTATACAAAATGCCTGAGGTTCTCCGAAGACTTTTCCTCTTTACCCCTCGTAGGTCTCTTTTTTTACTGTTTTACATTAATTTGCCAGAATAAAGAACACAGGGGGAGACGGACACACATTTGCATTCTTGGCATACAGTAGGTGTCACAAACGTACACTTTTTTCCAAAATTCCTATTTTTTTCAAACACTTAAATTTTTTTTTAAGGGAAGAATTGGCATAAAACAAAATGTATAACTACATGTAATATATCAGTAAAAACAGTATCATTTTATATCTCTTTGTTCTAAAGGAAACCTTTGATTAAAGAGTTTAAGTTGTCTGATTGTCCTTGGCCCCATTACATTATGAGTATATTGACCAAGAAAATGCAGCTAGTACAACCAGAGGAAAATTACTACTTCTGAATTGAATACCTGTTTTGGGTGAGTATTGAAGAGTTTGGATCAGCATGATTGTCAAGCCACTAGCAAGTTTTTTGTTTGTTTTTTTCAAGTAGAATTGAGTGTTGACAGTCTGTATTTTATCATACAGGTTTCATTTAACCACTTAAGCCCAGGACCATTTTGCTAGCCAAAGACCAGAGCACTGCGTCGATTTAACTGACAATTGCGTGGTCATGCGACGTGGCTCCCAAACAAAATTGACGTAGTTTTTTCCCCACAAATAGAGCTTTCTTTTGGTGGTATTTGATCACCTCTGCGGTTTAAATTTTTTGCGCTATAGACAAAAATAGAGCGACAATTTTGAAAAAAACAGATTATTTTTTACTTTTTGCTATAATAAATATCCCCCAAAATATATAAAAAAACGATTTTTTTCCTCTGATTAGGCTGATACATATGCTACATATTTTTGGTAAAAAAAATTGCAATAAGCGTTTATTGATTGGTTTGTGCAAAAGTTATAGCGTCTACAAAATAGGGGTTTGTTTTATGGCATTTTTATTAATAATTTTGTTTTACTAGTAATGACGGTGATCTGCGATTTTTATCGTGACTGCGACATTATGGCGGACACATCGGACAATTTTGACATGTTTTTGGGACCATTGTCACTTTTACAGCGATCAGTGCTAAAAAATTGCATTGATTACTATAAAAATTACACTGGCAGTGAATGGGGTTAACCACTAGGGGTCTAGGGAGGGGTTAAGTGTGTCCTGGGGAGTGTTTCTAACTGTTAGGGGGATGGGCTACAAATGATACTTCACTGACCATAGCTCCCGATCACAGGGAGCTATGATCAGTGACAGTGTCACTAGGCAGAACGGGGAGATGCTTGTTTAAATTAGCATCTCCTCATTCTTCAGCTCTGTGAGACGATCACTGGTATCCCCACAGCGATCGAGTCTGCGGGACCCGCAATCCGACTCACGGAGCTCCCGGTAGGGTCGTGCGTGTGCCGCTGGCGGCGTGCATGTGACCACACGGCGGCAAATTCAAAGGGACATACCTGTACGCCCATTTGCCTAGCCGTGCCATTCTGCCGATGTATATGTACATGCGGCGGTCGCCAATTGGTTAAAGACAACCCTTCCCTGAGAGTGTGTAGTCTCCTATTATTGGCATCATTCTGAAAATACTAGTAAAATTCTACTAGTAAAATAATACTAGAAAATATTGTCATGCTGATTCAACAGCTTTAATACTTTCTGAGTCACTGATCCTGAACATGTATGCACTGCTATCACTTAAAGCATGCCCCTTTTGTGTTGGAGACTCAAAAAATAGTGAAGCCCTTGGATCAGCATGATTGTTGGAAAATTTTAATTTTACAAATGATAGTTCAGTTGTTTTAACGGAAACCTGACCTTGGAAGATGTCGTTGCTAACCTTATTTTGAAAATGCTAGTTGCTGGAAAATGGAAAATTGTATCAAATACTTACCGTAATTTTCCTTTCCTGACACCAAACCATGGCAGCATACTAGTGACAGAGCTCCGCCTCTTGACCACTCCCTCAGGACCAGTGAATAGCATAAATATAAGGCCTAGTAGTTAGGTCCCACCCCATTCTCTGTAATTAGCTACATACCGAAACGTATAAGGGTGGGACCATATGCTGCCATGGTTTGGCATCAGGAAAGGAAAATTACGGTAAGTATTTGATACAATTTTCCATTTTCCTGACGCCAACATGGCAGCATACTAGTGATAAATAACTAGCTGACAGGGTGGGATCTACTTGTCAAACCAATCTTCTAATTAGGATGAGACAGAGGACTGAATAGTCCTTCCTACAAAGTCCCTTGATGACAAGGCCCCCGGGTCTATTCCGCCAAGTTTGAGTAGGAATGTTGGACCCCTGTACAGATGGACACCATAGATTCTCTTGAATGTGTTGCCTATGAGGCTTTAACCGCTCTGGCGCCGCTGACGGAAGCTCATGACCTCTATCCTATACACAACCAAGCCTGCTAGGATCCAGGTAGTAACCTCTTTCCCTTGATGATTCCCAACTGGAATGACAAAAGGTTTATTTAGATGACCTGATAGGGACAATTGTGGAGAGATACTCCTTTAAAGTTCTGAAAATGAACAGTACGTGTGACTCCTGTGTGATGTTCTGGAAAGTTAGGCAATGTCCAGCTGTCTGTTAAATAACAGTCTGTTGCTATGTTTGATGCAGAATGATCTACAAGATCCAACTCTACTCTTTCTGGAAAGAAAGGTATATATTATAATTTTATCTTTATTTTCTTTATTTTTTTACTTTGAAGCTCCAAGAGCTTGAATCTCTGATAACCTTCTGCTTAAAGTTCTTGCAATTGATACTGCTTTATAAGTGATGGCTAAATGGATAAACTGATACGAGGTCCAGCAACTGCAATAGATCTTTTCTTCCTTGGTGACTGACTCCTCACGACTGCCCTCAAAAGTTGTGCAAACTGAAGGATTCTTGGTCCTTTCAAATGTGTTATTGCCAATATAGCCCACACTCGTGAGCTATGTGAGGATAGGCTAAGGCCTGGAGGAAGAATACAACAGCTGACACTGGAAGGGCAGTAGGATCAATGTCTCGCCCTACCAAGAAAAAAGCAAACTTGTTCCAGAATTAGACCTAGATGTTGGAGGCGTCATGACGTGACAGGTGTGCGCCGCTCGTCGGAAGCCCGCGCTCGGACCTGCTCGGACCTGTCCCCTCCCCTACGCCGCCCGCTCCTCCACGCTCCACGCTGAAGACGCCGGCTAGCTCTATACCCCACTGCCTGTGTGCGGTGTGGGGATGACAGACGAGGAGCGGAACTGGCCCGCCCGCCAAACAGCCCACCGTCACCTCTGAGGGTCCTCTCCCCTCGCTCGCCTCCGACCTCCTCCGTCCGTCCGTCACCCGGGAGCGGGTCAAAGCATCCAAGTCCCCACTTGAGGTAGCTGGAGCCCAGCTTGCAGCCCCAGCCATGGACGGACCGAGCCGGACGGGATGCCTATAAGGCGACCCGGAACACCCTGAAGCAGAGGAAGAAGTAAAGGGACAGCTTCTGTGCAAGCAGGCAGAGGGAGACCCGAATCTTGACCCCGCACCCGACGGCAGGAGTGGTGAGTGGCCCTTGGGCCAATAATAACTTGTTCACCTGTTAGACCCTCACACGGAGAGAAGCTGCCCAAGTGGATAGAATCACGCTTATATGTACTCAGTAGATCGGTCGAATATTTTTGCCTCACAATCCCCCTTGACAGTCAAACCATGAAGACTGTGGACATATGATAAAGTCAGCACACTCTGTATTCTGGCAAAAGACTGTAAGGAGGTTGTAGGGGTCTCCCTGCCTGTCCCTCTAATTAGCCAACATACCATAAATTTCCGTGGACGGGAACGGCTCAAGGTGAGCCACACAACAAGTATAATAAAGAGATCTCTACCCAACAAAAAAGGGGGATGCAGTAGGACAATACAATATTTATGCTGATATTTAAATCCAATGACGGTCACTATTTAACTCTATCTAATTCTTACCAACCTTTCTTTATCCGGGGCTTGGAAGAGACTAGCGCCCCTGGAGGTGAATTTACCACACACATCTCGTACCCTGCCTGCAATAGACTGGGACCCCCTCCTACAATAAAAGTGACAGGAGAAGTAGCCCCTTGTGGAGATAGTTCGGGAGATACAGAGACCGGAGGGTTGAGCCGCAGGAAGGTGAAAGAGACAGCCCCATCGGGCCCCCAGGACACTACCTCAGCTTTGTAAACCCCAGGAAACCCCAAACCGCCAGGGTTCATCACAGTCGGGACTACCGCGAGTAACATACCCCTGATAGACGCCACAAAGGGGCACCTAGCGGAGTACCCAAGCAGGTCTTCCCACAGTCCCCTAGGCGGACTCCCACGGGACCCTCAACCTAGAGAAAGGGGAACTTACATTGTGAACACTGAGTGGACGTACCATCAGGGAGTGGTCTATGCCTCCCCCTTCGCCGGGAGCCTCCAACACCCTCCTGTCTCTCTTTTTCTTCTTTTTCTTTTTTGCCTCCCCAGTCCCTCTTGGTACTTTTCGGTATCTTATCTGTCCTTGTCTGCATATTTACCTCCTCCCTCTTGGAAAGAAGGAGCAAGAGAAAAGATCCAGAGACACTTCAAGCGAGTTGATCAAACTTTTTTTTCCTGTTTCTTTTTTTTTTTTTTTTTTTTTTTTTTTTTTTTATGTTTCATATAAAATACAGTACAAATTTATTTTGTGTGGGGTAAAGGCGGGGGTAAATGTATTGCATTGGATTCGAGGTTGACAATCCCCAAAGGGAGGACTGGAACACCTAGGAGTGGGAAAAAGGTTTAGATAACAGTTATAGCAGGAAATTATATAGACTGCACTTCAAATTATACAGGAAATTATATAATATACACCCCGCCCCCCTTCAGGTAAAATAAATTAATCGAGAAAGGGGCTTGTACCCCGCACCCCCCCTGGTAAATCCAGACTAGTAAGTAAGCGGTGGCAGTAAGGGGAATATAAGAGGAAGTGCAGTACAGGATCCCGTAACCACCCTAAGTAGAAAACAAGGACGGCAAGGAGTATGAGGGGTAAAACAAGCAAGACTGGTAAACTAATACCACCAACCCAAAGCCCGGGAGGTATCCAGAGATATATGGCCACTAATACAAGCACGATGGAGGAGGGACAGGGGGGCCCTAGATTGAGTCAAGGAGGAGCACCCCTAAGATCAGGGTTAAACAGGCAGAGAGGCCCGGATGAAACCAAAGGAGGGAAGGCAAATGGAGCAAAAATAGCGGGACCGAAGGCAGATGACAAAAACCCCCTAAATCCCACCCTAGGACATGAGGAAATACAGACTAGAGAGGTGGAGATGGGAGCGGAGGGAGGAGACATGGAGATAGGAAGACCCACGAGGCCCATACCCCAAGAGGGGATGCCACAAATCAGAGAGATGCTCTCGGAGATGTTTCTAAACTTAGAAACATCTCTGAAAGGAGAAATTGCTGCCCTAAGGGGAGACATAGGACTAGTCCTGGGGAGAGTAGAAGAGGTGGAAGATAGGTTAGAGATCTATGACCAAAAGCTAGCAGAAATAGCAGAACAGATGAATACCCTCCAGAGAGCTAACAGGTTGTTGCTATATAAATTAGAAGACCAAGAGAATCGAAGCAGAAGGAAGAACCTCCGCATAAAAGGTCTCCCTGAGTTATATGGCAACACGGAATTGAGAAGTATTGCACAGCAATTATTTAACCCCTTTTTAGATAGAGAAGCTACAGATACTTTGAAAATAGATAGAATACATAGGTTGGCGCGAGCCCCGAGAGGACGTCCAGATGCCCCGAGGGACGTAATAATAAGGTTCCACTATCCGGATGAGAAGACCCGGATTATGAGCAAAATTAGAACACTTAAAGGGGTATCCTTCGGGGGAGTAGAGCTCCAGATCTACGCAGACCTTGCCCCCGAGACGTTGAGAAGAAGGTGGCGACTCAAACCCCTGACTTCTTCGTTAAGGACAGCAGAGATCCCCTATCAATGGGGGTTCCCGGCATGTTTAGTGGGGAAAAGGGATGGACGATCTGCGGTCCTGCGCTTTCCGGAGGAAGTGGGAGGGTTCTGTGAACGCCTAGGGATTGATCCACCTCCAACTATGTTGGAGTGGGGAGAAGAGGAGGGTATCTGGCCCCCCCAAAACGAACGACCTGGGAGGGGTGACGGGGGGGGGGAACCGGGGGGGAGAGAGGAAGTTGAGGATTCTTCAGAGGTCGATGGGATTCAAGTAAAGAAAACAGCAATCTAAAGACGAACACGGAGGGCGGGGGGGGGGGGGGAGGTAGGGTAGGGGGGAGTGGGGGGGGGATGACGGGGGGCATATATAGTCACGGAATAAGCCCCAGGGAGAAGATGGAATGTAGGCGACACTATGGAAGAGTCTGCCTGATCCATCCACCAAACGATTATGGGGGGTTCTGTCCAACCCGTCAGGGTGTATCGTTTCAGAAGGGGGGGGGGGGGGGGGGGGGGGTTATGTTTGGGGGTTCCTTTTTTTTTTTTTTTTTTTTTTTTTTTTTTTTTTTTTTTTTTTTTTTTTTTTTTTTTTTTGTTTTGTTTTTTTGTTTTTTTTTTTTTTTTGGGGTCTCGCTCACCCCCCGCCGACACAGTACAGAAATCGACCCTGGCTCCACAAGACGCTCTATAGGCTACCTCTCTAAAAAACTAATATGGAGGGGATAAATTTCATTACATATAATGTAAGGGGGTTAAATTAAAAAAAAAAAAAGGCATAGGGTAAACGACGAACTTCTCTTCCTGGAGGCAGGCATTGTATGCCTACAGGAGACACATATAACCTATAGTTCAGGTATTAGATTAAATTCGTTTCATTACCCACTTTGGTATTATGCGGATTCCTCATCGCCTTATTCGAGAGGTATAGCAATCGGTTTTAGTAGGTTAATGAAATTTAAGTTGGAGGAGCGTCTTGTGGATCCGGAGGGAAGATACTTATGCATAAAAGGTATGTTACACAATATGAAATGTACAATTGTGAATGTTTACGCACCAAACAAAAACCCGGATAAATTCCTCAAGAGAGTATTAAGCAAACTCGAGGGGTTTAAAGAAGGTAAACTTATTCTGGCAGGAGACCTTAATTGGAGCATAGACCCAAAATTAGACACCTCAGTAGGTAGGTCCCAAGCTACAGAACAAAGGAAGAAAAAAGTCATGGAAGCATTGGGTAATTGGCAGTTACAAGATACTTGGAGAATATTGCATCCAAAAGACAGAGACTATACCTGTTTCTCCCAGGTCCACAGTTCCTTCTCCAGGATAGACTATATTTTCATAGAACATCAGCTGGTCCCGCTACTTAGGAAAGCAGAAATAAAAACAATGACCTTATCTGACCACGCCCCAGTGAAAATCCATCTGGATATAAAGGGGGACTGTGGACCTGGAACAAACTGGAAACTCAATGTCACATTGTTGCAAGACCAAGAGTCAATTAGTAAGATAGAACATGAATTAGAAACTTTCTTCACTTTAAATGAGTCACCAGAGGTTTCGGCCTCAACAGTTTGGGAAACTCATAAAGCGGTGATAAGGGGAAGCTTAATAGGCATCGGAGCAGGAAAAAAAAAAGCAAGGGTAAAAAGGAAAAGGGAGTTATACAAGGACATACAAGAGCTAGAGCAGAAAACAAGACCTAAAGGAATCCCGGAGAAACAAGACCTGATTGCCAAAAAAAGAGAGCTAGCAGAACACGTTGAGCAAGAGAGGATTGCCGCAATTCACATTTTAAAGAGAGAGAGATATCAGTGGGGGAATAGAGCAGGTAAATGGCTGGCCAATAGGGTCAAGGAAAAAAAGAACAGGACGTTCATAGAGAAGATTAGAGATACAAATGGCGAGATCTTGATATCATCCCCGGAAATAGCAAATACATTCCATAAATACTACAGTACTCTATATAATATCGAACATAAACAAAACGAAGGCAAACGGCGGGAGGAAATCAGGGAATACCTTCGGCACATAGACTTCCCAAAGGGTAAAAAGGTAGAAATGGAGGCACTTGGAGTACCGATATCGGTAGAAGAAGTAGAAAGAGCAATAGCCAATACAGCCCCAGGAGGTAGCCCAGGTCCGGACGGATTCTCCATTATATATTATAAAAAGTTCTCCAAGCAGTTAGCACCTAGATTATGCAAATACTTTAATGCAATAGGGATAAGTGAGAAATTTAGAGATGAGACATCACTGGCACATATTACTCTGATCTTAAAGGAGGGGAAAGACCCGATGGCAGTAGAAAGCTATAGGCCAATCTCCTTATTAAACTCGGACATAAAGCTATTTGCAAAAATAATTGCCGAAAGATTGAAGTCATATCTGCCAGAATGGATACATAACGACCAAGCCGGGTTCGTGCAGGGGAGGGAAGGTAGAGATAACTCCTTGAAAGCAATAATGCTGATTCAAGAAGCCGTTAGAAGAGGCGAGCCTTCAGTCCTAATGTCAATTGATGCCGAAAAGGCCTTTGACCGGGTCAATTGGTCATTCTTGCTTGAAACATTGAATTATATGGGACTGTGCGATAGGATGATGAAATGGATCGGGGCCCTCTATCAACATCCGACAACAAAAATAAGAGTCAATGGGACCCTGTCTTCTCCCCTCGACTTGTTTAATGGGACAAGACAGGGGTGCCCACTCTCCCCTCTTTTATTTATAATTACCCTAGAACCCCTATTGTCAGCGATTCGTAAGAATCCTGATATCCGGGGAATTCGAGCTGGAGATAGGGAGTATAAGGTATCGGCGTTTGCGGATGACCTGTTGCTTTATATCTCCAACCCCAGAATATCTATCCCAATGGCTATGAAAGAATTGAAACAATACGGTAATCTATCGAACTTTAAAGTTAACATGTCTAAATCCGAGATATTAAATCTAACCCTACCAATACAAGAACAGAGTGCCATACAATCTAGATCCCAATTTAAATGGTGCAAAAAGGAGCTTAACTATTTGGGAATAAAATTAACGTCTCAAGTAGATAACCTCTTTAACCACAACTATATCCCGCTGATCAATAAAATCAAAAAGCAACTTAGAGGAATGCAATATAAAGTCCTCTCGTGGATGGGGAAGATAAACGCGGTCAAGATGTTCATTCTCCCTTTATTCATTTATACCTGCCAAATGATCCCAATTTCCCTCCCTCAGTCATACCTGAAGAAAATAAAGTCAATAATAACAAAATTCATCTGGGCGGGTAAACGGGCGCGCATCGCATTCGATACATTAGTAAGAGAAAAAGGAAGAGGGGGGCTTGCTGCTCCGGACTTCAAAAAGTATTACGAAGCGGTCGCAATCGCTAGAATAATAGACTGGAGCCACAATTATGAGGATAAAAGTTGGGTGGAACTCGAAAGAAAGTTAAGCAGAACAAGAGTAGGAGAAATTATATGGATACCCCCTCACTATAGACACTTAGCACCAAATACAACAGCACTCACAAGGCACTCACTAAAAATCTGGGATGCCATCCACAAAAGGCACAATTGGGATTATAATTCCCCACTAATTCCATTATTAGACACAAATTTTTTTCCTCCAGGTAAGGAGGAGTTTATATATTTTAGTAGATGGTCCAATAAAGAGAATTTAAGGTTGATAGATGTGATGGAAGGGAATAGAATTAGCACTTACAATGAGATTATCACGAAATGGGGACATAAAGCACTAGACAAATGGCGCTACACCCAAATACAACACTTCACACAGACACTCTCAAAACCCTTACGCGGTAAGAGAGAATTTAGGCCCTTAGAAAAATTAATGGATTCCCCCAACAACCGCGAGAAAAGAATCTCAAAGACGTACAAAATCTTGCTGCGAGCAGCGGAACACGAATACCCCACGTATTTAGGCAAATGGGAAAGTGAGATCGGCCCACTAAATAGCGAGGACCAGAAGACCAAGATCCTAGGACGAGTTTTCTCAACAGCAAAAGATATACATTCAGTAGAAATGTCCTATAAACTACTAGCTAGGTGGTATGTAACGCCCCAAGCAGCGAACGCCTACAACGGAGACATTTCTCCTAATTGTTGGCGAGGGTGCGAGGTAGTAGGCTCCTTCTCACACCTGTGGTGGTACTGCCCGAAAATAAAGGAATATTGGGAGCAAATAATAGAAATAATTTTTAAAATAACACAAGTAAGGGTGAAGAAGCTTCCATGGGTATGCTTATTCCATGATACAGAGAGTGGAGAGGGAAAACACTCTAGGAACCTCACCCCCTATCTATTAAATGCAGCCAAAGCCCTAATTCCCTGCTACTGGAAACTTCAGGAGACTCCCTCAATGAAAGAGTGGGTAGAGAGGGTGGAGAAGACAAGAATAATAGAACTCTCGCTATACACTTTAGAGAATCTAGAAGAAAAATATCAGAGGACATGGCAACAATGGATTGAGTTCAGGGAAACCGAACAATATTTTAGGATAATGGAAGGAAATACTGTGGGGAATGGGGGAGGGTGAGCGAGACGGGGTAGTAATTTTTTTTTTAAATACTTTTTGTTTTTTGTTATTTTTATTTATGTTTTTTTTTTTATGTTGGGGAGGGTGGGGGGGGGGGGGGAAATGTAATTCGAATTTGAATAGAAGCACTTGTCTAAATACTTGATTACAAATGTGATGAACTTTGTATAAGAAGAAAACTGTGAAAATAAAGAAAATATATAAATAGCATATTGCTGCGAGTTTCATACTGGAGCTGAATATAGGCGACTGCTGCCCTGTTGCTAAACTGCAGGGAGATTGGTCCTCCTTGACTCTGTGTAGTGAGGCCAAAGTGCTTAAAAGGGCTGTTTGGGCTGTTTGAACCCCCAAAGATTATCCTCCTTGGCTGGGAAGCTCTGATTGCCTTGACTGAAAGTCCCTCGCAATGCATCTTCCCGCCTGTCTTGCAGACATGATTTGTACCAATTCTCCAGTCTAAAAGGTCCTAACGGACCGAGACTTCCTCAAGGTCTTTCCATCACTGCTGAGCGCTACTCATACTGAGTAACACTTATTAACTGTGTTCTATCCTGTTTCCTCCCTTGCACTAAGAATTCTAGATGCAATTTGCGCAGGTGCCTATGCACCCCAGGAATCATCTATATGCATGATGACGTTGTGCCCAGATGACTGAGGCACTGAGAAGCCATCAAACAAGCGGAAGTATTCATCCTCAGAAATCTATTCCTGACTATCACCACTTCCTCTGATTGAAATAAAACAGAGGAACTAGCAGAGCACCCCCGGGTACACCAACCATTGGGATGGAGAAAGTTGGCTTTGCTTTCCCTCTAAGGTGTGAGGATAGGATAGGCATCCTGACGATCCATCAACAGCCTCCAGCCATGTGGTTATACTGTTTAATGGACTCCGTCTTAAAGAACTCAAAGTGGGCCCCACAGGGTTCAACCTCTTCCGATCTGCAACTGGACACTAACCAACATCTCCTGCGAACTCCAAACAGGATTGGGTAAAAAACGTGCAAACCCTCTTGAGTCTGAGGTGTCTGTAAGCAATGTAGCAGTCCACCCACTGTTGTGGTGGACTTGTCAGCTTTGTGGAAGAGAGGAGCAGTGAGGAATCTCCCGAAGTGACCATGAGTGTCTGATACCTTCATCCAACATGCCGTCCAGATACCAGTGAAGCGTGCCTTCTAGGTCTTACCTTAAGAGTCTGGGCATGTACCTGTGTGACTGGCTCACTTATCCCCCCAGAAGTCTGCACCAAGACACAAGCCAGACCCTCGGCATCCACTGTCACAAAAATCTAATTTTTTGGCAAGACACTTCCGATAGGAAAACATGTCTAAAGGGATGCAGACCCTGACACTCTCCTCAGAGTCCTGCAGGTGCAGCAGCTGGTTGATAATTATTAAACCATTCCCATTAGATTCACCCAGCACATGGGCTGGTTATTGCTAGTCTGCCAGCATCTGCAGATGCTACAGTATGTAGGAGCAGGTTGACCATTAACTTGTTCAGAGTATACAGTTTCGACATCCTGTTTATACAGGCATTTTTTCTCAAACCCCCTTCATTCTTCCCCACTTTTGTTTCTAGGAAGCAATACGCAGCCCAGGGTCTCAACCATATGGCCTCCCTAACCGCCAAGGTGCCAGGGTGCTCTTTCAGTGGCTATACAAGCAACTAGGAGGGACTTCCTGGTCAGCCTCCATATTTTGAATAGCAGACTGCTGCATCTGTAATAATTGTAACAATGACCCAGGCCCCCTTCCGTCCAATGAGAACCTCCAGAGCCATGAGTTGTCAACATCCCTCCACATAGAGTGGGTTGTAAGGCATAGTAGGTGCAGAGCATGTCTTTGGATTGTGTTGAGAAACCCACACAGGGAGAAGAAATAAACATCAAAACAAGTATTAGCATGTTGGGGAATTGAACCAGCAACCCCAGTGATACTAGACAGAATTGACACCCACTTAGCCAGCAGGCAGCCTCTGCAAAGTAGATTCATGGGCACCAGACACCTGTGCACCTGTCCAGGATTCACCCGGACAGTTCGGATTTTGAATCATGCATCAGGGTTTCAGTCCACCTGAGACCCGGACATATTACCCAGACCTGGCTGTGGCTCCCCAAGTAACCGAGATAGTCATATACAAAACTGTTGCTGTTGTAGGCGGCTGTTTAGCCTCACCGAAAGGTGATGATGTCAGCAAGTGCAATTTGGCCACTAGAGCGCTCTGTGCATTACATTACTACTCTCCTTGGGGCACCCAAATGTGTCTGTGCAACGCCAACCCGGCAGACTCCCAGACTTCTACAGGACAGCCACGCAGGGAAAAGCATCCAGCAAGATGCCACATCTGCACGTGAACAAGTACGCTGTCTCCTATGGCAACAGTCTCCAATACAAGTGTAACAGTTGCTCTGGGTAATTAAGGCAAGTCCAAAACAGAATCTTGTGCCAATCTTATCAATAATAAAGACATTTTGGCATTACCTGTTAGCTGCATACTTCTCCAGGCAGTGTCTACTCACCAGCCTTCCAGGCATAGATACTGCGCCACAGGCCCTGCAGACATCTTGCTGGGGCGCTGGCTCTGGGGAAGAGGAGCAAAGAGGTCTTCCTTGGAGCTCTTCTCCTGAGTGGGAGCGCCATCCGGGCTATGCTCCTCTGAAGAACGTCCGCCTTGCCTTGGCCCGGCCATCTTGAGAGCGTGGGCGTGCGGGGCTGAAGCAAATCAAAGCCAATCCGCATGAGAGGGCACTCTTTTTCCTGAAAACTTACCAATATGGTGGTCCCCACCCTAGTTGTTGAGGGTCTTTATATGAGCGGTAACTGACTCTTTATCTGTGGAGAAATGGGACGGCCAGCTGAGGTGAGGATAGCTGAAAAGCGACAGAAGGATCAGGAGTAGATATAGCAGAAAGGATTCCACTTTCCCTTTTTTTTATTTATCTACATATACTTACATATGTACACATATACAAACATACCTACACACATATATTGCAGAGGGTCAGTCTGGGGCTGGTTAGGAAAGGGTTAATTAAAGAGGGTAGGAACCTCCAGCCCTGATTACTGTCAGCTGAGCTGAAGATGTCAGAGGAGTTGTGTGTTTGGAGAGAGAGAGACACACAAAGCAGCATTCAGTGTAATGATCAATTTGTTGGGGTAAGTAAAAACATATATAAAAAAAAAAAAAAAACTGTATCTCAGACTAGAGCCATGTACTTTTTCTATAGATCAGCCTGTTGGTTAAAGAGACTGAACCTTTCCTATCTCTGCACCTGTGTGACAAGACAATCCTGTCTTTTTCTTCTGTTTGTTTTGCTGAATAAAGCCATTTTTATTTTACTGAACTGGCCTTTCACCCCTCTGATCCCCCACAATACATACATGTATTTACATAGACCCCCACACATATGCATACCCACACATCCACATACAATTTTATTTTTATTTTTTTAAACGTGTATATACATATACACACACCCATATCACATATACATACATACATGCAACACCTGCCAAGGACAGCAGGGAATGGGAAAGGTAATGAAGGACATGAAGGAGACGCAAGGGGCTAAGAGAGAGATAAAGCATAGCTGGCCCCCCATATTCCACAAGTGCTGCAGTTATCAATTTTAAAAGCAGATTTCGTTCCTAAAGAGGAAACACTGCAGGGACCCCAATAAGACCCAGAAAAGGGGTTCCCAGGCTTTTTAGCGCATGTTAGCAGCCCGAGCGCTGGGACTTCGCACTGGGAGAGGCTTGAACCCAGCCGGATGCTGCACAGAGGCAGAGGGGGGACATAGTACTGCTTACTCTTCACTGATGCGTTGAGGTATGAGGAAAAAAAGAAGAATGGGGTGGGGCCTAACTAGGCCTTATATTTATGCTATTCACTGGTCCTGAGGGAGTGGTCAAGAGGCGGAGCTCTATCACTAGTATGCTGCCATGTTGGCGTCAGGAAAGTCATGTTTATCCCATGACTTTAATACATTCTGAGTCAATGATCCAAAGCAAGTATGCAGTTTCTACTTGCTGCATGCTTTTTCTAAGTAAGCTATTCAGAAAACAAACAGAAAGAGCCAGAAAACTAGCAAATTTAGAAGAAGATCTAATAGAATCGAATAGAAGCATGCATTCTTCTCTCAGCACAGGTTTCCTATAATAAACTTAGTAAAGGAAATGTGTACAACCTTTGAATTCTTCACAATGTTGTCATAGGATTACACAGACTGTTTCCTGTTAAACAGTGCAGTGTGATATTTTTATGTCCCTGATTTCATGGCAATGTTGTATATTTAGATGCCGCTTGCTCAATAACACTTAAGGACTCTCTGTACAACGTGTTTCTATGTAATGCATGACGTACGAGTGCATTATACCAAGCAACAGTTGCTATATGGAAAATGGGAGAATTAGTAAGCAGAAACCTTTATGATTTATGTGTCAAGGAACAATAAATGTTGCCATGGCCACTAACATCTCAGCAGTGCACCTTCAGAAAATGAGATGTAGTTAACCCTAGTCAGTCAGAGAAACATATTTTTAAATAAATAAATTCAACACACAACCTTTATATTTAATGAGTTTCTATGGGATGATGTGTGATAGACCTCTAACCTATTAGGAAACAAGGGCATACTATGTGCTTTGTAAGGTATACAATACCTTACTCAGTAAAATAGTGTTTTCCTTTTGCTAGTAGGAGCGGTAACCATCATGAGTAAAACATTTTTTTATTAAATATTACAATTTAAAAGAAAAACATAATGTAATCCCTTCCCAGAAACAATGCTTTTGAGCTAAAAAAAAGTTTCATATTATAAATTAAAAACCAAGATTATTTAAATTTGAATTATGTGTATCTGCAAAATCAGAACATATTTTACCTAATTACATTTTAATGTAATGAACATGGAGACAAAATCAAGGCAAGAGAATAATAAAAACAGTGATCTTCTGAAGAAGTCATATGTTGATATGATGTAATGTGCAAGGGTGGAGCCAGCGGCGTCATCTCGCTATTACCGAACGTGGACAGGCAGCAGGCAGAGTGGTGCTCTTCACGATTTGTATAACTCTTAAGGGGTCACATGCATACATTTTTCCTCAGGGGACAGGATTAGTGCACAGATGCAAGCAAGTGCATTTTTTTTGTTTTTGTCTTAATAAAGTGAAAGTTACATGGAAAGCGCTATGATTGGTATGTGTTTATTTTTAGCTGGTGGATTGTCACTAAAAGGCGGTTGGAGCTACTATCTACTTGCATAAAAAAAGGTTCCTGATTGTCTCATATGGTAGAAAGTGGATTTGAAGGTAAAAGTCTCACAGGAGGGAAGAGCCTAGGTGTAACCCCTTAAAGGGGAAGGCGCAAATTTGACCTATAAAATATTTATGGGTCAAAAACAGCGGTGAGCGCATTGTGAAACCAAGGGTGAAGCACATGGAGAAAAGTTTGGTTTACAGTATTAAGCACTTTAATTTCTTGTGAACACTGAAGTTGGCCTCATTAAACTACTGAGAAAAGTTGGAACTATTTATTGGTGGTCTTTACACTTGATGTGTTTATTTAGACACATTATTTATTAACATGATTATAATACTATTGTATTCATTTGGATATTTTAGACAAAATGCAGTAATTAACAACAAAAATAGAAAATTGTACATTTGAATGCAGTAATTTACTCGCATACACATGTTTACTCGTCTATAAGCATGTTTACATGCGCATAAATAAGTATATTACAACATTTAGAATGAAGAAGAATTTCACTTGTCTACAGTATATGCTTACACACCACAGACAAAAGACCACGTAGATGAGTTCTTGCTGGAAAAAATATTTTAAACAACAGACAGCATGGATTCATGAAAGAATGAAGTTGTCAAACAAACCTGATTTCTTTTTATGAGGAGGTAAGTTAAATCTTGGACAGAGGGGTGGCTGTGGACGTGGCATACCCGGATTTTGCCAAAGCATTTTATACAGTTCCCCACACGCGGCTCATGTGTAAGGTAACGTCTACAGACTTGGAAAGATCCATTTGTAAATAGATAGAAAACTGGCTAAAAGACAGAATTCAGAGAGTAGTGGTTAATGATGACTCTTACTCTGAATGGTCTAAGGTTATCAGTGGTGTTACCCAAGGTTCAGTGTTGGGACCCTTACTTTTTAATATATTTATAAATGATATAGAGTCTGGGATTAAAAGTAACATTTCTGCAGATGACACCAAGTTATGCAGTGGAATAACGTCCTTACAGGAATGGATGTCTCCAATTTACAAGCCGATCTCAATGCACTGTCCATTTGGCAACTAAGTGACAAATTAGGTTTAATGTTGATAAATGTAAAGTTATACACTTGGGGGCTAAGAATATGCAGTTATGCATGCATCATGCATACTAGGGGGAGTACAACTGGGGGAATCAATGGAGGAGAAGGATCTGCGGGTTTTGGTAGATCATAAGCTCAATAATAGCATGCAATGGCAAACTGCGATGTCCAAAGCGAGCAAAGTCCTTTCTTGTATTAAGAGAGATGTGGACTCCAGAGAGAGAGAGAGATATCATTTTGCCCCTGTACAAATCAGTTCAGTTTTGGGCACCAGTTCTCAAAAAGGATATTGGGGAACTGGAGAAAGTGCAGAGAAAGGCAACCAAACTGATAAGAGGCATGGAGGTGCTCAGCTATGAGGAGGAACTGAATTTATTCTCTCTTGAGAAGAGGAGATTAAGGGGGGATATGATCAACATGTACAAATACATAAGTGGTCCATATAGTGAACTTGGGGTTGAGTTATTCACTTTAAGGTCATCACAGAGGACAAGGGGGCACTCTTTACACCTAGAGAAAAAAGATTTAATCTTCAAATACGGAAAGTTTTCTTCACAGTAAGAGCTGTGAAAATGTGGAATAGACTCCCTCTGGAGGTTCTTGCCAGCTCAGTAGATTGCTTTAAAAAAGGCCTTGATTCTTTCCTAAATGTACATAATATAACTGGGTACGAACATTTATATGTAAAGTTGATCCAGGGAAAATCTGATTCCCTCTCAGGGGATCAGGAAGGAATTTTTTCCCCTGCTGTAGCAAATTGGAGCATACTTTGCTGGGGTTTTTCGCCTTCCCCTGAATCAACTGTGGGTGAAGGATCGTGTATATGGGATTGTATTTTTTTATTTTTGGTTGAACTAGATGGACTTGTGTCTTTTTTCCACCTGACTAACTATGTAACTATGTAACACCTTTACTCTCCAATACTTGGCATTACTCAGGTCCTTACACACAGTTTTTTTACTCACTGACTTTCTGTCAACAAGTTCGTGAGTAAACATCAAATTATTGTACCTGTGTTCAAGGGGCCTAATAGGTAAAATTGTAGGTGGATGTTGGAACACATGTCAGTGCTAGCTGACTGCTGACTAGGGATGAGCCGAACACCCCCGGGTTCAGTTCGCACCAGAACCTTCGAACGGACCGAAAGTTTGCGCAAATTTTCGAACCCTATACGTTATAATGGACGCGAACGTTCGAAATCAAAAGTGCTAATTACAACGGCCAATATGCATGTTAATGTCATAAAACAGGTTTGGGGACCCGGGTCCTGCCCCAGGGGACATATATCAATGCAAAAAGAACTTTTAAAAACTAACGTTTTTTCGGGAGCAGTCATTTTAATGATGCATAAAGTGAAAAAAAAAAAGTGAAATTTTCCTTTAAATATGGTACCTGGGGGGTGTCTAAAGTATGCCTGTGAAGTGGCATGTGTTTCCCGTGTTTAGAACTGTCCTTGCACAAAATGACATTTGTAAAGGAAAAAAAGAAGCCATTTAAAACCACTTGCGGCTTTAGGTTTGTTCTTAAGTAGAATCTGAACAGGTACATTATGAAGTGTAGCTCCATCCCAAAAAAATTTTTAAGCATTTTGGAGAACATAGGGAGGGGTTATCACCCCTGTAACATTTGCTGTCTTTGCACATCTGTTCAGAACATGTCACCTCACTTTCCGTCCCAATGACAAATGTTTTTGGAAAAAGTGGGGTTTTAATTGAAACAAGGATTGGTGATAAAGTATCAGTAGAGAGGAGATACCTTTTTCCCAAATTAAATCTAACAGGATAGAATTTCCCTTCCTAGGGGTAGATTTCCTCTCACTTCCTGTTTTCTCTTTCCATTTGCAAGTAGGAGTCGTTTGTAAGTTGGATGTTTGAAAGTAGGGGCCTGGCGTATATACTCTGCAGAAATTTGCCCTATTAGATGTTGGTGTAGCCACAAGACTGGTGGGCACAGGAATGGGCCCTGCTGTGAGTTAATAGATCAAGATTTGTAATTGCATGCACCTGTTGAACAGGGCAGAAAAATTGGGGGGTGGTGGTGGTGGTGGACGGTGTTGCCACAAGACTGTAAGCTCTCACAGTTACTCTTGGTGGGCGCAGGAATGGGCCCTGCTGTGAGTTATTAGATCAAGATTTGTAATTGCAAGCACCTGATGAACAGGGCAGAAAAATTGGGCCTTTGGCGGTGGTGGTGGACGGTGTTGCCACAAGACTGTAGGCCCTCATAGTTACTCTTGGTGGGCGCAGGAATGGGCCCTGCTGTGAGTTATTAGATCAAGATTTGTAATTGCAAGCACCTGATGAACAGGGCAGAAAAATTGGGCCTTTGGCGGTGGTGGTGGACGGTGTTGCCACAAGACTGTAAGCTCTCACAGTTACTCTTGGTGGGCGCAGGAATGGGCCCTGCTGTGAGTTATTAGATCAAGATTTGTAATTGCAAGCACCTGATGAACAGGGCAGAAAAATTGGGCCTTTGGCGGTGGTGGTGGACGGTGTTGCCACAAGACTGTAAGCTCTCACAGTTACTCTTGGTGGGCGCAGGAATGGGCCCTGCTGTGAGTTATTAGATCAAGATTTGTAATTGCAAGCACCTGATGAACAGGGCAGAAAAATTGGGCCTTTGGCGGTGGTGGTGGACGGTGTTGCCACAAGACTGTAGGCCCTCATAGTTACTCTTGGTGGGCGCAGGAATGGGCCCTGCTGCTTTCAGGGGCTGAAAAATTGTGCCTTAGGCACTGGTGCTGGTGCCACAACACTGCAACCCCTCACAGATACTGTACTTGGAGCACAGCAGTCACACGTGTTGCGAAGCATTTTTTTTAAAAATTGTAAGTACACGCCCCTGTTAAACAGGGGCTGAAAAATTGTGCCTTAGGCACTGGTGCTGGTGCCACAACACTGCAACCCCTCACAGATACTGTACTTGGAGCACAGCAGTCACACGTGTTGCGAAGCATTTTTTTAAAAAATTGTAAGTACACGCCCCTGTTAAACAGGGGCTGAAAAATTGTGCCTTAGGCACTGGTGCTGGTGCCACAACACTGCAACCCCTCACAGATACTGTACTTGGAGCACAGCAGTCACACGTGTTGCGAAGCATTTTTTTTAAAAAATTGTAAGTACACGCCCCTGTTAAACAGGGGCTGAAAAATTGTGCCTTAGGCACTGGTGCTGGTGCCACAACACTGCAACCCCTCACAGATACTGTACTTGGAGCACAGCAGTCACACGTGTTGCGAAGCATTTTTTTATAAAAATTGTATGTACACGCCCCTGTTAAACAGGGGCTGAAAAATTGTGCCTTAGGCACTGGTGTGGTGGCATGGATCATTGAGGAGGAGGAAGAGGATAGTCAGTGAACATAAGAGGACAGTCACTCAGCATCAGCATAGGCAGTCTTGAAGGGATGTGACATTATAAATTATTCGGTTATATCCGCCTCAGGTGCCTGGTAGCTGGTGGTGATCCAAGACTGATTCATTTTGATGAAGGTCAGTCGATCAACCGAGGCGGTGGACAGGCGCACCCTATGATCGGTGACAAATCCTCCAGCAGCACTGAATGTGCGTTCGGAAAGAACGCTGGAGGCAGGACAGGCCAGTAGCTCAATTGCATACTGTGCAAGCTCTGGCCAGTGATCCATCCTCAGGACCCAGTAAGCCAGAAGATTTTCGGTGGGAAAGGTGTCCAAGTCTGACCTTGCCCCAAGGTATTCCTGCACCATGTATATCAGACGCTGGCGATGGTTGCTGGAACCGATCATACCTTGGGGCTGCGGACTAAAAAATTGTCTGAACGCATCGGTCAGACATCCACCTTCCCCACCGCTCCTTCTGCTACTGACCGAAGCCTCAGCAACTCGTCGCCCAGGACCAGGAGTTTGTAACCTCCCAGTTTCTGGGAACGCGTTGCACAGACCTTTCTGCAAGGCCTCCCTGAGATGTCTCATCCTCTGCTCCCTCTGCGACGGCAAGATAAGGTCCGCAACCTTACCCTTGTACCGCGGATCAAGGAGAGTGTCCAGCCAGTAATGGTCCCTCTCCTTGATCCGAAGAACACGAGGATCCTTCCGCAGGCTTTGCAGGATCAGGGAGGCCATGCAGCGTAGGTTAGCTGAGGCATTCGGTCCGGAGTCTTCTGGGTCACTAAGGATGACATGATCGCCAGCCACCTCCTCCCAGCCACGTACAAGTCCACTGGTTTGTTGGGACTGTACATCATCCCTAAAAGACTGCTGCTGCTGCTGATGCTGAGTGCCAGGCTCCACCTCCATGCTCACACAATCCTCCTCCTCCTCCTCCTCATCCTCTTCCTGTGTGATGGGTGGGACAGAAGGAACACTGTCCGGATAAAGGGGGCCTTGAGAGGCAAGGAAGTCCTCCTCTTCCTGCCTCTGTTCTGCCTCAAGTGCCCTGTCCATTATCCCACGCAGCGTATGCTCCAACAGGTGGACAAGAGGGACAGTGTCACTGATGCATGCACTGTCACTGCTCACCATCCTCGTGGCCTCCTCAAATGGTGAGAGGACAGTGCATGCATCCCTGATCATGCTCCACTGACGTGGGAAAAAAAAAACAAGCTCCCCTGACCCTGTCCTGGTGCCGTAGTCGCAAAGGTACTCATTGATGGCCCTCTGCTGCGTGTGCAGTCGCTGCAGCATGGCCAACGTTGAGTTCCACCTGGTGGGCATGTCACATATTAGGCGGTTCTTGGGCAGGTTCAGCTCCTTTTGCAGCTCAGTCAGCCGAGCACTGGCATTATAAGATCGGCGGAAATGCACACAGACTTTCCTGGCCTGCCTCAGGACATCCTGTAAGCCTGGGAACCTGCCCAAGAACCGCTGCACCACCAGGTTGAGGACGTGAGCCATGCAGGGCACATGGGTGAGCTGCCCCTGTCGCAGGGCGGAGAGGAGGTTGGTGCCATTGTCAGAAACGACCATTCCTGGCTTAAGCTGACGTGGCGTCAACCACCTCTCGGCCTGCCCCTGCAGAGCTGCCAGAACCTCTGGCCCAGTGTGGCTCCTGTCCCCCAAACACACCAGCGCAAGCACGGCATGGCATCTTTTTGCCTGCGTACTTGCGTAGCCCCTTGTACGCCTACGGAGCACCGCTGGTTCCAAGGACAGAGCACTGGAGGAAGAAGAAGAGGAGGGGGTGGAGGAGAGAGGTGTGTCACAACCAGTAGCAGTAGTAGCGTTTTGGAGGCGTGGTGGCGGAACAACCTCCAACACTACTGCACCTTGTCCTGCATCCCTCCCAGCTGCCAATAGAGTGACCCAATGGGCCGTGAAAGAAAGGTACCGTCCCTGTCCATGCCTGCTGGACCATGAGTCAGCGGTAATATGCACCTTACCGCTGACCGCCCTGTCCAGCGAGGCATGGACATTGCCTTCCACATGCCGGTAGAGAGACGGAATCGCCTTCCGTGAGAAAAAGTGGCGTTTGGGAACCTGCCACTGAGGAACCGCACATTGAACAAACTCACGGAAGGGGGCCGAGTCTACCAACTGAAAAGGCAGCAGTTGAAGTGCTAGCAATTTAGCCAAGCTAGCATTCAACCGCTGGGCATGTGGATGGCTGGGAGTGTACTTCTTTCTACGGTCCAGCAGCTGGGGCAGGGAAATTTGCCTGCTGCAATCGGACGTCGGTGTACTGCAAGTACTTGGTTGTGACACACCTAATTCTACACCTTCAGTCCTCTCAGAGCAGCTTTCAGAGAGGACTGAAGGTGTAGTGGGGATGGAGATCCCAGCTGATGAGGAGCAAGGAGAGGTCCGCTTAGTTCTTTGGTGTGGGTCTTTTATGTGTGCCTGCCAACGAGCTGCATGGCAGGTCGACATATGTCTGGTCATGCTTGTGGTGCCCAAGCGGCTGATGTTTTGGCCACGTGAGATACGCTTGAGACAAATATTGCAAATAGCAGTGGTGCGATCTGATGCACTCGTCTCAAAAAAGGCCCACACCAAAGAACTTTTCTGATAACGTGCAGAGGCAGCGCCCTGCACAGGCGGAGCTCTGCGGTGTTGTACAGTTGCTGTGCTGGCCTCTACCTGGCCTCCAGGGGGCATCCTGCCTCGTTGGACATGTGACGCCGCATCCTCCTCCTCCTCGTCCTCCTCCTCATCCTCTCTCCCTTCAGGCACCCACGTGGAGTCAGTGACCTCATCATCCCCTCCCTCTTCACCACTAGAGCAAACCTGGCAGTAAGCTGCAGCTGGTGGAACAGTACTGCCAGATTCCTCAAGCTGGGTATCATCATCCGAGCCTTCGAATCGTTGGGCATCCTCCTGGAGCATGTACCCAACACTGTGCTCAAAGAGTTCGGGGGACTCCTCAGGAGGACATGGTGGGTCTAGGGAAGGGGTGGCTGATGATGCCATTGAGTACGCGTTGGCAGCTGCTCTGCCAGTACCCTGAGCCTGGGTGAGAGAGGATGAGGAGGATGAGGAGGGCTTGGTCATCCATTCTACCAAGCCTTCAGCATGATGCGGCTCCACATGTCCAGCTGCCGAAAACAAAGACGCGCGTGTCCCATGGCCACGTGCTGATGACGATGCACGACCACGTCCACGGCCACGTCCACTAGAAACAGAGCCTGCCTGCCCTGTGTTCTTGGCTCTGCACACTCTGCCTCCCCTTGGCGGTCTTCCAGCCATTGTAGTCGGTAGTCCTGTGGGTGCTGCTGAGAAGAATATATAGGAGCTCTGTGTGATGCCACTAACACACTAGAAGTCCTATGGGTGCTTCTGCAAAGAAAATATAGGAGCTCTGTGTGATGCCACTAACACACTAGAAGTCCTGTGGGTGCTGCTGAGAAGAAAATATAGGAACTCTGTGTGATGCCACTAACACACTAGAAGTCCTATGGGTGCTTCTGCAAAGAAAATAGAGGATCTCTGTGTGATGGGACTAACACACTTCAAGTCCTATAGGTGCTTCTGGGAACAAAATATAGCTCTGTGTGATGGGACTAACACACTTCAAGTCCTATAGGTGCTTCTGGGAACAAAATATATGATCTCTGTGTGATGGGACTAACACACTTCAAGTCCTATAGGTGCTTCTGGGAAGAAAATATATGATCTCTGTGTGATGGGACTAACACACTACAAGTCCTATAGGTGCTTCTGGGAAGAAAATATAGGTTTGTGTGATGGGACTAACACACTTCAAGTCCTATGGGTGCCTCTGGGAACAAAATATATGATCTCTGTGTGATGGGACTAACACACTTCAAGTCCTATAGGTGCTTCTGGGAAGAAAATATAGGTCTGTGTGATGGGACTAACACACTTCAAGTCCTATAGGTGCTTCTGGGAACAAAATATATGATCTCTGTGTGATGGGACTAACACACTTCAAGTCCTATAGGTGCTTCTGGGAAGAAAATATAGGTCTGTGTGATGGGACTAACACACTTCAAGTCCTATATGTGCTTCTGGGAACAAAATATATGATCTCTGTGTGATGGGACTAACACACTACAAGTCCTATAGGTGCCTCTGGGAAGAAAATATAGGTCTGTGTGATGGGACTAACACACTTCAAGTCCTATAGGTGCTTCTGGGAACAAAATATATGATCTCTGTGTGATGGGATTAACACACTACAAGTCCTATAGGTGCTTCTGGGAAGAAAATATAGCTCTGTGTGATGGGACTAACACACTTCAAGTCCTATAGGTGCTTCTGGGAACAAAATATATGATCTCTGTGTGATGGGACTAACACACTTCAAGTCCTATAGGTGCTTCTGGGAAGAAAATATAGGTCTGTGTGATGGGACTAACACACTTCAAGTCCTATAGGTGCTTCTGGGAACAAAATATATGATCTCTGTGTGATGGGACTAACACACTACAAGTCCTATAGGTGCTTCTGGGAAGAAAATATAGCTCTGTGTGATGGGACTAACACACTTCAAGTCCTATAGGTGCTTCTGGGAACAAAATATATGATCTCTGTGTGATGGGACTAACACACTTCAAGTCCTATAGGTGCTTCTGGGAAGAAAATATAGGTCTGTGTGATGGGACTAACACACTTCAAGTCCTATAGGTGCTTCTGGGAACAAAATATATGATCTCTGTGTGATGGGACTAACACACTACAAGTCCTATAGGTGCCTCTGGGAAGAAAATATAGGTCTGTGTGATGGGACTAACACACTTCAAGTCCTATAGGTGCTTCTGGGAACAAAATATATGATCTCTGTGTGATGGGACTAACACACTTCAAGTCCTATAGGTGCTTCTGGGAAGACAATATAGGTCTGTGTGATGGGACTAACACACTTCAAGTCCTATAGGTGCTTCTGGGAACAAAATATATGATCTCTGTGTGATGGGACTAACACACTTCAAGTCCTATAGGTGCTTCTGGGAAGAAAATATAGGTCTGTGTGATGGGACTAACACACTTCAAGTCCTATAGGTGCCTCTGGGAACAAAATATATGATCTCTGTGTGATGGGACTAACACACTACAAGTCCTATAGGTGCTTCTGGGAAGAAAATGTAGGTCTGTGTGATGGGACTAACACACTTCAAGTCCTATAGGTGCCTCTGGGAACAAAATATATGATCTCTGTGTGATGGGACTAACACACTTCAAGTCCTATAGGTGCTTCTGGGAAGAAAATATAGGTCTGTGTGATGGGACTAACACACTTCAAGTCCTATAGGTGCCTCTGGGAACAAAATATATGATCTCTGTGTGATGGGACTAACACACTTCAAGTCCTATAGGTGCTTCTGGGAAGAAAATATAGGTCTGTGTGATGGGACTAACACACTTCAAGTCCTCTAGGTGCCTCTGGGAACAAAATATATGATCTCTGTGTGATGGGACTAACACACTACAAGTCCTATAGGTGCTTCTGGGAAGAAAATATAGGTCTGTGTGATGGGACTAACACACTTCAAGTCCTATAGGTGCTTCTGGGAACAAAATATATGATCTCTGTGTGATGGGACTAACACACTACAAGTCCTATAGGTGCTTCTGGGAAGAAAATATAGCTCTGTGTGATGGGACTAACACACTTCAAGTCCTATAGGTGCTTCTGGGAACAAAATATAGGAGCTCTGTTTGCTGCCAGTGCCTGCCTGCCACGAACACACTACAAGTCCTATAGGTGCTTCTGGGAACAAAATATAGGAGCTCTGCCTGCCTGCCACGAACACACTACAAGTCCTATAGGTGCTTCTGGGAACAAAATATAGGAGCTCTGCCTGCCTGCCACGAACACACTACAAGTCCTATAGGTGCTTCTGGGAACAAAATATAGGAGCTCTGTTTGCTGCCACTGCCTGCCACGAACACACTACAAGCCCCTCTTTCTAAATCAATCTTTCTAAATGAATCTATCTAACTCAATCTCTCTAAGTAAATCTCTCTAACTAAATCTAGCAGAGTGACACAGAACGATCCTGCTCTATCTACGCCGGAACAGCATGTGACCGGCGCCTACGGCGTGGCGGCCTTTTATAAGAGGGGGCGTGTACTAAAGCCCCTGAGATATAATTGGCTACAGGCGTCCTGCCTGTAGCCAATTATGGCTCTTCGAGTTTCCGGCGCTGTGATTGGCCAAGCATGCGGGGTCACAGTGCATGCTTGGCCAATCATCAGCCAGCAATGCACTGCGCCGGCCGCGCCGGCCGCAATGCATTGCGGGGCCGCTCGCATCACACGAACGTGATGCGAGCGGCCAAAATAGTTCTGGGCTCGCCGAGCGAGCGAACACCCGGTGCTCGATGCGAACATGGGTTCGCATCGAGCACCGGGCCCATCCCTACTGCTGACAAGTTTTTGTAACAGTACACTAGAGTTATCATATTTTTCGGGATTGTGACATGTGAGAAATTTGGGTTACAAAAAAGATGTGTGCATGAAAATAAGTCAAAGTAGGCTAAAAGATTCAACAAGATTAGATGTTATAAATCCCCAAAACAGTGTGATATAATGTGATTTCCCAAATGTTTGAAAACAGGTACATTTTTTAAAAGGACGGTGTACTATTTTACTTTGTGCTTGAATGCAAAGAGGGGTTGATTTACTAAAACTGAAGAGTGCAAAATCTGGTGCAGCTTTGCATGGTAGTGTCAGGGCTGGGCTCAGGCCTCCCTTTTTAGAGCTCAGGCTGCTCAGCTGTCGGTTAATTGCCAGTACTCATCATTCCACAGTGACTCACCTGATGATCATATCCTGCTCATCAGTCAGCCTTGCTGGCTATTTAAACTGCCTGGATCAGATCTCCTGTGCCTTTGTCTTGGTCAACATATCCGGATACTCTCTGCTGTGTTTTCTTGTTAAAGACTTTTGCCTGACTGTGACTGACTTCTCTTCTAGTTCCTGTTTCCTGCTTCTGACTACGCTGATCTCTGGATTCCTGTTTTATTGGCTTGTTCCGACTACCCACTCTGGTTACCTGGCTATGTTTTGACCACTTTTATTCTGTTTGTACTATTTTACCATTTTATTAAAGTGCACTTCTGTCTCAAACTGATTCATGATTCCTGACAGTAGGCGAAGGCTATTCATTCAGGAATGCAGGTAATCCACTTGCTGGTAATATTTTTTCCAGATTGGATGAGCAGGATCACCACTTGATAAGTTTGCCATAGCATTAAAGATGCTCCTGATTCGCACTGTTCACATAGATCCTCCTACTGTGGCTGTTCCAGTACAACCTGTGTTGCAGGCCATCCCTGCTGCTCCTGCAGTCTCTGTGTAGGCACCTGCCTCGAATATTACCTCTATAAGAGGTATGTCTGGTTCCGCTCTCCTTCCCCAGCAATTTGGGGGTGACCCAGTACAATGCAGAGGGTTTCTCAACCAGGTTGGGATATACTTTGAAATGATGCCCCAGGCATTTCCCACGGACAGAAGCAAAGTAGGCTTTGTGATTTATTTTCTTTCTGAGAGAGCTTAGGCCTGGGTAAACCCTCTATGGGAGATGCAAAAAGCCGTCCTGAGTTAGCCAGTTTGTGGCTTCCTTTAAAATTATTATTTTTTGACGTTCCCGCATGCTCCACTTCTGCTACCAAGAGCCTCATGTCCATAAAACAGAGTACAAGAACTGTTGCTAATTACGCCATTGAATTTTGTACTCTGGCAGCAGAGGTTGCTTGGAACAATGAGGCTCTCATGGCTGTTTTTTCTCATGGTATCTCGGATAACATCAAAGATGAGATAGCAGCCCGAGACATACCCACTGAGCTGGAGAGGTTGATCACATTTGCCATTCTCATTGACTCCAGACTCCGAGAGAGACCTTTCTTTAAGGAGCGCTTGTGGAAGCCTCCTGAATATTTGGAGCCGAGCTTTGCAGTCCCACCCTTGCCACCCTCATCTCCCATGCCTCCTGGTACCAAGCCCAGTGAAGTAGAATCCATGCAGTTGGGCTTCACATGTCTCTTTGTGGATGAGAGGGACTTTAGGAGGAGGGAGAGATTGTGCCTTTATTGTGGCCAGGCAGGTCACTTTTTGAAGTCTTGTCCTACCCTTCCAGGAAACGCCCGCACCTTGAGGTCCTGTAGGGGACAGACAGGTGGCATTGTTTCGTCCCTAGTTATCCTGAAGGATAAGCCATCGTTTCTGGTTATCCTTTCTTGGTCTGAGTCGTCAATCGAGATACAGGCAATAATCGTCTGTGGCTGCAGGCCTATTCATAGATGGTGTCTTTGTGACTAAGCACTCTATTCTGCTTCAGCTTTGTACCACTCCACTTGCCATTGAGGCTATTGATGGGAGACCTCTACAGCCTGCCCATGTGACTCATGAGACTTCTACGTTGACCATGGCCATAGAGGCTCCTTGCTATGAGATAATCCAATTCCAAGTAATTTCTTCACCTCATTTCCCAGTGGTTATTGGTTATCCTTGGTTACAGAGGCACAACCCCTCTTTTGATTGACTTCATGCTGATCTTCTTTCCTTGTTGCCACAATGCAGTAAGACATGTTTTCAGAAAGTGGCTAAGGTGTTGTGCACCTCTTCACTCTCCTCCCTGCCGGAGGAGTACCGCAAATTTAGCGATGTCTTTGACAAAGGTCAAGCCGGTAGTTTTCCCCCACACTGGACTTATGATTGTGCAATTGACCTCCAACCTGGTGCCATACCCCCTCATGGCCGGGTTTACCCTTTGTCTGTCTCTGAGAATTCATCCGCAAATCCTCATCTCCTGCTGGTGCTGGTTTCTTCTTTGTGAAAAAGAAGAGTGGTGAACCGAGACCTTGTATCGATTATAGGGTTCTAAATTGCTTCACGATTAAGAATGCTTATCTGATTCCGTTGATTACAGAGTTATTTGACCGCCTCAAGGGAGCAACGGTTTTCACAAAGCTGATCTGAGAGGTGCGTACAATCTCGTGAGGATCAAAGAGGGCGATGAATGGAAAACTGCGTTTTAATACCAGGACAGGCAATTATGAATACCTCAAAATGCCGTTTGGTCTTTGCAACGCTCCTCCAGTTTTTCAGGAAAAAGATGTTCTTCAAGATTTGTTGCAGCAATTTGTGGTGGTTTATCTCGACGATATCCTCATATATTCCAAGTCCCTAGAGAGCCACCACACAGATGTCTGCTGTGTGCTTCAGAGGCTGAGAGATAACAACCTGTATTGTAAATTGGAGAAGTGCAAGTTCCATCGTGAACAGGTTAAATTCCTGGGTTATGTCAATTCCACTGCTGTTTTTTCAATGGACCCAGACAAACGATTGGCAGTTCTACAGTGGCCTCGACCCATGGGTTTACGTCCACTACAACGTTTTCTTGGCTTTACCAATTATTATCGGAAGTTTATTCGTAACTTCTCATCTCTAGTCAAAACCCTGACTGATATGACCAGAAAGGACAGTAACCCACAGAATTGGTCTCCGGATTCCATTAAAGCCTTTGAGTCTCTCAAGGCTACCTTTGTTTTAGCTCCTGTCTTGGCACATACTGATCACACATTACCCTTCATCTTTGAAGTTGATGCATTGGAGACTGGAGTTGGTGCCCTTCTGTCTCAACGTACTAACTCTGAGAGCGATATGCATCCGTGTGTTTACTTTTCCAAGAAATTGTCTCCTGCGGAATGCAATTACGAAATTGGGGACAGAGAGTTTTTAGCGATCATTTTAGCTCTTAAAGAATGGAGGCATCTCCTTGAGGGTGCCACTGTGTCAGTTCTCACTTTGACTGACCATAAGAATCTCACAGTCTTGTATGAGGCTAAACGCCTTTCTCCTAGAAGGGGCGATGGGCTCTTTTTTTGTCAAGCTTCAATTACATAGTCTCATTCTTACCTTCTTTGGTACTAAGAATGTAAGGGCTGATGCATTGTTGTGACAGTTTTCTTCTGCTTCCAAGGTGGAGTCGGTTCCTGTTCCTGTGATACCTCCCAATCATATTCTGGCTACAGTTCGTACCAGTCTCACTTCACCTTTGGGTGAAAAAAATTCTAGCCGCTCAGATCCATTCTCCTCCCGAGAAACCTTGTGACTGCTGCTTTGTCCCTGAGAGTCTCCGCACTGCTGTTCTCCGTACTTACCATTCTCCCAAGGCTGCTGGCCACCCAGGAAAGAATCAACTCATTTGGGCTATTTCCCAACAATTGTGGTGGCCTAATTTTCGTAGCTGCTTGTTCCGTGTGTGACTCAGAGTAAGACACAATGACACCTTCCAGTGGGCCTAATACAACCCATACCCAGTGGAGAGAGGCCTTGGACCCATCTGTCTATGGATCACATTGTATTCCACTTAAGAAGTTGCCCATGTCCAAAGAACTGGCACCCATTTTTGCGAGGGAGATCCTTTGTTTACATGGGCTACCCAAGGTTATCATCTCGGACCGGGGTAGCCAGTCTGTGTCCAGGTTTTGGTGGGCCTTTAGTGCACAGTTGGGAATTCAGCTTTCCTTCTCTTCTGCGTATCACCCGCAGTTCAATGGGGCCGCAAATGAGCCAACCAGTTTCTACGTTGCTATATTTCTGACCACCATAACAACTGGTCAGATCTCTTACCTTGGGTGGAGTTTGCTCACAAATGTTCCGTTAATACCACTTCCCAATTGTCTCCGCTTATGGAAAATTAGGATTTCCAACCATCCATGTTGCCCGACTCATTTGTTCCTCAGAGAATACCTGTGTTAGAGGAGCATCTCCGTGGTCTTCATTCCACAGGTTCAAGAGTCCTTGCAACGTGCCAATGATAGGTACTCTATGCTGACCACAGCCGCCTACCTGCGCCTTCCTACCAAGTTGGGGTCTGGCTGTCATCTCACAATCTCCAACTCTGTGTTCCCTCACTGAACCTGGCACCACAGTTTATTGAGCCTTTCTGTATTCTCCGTAAGATCAGCCCAGTGGCTTACGCTTTAGACCTTCCTTCTAATATGCGTATTTCAAATGTATTCCATGTCTCTTTATTAAAACCTTTGGTATGCAACAGCTTCACCACCTCGGTACTACATCCTCACCCAGTTCAGATTGAGAACCAAGAGGAGTATGAAATACAATCTATCATTGACTCTCTTAGGTTCCGTGGGCACATACAGTACCTGGTTCATTGGAAAGGGTACGGTCTGGAGGAGCGCTCTTGGGTCTCATCCTCAGACGTACATGCTCCTGTCCTCTTTTGTGCTTTTCATAGATGTTTTCCCCTCAAACCTGGTGGTCCTCCGAGGGGGAGGGGTCGTTGAGGAGGGGGTACTGTCAAGGCTGAGCTCAGCCCTCCCTTTTTAGAGCTCAGGCTGCTCAGCTGTCGGTTAATTGCCAGTACTCATAATTCCACAGTGACTCACCTGATGATCATATCCTGCTCATCAGTTTAAACTGCCTGGATCAGATCTCCTGTGCCTTCGCCATGGTCAACATATCCGGATATTTTCTGCTGTGTTTTTCAGTTAAAGCGAGACTGTACTGAAATTTTTTTTTTAAAAGCCAGCAGCTACAAATACTGCAGCTGCTGACTTTTAAAAAATGGACACTTACCTATTCCAGGGTCCAGCGGTGTCGGCAGCAGAGGCCGATCGATCGCTCGGCTCTCTGCTGTAGCCGGCGCCATTCTCGGTGAGGGAATCAGGAAGTGGCTTCACTTCCCGATTCCCTACTGCGCATGCGCGAGTCGCGCGGCACAATCAGAATCTTCAGCGCTGTCTGCCGGGACACGTGTGTGTCCCGGCAGACAGCGCGCCGGGACAGGAACTTGCGTAAACTCCCGTGGGAGTTTATGCCGGAAGTGGGTGCCGATACCTGTCTTAGACAGGTATCTGCACCCCCCTTCCCCCTGAAAGGTGCCAAATGTGACACCAGAGGGGGGAGGGTTCTGAAAAGCGGGAGTTCCACTTTAGGGTGGAATCCCGCTTTAAAGACTTTTGCCTGGCTGACTTCCCTTCTGGTTCCTGATTCCGTTTGCCGCTGATCTCTGGATTCCTTATTTTACTGGCTTGTTCTGACTACCCACTCTGGTTACCGAACCCTGGCTATGTTTTGACCATGTTTATTCTGTTTGTACTATTTTACCATTTTTTATTAATGTGTGATTTTTACTGCACTTCTGTCTAAGCCTGATTCATGGTTCCTGACAGGTAGCCATTGCCAATCAGCTTCTATTTTCAGCTTGTTCAATTAAGCTTTGACAAAAAAATAAATGAAAGCTGATTAGTTCCTATGTAGAGGTGTACCAGATTTTGCACTCTCCAGTTTTAGTAAAGGAACCCCACAGTGTCAAGCCCATGCATTTTTTACTTAATTGACCAAAAACAGGTCTATAAGCTGCAACAAAAACACTGCAAGTGCAATGTGGTGTGCTGCAGGTCAGAACATTGCCATCTACTGTTATAGTATATTGGGGTGATTTTAAAATGTAGTTATTGTTTTGCTTTAATTCTATGAAGCCGAAGGATCAGCACGGTATTAAAGCAGCAAGTATTTTTAGACTAAGGTTCTTGAATGGCCACACAGGTATTTTTTTCATGACAATTTCCCTTTAAATACAATGATCTAAAAGCAGTTATAATTATCATGGCTTGGTCTTTTTCAGGAATGGGCTGACCCACCTTTAACCATATGTAACCACTTAATACCTATTTTGTACCAGGGTGTTTTTTGTTTTGTTTCAGAGATGGGTTGGTTTATCTAAAATCATTTTATCAATTTTGGGAAGACTTCACAGTTAACAAATAATAATTTTATTTAATAGAATTTAAATAAAAAAAATAAGAAAAAATGCAATGCTGAATTGTACTGTAAATGTTATTTTCACATAATCAGATCAAGCTCCGTATTACCATAGAATATACTGTAACTCGTCTTCTGCATAACAACACTACCTAATTAATAGCAAAGTAACCAGGTGTTTTGTTTTGTCACTCTTTGGCATCAGGAATTTTGTAATGTGTATGGTAATTACCAGCTATATGGTAAATATTTTCCAACACATCAGTTTGGCTGTAACAACTATCTTACTCACCTTTGTGCAATTTTTTTGCATAGAGAAGCCCTGAACCTCCTCTTCTGGGGTCCCCTTCCAGCGATCTTGGTTCCTCCTCTTCTGTGTCTGCCCCCATAGTAAGTACTTGCTATGGGGGCAGATGTGCAGGCTTGATCCCAAGCTAGAATGTGTGTGTCCATTGACACACATGGCATGGCTCAGGCCCGCCCCTTGCTCTCTGCTCACAGGATTTGACTGACAGTGGCAGGAACCAAGAAGATTAGGGTTTCTCAGCCAAGCTTGTGAGAGCTGGGAGAGAGTAGAGAAGACCAGCAGATGGGCACAGAAAGTGGGAAAAAAAGTTGTAAAATGTTTTACCTTTATGCAGGGAATGCATTAAGGTAATAAATGTTTTATTTACCTTTAGAACTACGTTTAAATCTGTTTATCTCTCAACATGCAAATTTATGAGAGACTTGCACACAGAATAAAATCAGAGCAAAGGCAGGAGAGGCCTTCTAGTGTATTCTTGCTAATACAAAATTTAAGAATGATTGTGTTAGAAATGAAAGTAGAATGAGATAATTCACATCTAGTAAGGCATCCGAGGACCATATACTGTAAATAGTGTATGCAACCTTAGGGATTCATATGTGGAGGATATATCTGTATCCACGCTGATCTTTTGGGAGAGATGGAATTTCTCCTTATTCTTTACTCTTATTCTAAGACTACAAACCCCTCAAACCGTAACCTGTCCAAAGTCTATATCAATTTTACAAAAAGCCATGTCCCCATCTTAAGAACATTTATTATGACAAAGTAAAAAAAAAAACTATAGCATGTCAATCCCTATTGCACTCCCACCCACTGTATCCCCCAACTACATAAAGAAGGAATTTGGAACTTTAAATTAAACTAATGACATTGTGGAGGTTGGTTGATAGAAGAACATTTTTAATAACTTGCAAAGATGTAAAAATACATATCAATGATACAAAACAAGTAAAAAGTATTGACCATGTGTGTAGACACATGCATCTGCATGTGTACTAAACATCAAGGATACATGAGTACATATCAACTTGGCAACACATGGTAATGTAGAAAAATTTGTAAATAGATTTTGTAAATTAATATATATACGAACCTCATGTAGGCGGCACATTGCAATAGAAGTAAGTAATATAGAATAGTATAAACATGATTAATGTAGATGATGAACTGGAGTAGTTTCTAATGCAGGCATGTATCTGCGGCCTAAATTTACCAACGCGTTTTGTCTGGGGCGAAAGTTCAAGAATATCTATAAAGAATAAATATAATTAATGTCATATGGCACTAAACATAACAGGAAAAGGCAAGTGTGCCAGTCCTGAAAACTTACATATGATTTCATCTGATAACATATGGTGAGTGTGGGGCCAGGGCCAGCAGGGTAGTCAGTCCCAGGAGCTGAGGTAGTTTGGAGCCGCATGCCAGCATGGCGCGCACACACAGAGCCTCCCAGAACACAGATAGCTAGTCTTCACAGTGAACAAAAGTAATAGATAGGTGGTGACTGTTGGAGAGTCTATAATACATAAAATGGTATCAATGTGCTACATAATATTGATAAGAAACTACAGTGAAGATGAAAAGTAACCATTTAAAATGGTGAAAATAATAAGGAAACAGTGCGTGTGATGATATACCAAAAGACCCAGTTTGCGAGAGTAATAATATAAAGAGCTGTGCAGAGGCATCAGAGACAGTCCCACATCACCAAGACAAGTTGGAGAGAGAGGTGGCTGGCTAGCCAAAAGATGTGAAGTTTCTTCCTACTGCCCTGGCTGGGGCCGTGTGGCATGGGGGGGTTGGGCGGGCACCCACAGCGGATCGGTGCTATGTCACTGTGCCTCACGTGGGACGTCCTTCAGGCGTCATGACATGTGGCACAAGTTTTTCCAATTCAGCCAACACAGCCAGGAGCCTCGTTCCTTATTATTTTCACTATTTTAAACGGTTACTTTTCATCTTCACTGTAGCTTCTTAACAATATTATGTAGCACAGTGATACCCTTTTTATTTATTATAGACTCTCTGACAGTCACCACCTATCTATTACTTTGATTCACAATGAATGACTGGCTATCTGTGTTCTGGGGGGCTCTGTGTGTGTTCCCTGCTGACACGCCGCTCCAAACTACCGCAGCTACTGGGACTGACTACCCTTCTGGCCCTGGCCCCACACTCACTATACTTTATCGCATTTAATTATATGTAAGTATTCTGGACTGGCACACTGCCTTTTTCTGTTATGTTTAGTGTTATATGAGATTAATTATATTTATTCTTTATAGATACTCTTGAACTTTCGCCCCTGATGAGTGTTCATACACGAAACGCGTTGGTAAATTTAGGATGCAGACACATGCCTGCATCAGAAACTACTCCAGTTCATCATCTACATTAATCATGTTTATACTATTCTATACTACTTACTTCTATTGCAATGTGCCGCCTATATGATGTTTGTGTATGTAGCGCTGTGATTCTTTACCATGTAATGTTATATAGCAAGACAATGCTATTAGGTTGGTATCTGGCTCCCTCTAGTGGTATACACTGTGATAGAGACTTGTTTATTTTTCACATCAGAGCATGGAACAAGGCCTATACAGGAAGTGACTTAATTATTCTGTGAAAGGGCTCAATTACCCACAGTGCCTTACTTACCTACCCATGAACCCTGGGTGACTGAACTGCATGCTGGGCAGGGTATAAAAAGGAAGAGCGCAGCCTTCTTAGCTCTCTTTTCCTGGGGACGCGTGGCCTTCCTGCAGGGACCTGTGTGGAATTGTTCTGAAGTACACGGCCTGTTCGGCACGGAGCAAAGTGAATGCCACCGGAGGGAAGCTGGACATGGACGGTTGATGGAGAGTGTGTCCAGGCCAGAGGATCCAGAACACCTGACGGAGCCAACCGAGGGTCCCGGTCATCTTGCGGAGTGTGCAGCATGACGGTGTTGGCTGGCGGCAGGACTGAGATCACCGGAGCAGAGGCATCCAATTACCCAGGCCTGGTGTGGTGAGAGGGCTGATGCCCAGAAGTTACATAAAGCACTACACATACCATAGACTAGTTTCACAGTGTTGCTGAGACCTGCAGTTCCACAGGGTGGTCGTAGTGGAATAGACTGGGTTTAACCGGGCCCTAAAGCCTATACTTCACTAGATGGTGACTGATGGTTCGGGTATACTTTAACAGGAGGAAGTTATAAGTGTGTCATATAACTGGAGTTGCTGTTATCCATTCCTTTTAAGTTACTTTACTACCTGCTAAACCTTTGGAATACAAATACTGCAATATAATAGCTATCTAAAGAAAGAAGATCAGAGACTATACCACTCACTGGGAGGCCTTGTGTTACAATCACATGCAAAAGACTGCAAAGGACTGCATTACACTGCAAGGGGAGCTCTTGAGCAATTATACTGTAATGTATTGTATTATACAGCAGTAGAGCAAAGTGTGTAGCAGGTTTTAAGTGTTTACGCGGCTGTACTGGAAGTGGGAGGGTGCCCAGTGTTAAGGTCTTACCACCCTGAGCATTTGTCCCACTTGAAGACGTGTCCGCATACATCAGTTGTTTAGTGTGTGTTTATATTAACCTTTGATAATATCTTTACTGTACTTATTTGTTGTACAACTAAATCAAAGAGGTGTTTCTCTAAGTAACTAAATCTTTTCCAGTAAACTTATTACATTATTTAATAACAATAGAGTGTGACCTTTTACTGACAGCATGGAACCCGAGGTGTCAGAGGGAAGGGAAGTCCTGAGTGCCCGGGATAGCCAGTGGGAAATAGAACAACTCAGCTGCCCCCATGGGGATACCGCTACATGTATATATATTTGAATTTACAGAATCTATTTACTAATTTTTTTACATTACCATGTGTTGCCAAGTTCATATATACTCTTGATGTTTAGTACACATGCAGATGCATGTGTCTACACACATGATCAATACTTTTTTACTTGTTTTGTATCATTGTATTTTTACATCTTTACATGTTATTAAATGTGTTCTTCTCTCAACCTACCTCCACAATGTCCTTAGTTTCATTTAAAGTCCCAAATTCCTTCTTTATGTACTTGAACCTAGGATGGAGGCTTTATATATGCTTTATTTAAAGTCCCAAATTCCCCCCTTTATACTTTATCCCCCAATACAAGGAGAGCTGTCCTGTGTGCAATTTTGAGAATTTGTACTGTCAGTCCCAAGACAGCAAATTTTTCTGTCCAGAAAAAAGGGAATATGTGCACAATATGTACACTACCGATTAAATAATTCAGCACCATTGAAAGTAAACATTAGACATGTGCAATTCGTTTTGTTCCGAAATTCGTTTTTTTAACAAATATTTACAAATTTGCTAATTTGGAAATATTCAAATTAACGAAACCCTGTTTGGTGAATTTTTCAGAATATTCGTAAATTTAAATATTAGAAAATTCGTGAATTTGCATATTTAACAATTCGGAAATTTGGAAATTCGGAAATTCAGAAATTCGAAAACCCGAAAAATCTGCAATCTGAAAAAATAACTAACTAATAATAACTTAACTATTACCAACTATTAAATTATAGGTATTGGAATTTCCTTTCAAATTTGGCTGTTAGTGAACGTAACAAACACAAATTTATCCAAAGTTACGAATTATCCAAAATAACGAATGCTGTATCTAAACGAATGGAACATAAGGAATTAATAATAATAAATAACAATAATAATAATAAAAAATTTTTATTATTATTTATTATTAATTTGTTCGGTTCCATTTGTTTAGATGCGGCATTCGCTATTTCGGATAATTCGTAACTTTGGATAAGTTCATATTCGCTACGTTCACTAACAGCCAGATTTGAAAAGAAATTCCAATACCTATAATTTAATAGTTAGTTATTATTAGTTAGTTAGTTAGTCAGTTAGTTAGCTATTCTTTCAAATTTTTCGGATTTTCTTTCTTATTTTTGGATTTTCTAATTTTTTACTTTTCGGATTTACGAATTTACGAATTTTCGAATTTACGAATTTTCGAATTTACAAATTTACAAATAATAACGAATGACCCAAAAAAAAAAAACAACGAATGAAAAGAAAACGAACACATTTTTCGGTAGTGCACATGTCTAGTAAACATGCATCAAGATGCCATGAAAAAAGAACAAGATTACATTGCATGATTTATATAACACCCACGACAAGATTTAACCTCCTGACTACATTTAAATAAATAAATAAAATACAACTCAAATCAATAAAACAATATGAATAATAATAAAACCATTGAATAATTTAGTGGCCATTAAAACAAATAGTGCAAAATCATATATGTATAGCTTCTCACAATGATATAAAATTCTAGTGCTTAACATTCATATTAATAAAAATGATATAACAATATCATTATCCATTTGAAGCAGAAATTTCCCCCCCAAAAAAACACTTATAAATTGCGGGCACTTCACACTTTTAACGTTTATTGCCAGTAAACTCAGGATCACTCATCAGATTTGTTTGACCTCACGTTATAATATGGTCAAACAAGGTTGTGTAATAATGGTAGATAAGCAGAGAGATGGATGGCTTCCTGGTTCCTATATTATTCTCTCATGGATCCTTTAAATAAAGCACATAGGGCAGCAATGTAGCTTTATTAAAACAGTAAGTTAAAAACAAATCATACTCACAAAAGTCTTAACCCAGCACTCGGGATAAACAGCAAATGTCTCCCAAGTGTTACACCATTGCGAAAATACCAGATTCACAATTCAAGTGCATGCAGACCCCTTCTGTGTATGTATCAGTGCTACAGTGTCTAGCCCTGTCGCAGGTATGTTTTGTCACACAAGACAACATTGCAAGTGAAATGCGTTAATCGGGTCTAGGCACTGTAATGTTGATATATACTGGACTGTGAAAGGGGTCTGCAAACACCGGATTTGTGAAATGGGACTTTTTGTAGTGGTGTGGCCGGGATTGTAGATTAGGAACTTTGGAGCGTGATTGCATTACATGATTTATCAGTCTGGAAAAACCTCCTTCCAAAACAGCACCTAACACACCCTTGTCCAGCAATACAGCTCAAAAACATAGGTATTTCATTGTATTTCTTTTCATGTCTCATAAGTGTCCAAGGTTTACATTTTCATCAATGGAGGAATATACACCACAAATGTCCTCCCAATGTAACACAGGTGGACACTAATAAGAGGTAATGAATGCCGACCAGGTCCCTTGGGCTGGAGCACCCCAACCCCCGGCGTTACCTCTTATTAGTGTCCACCTGCTTATAGGAGGAGTCCTTTATTTCTCACACATAGAGGAATGTATTTCTCCCATGGTCTAGATGCAGGATCTTTCAAAAAAAAAATGGCATGGGGTCCCACCAGTCTATACCACGGGGTGTGGGGTTCCGCCCCCCCCCCGACAATTTTTTTTCTAATGGCGTGGGGTCCCCCCAAAATACATACCAGACCGTTATCCAAGCATGTGGCCCGGCAGGTCAGGAAAGGGAGGGGACGAGCGAACAACCCCCCCTCCTGAACTATACCAGGCCACATGCCCTCAACATGAGGGGGTGGGTGCTTTGGGGCAGGGGGTCTTTCCTGGTGCCATCCAGGGTTGCCAAACGCCAGTAAATTTACTGACAGTTTGTAAAAATCTGTGATTTTTCTACAACTGCCAGTAAATATTAGGGGCTGATAATTTCATGCTGTGTTGATTTTTTAAGTGTAAATCAAGCAAATGACCTTGTTATAGGTATTGTCAGTGTTTCCATATCATGTTTATACTGTTCAAATATTCACTGTGTTAGTTTTCAATGGGAGTTCTGTAATTTCTCAAGTTGCCAGTAAGAAAATGTGCTCTGCAAGTAAATTTTCCATGTTTTGTCAGTAAAAAATGCTGCGGGAAGTTGGCAACCCTGGTTCCATCTCTCCCGGTTCCGTCTCTCTCAGTGCCGTCGTCTTCTTCCACCGCCATCTTCTCCCTGGTGCTGTCTTCTACCCGAGTCGTCATCTCCCTGTGTCGTCTTCTTCCTCCCTGATGCTGTCTTCTTCTTCCTCGCCGCTGCCGTCTTCTTCTTCCTCGCCGCCACTGTCATCTTCTTCCTTGCTGCTGCCGTCTCCTTCTTTCTCGCCGCTGCCGTCTTCTTCTTCTTCGCCGACAGGTTACCCGCTAAAAAAACAAAAAAAGCTGGTCTTGTTGTGAAGTTGTCTTTCTCCGTTGTGATGTTCCCACTGTATGGCACCTCTAATATAGGCAAGGGGCGTGGTCATCCAATGACGTCGCCTGGAGAGCCTGCACCTTGTGACACCATGTGACGCCTTAAGGGGTGGGCTCTCCAGGCAACATCATTGGTTGGCCATGCCCCATGCTTATACAAGAGGTGCTGGACAGTGGGAAAATCACAGCGTTTTTTTGCAGGTAACTGGTGGCGATGAAGAAGACCCGGGCGGCGAGGAAAAATAAGGCGGTGGCAGTGAGGAAGAAGAAGACATCAGCGGCGAGGAAGAAGAAGACACAGGGAGATGACGGCTTGGGGAGAAGACAGCAGTGGAACATGAAGAAGATGACACCAAGAGAGACGGCATCGGGAGAGATGGCGGCGGGAGAAGACAGCTCAGAGCTTTTTTACTTCTTTTTCAGGTGAATGGGTAGGGGTACTATGTACCCAATACCCATTCACATGGGGGGCGGGATCTGGGATCTTCGTAAAGGGGGGCTTCCAGATTTTGATAAGCCCCCCACCCGCAGACCCCGACAACCCCCGTATGGAGGGTTGCTTTGGGGTGGGGGGCGCAGAGCCACCCCCCTATGTTAAGGGCATGCAGCCTGGTATGGTTCAGAAGGGGGGTGCTTGCTCATCCCCTCTCTTTCCTGACCTGCCGGGCAAAATGCTCGGATAAGGGTATGGATTTTGGGGGGGACCCCAGACCATTAAAAAAAAAAAAAATGGCGTTTCTTTCGTGATTTTTTTTGCCAGTAATGTTTTTTTTTTTTTTTTTACATTCAGCTTTTAGCAGGGAAGCCGCTGACAACTGATTACTCATCATTGTTAAGGACGCAGCACCCGCCTTTTAGCTCCAATTGCTTACCGCCCCAGAGGAGGTGGAAGGGGGCGTATCTCTTTTTTACCCCACAGCCAGATTCAGCATCCGTGCTCCTTGAATGGGAAGCATTTAAAGTATCTCTGAGAAAACTGCTCAGCATGGAGGTTACAAAGGTTAAGAAACGCTCCGAGTCACTCAGGGAAGCTCTGGAGCAGCAGGTGCACTCTCTGGAGACAAACTATGTACAGGACCCCACTGAGGCCGCAAAGGGGGCTTGGCAGGCTGCACAGTCTGCCTGTGACCATTTGCTGGCCTCATCGGCGGAAAAGAAGCGGTTCTTTTCTAAGACTGCTTTCTTTGAGGAAGGCGAAGTGACGGGGCGTCTCTTGGCTAGAATAGTTAACTCTGAGCAGAGGTCTCCGGTAATAGGAACTATAAGGTCAACAGGGGGTCAATTGGTTCATGCCTCCGATTTGGTAATTCAGACATTGGCAGAGTTCTATCAGAATTTATACCGTCCTTCCTCGAACTACGATGCAGAGGAATTGGCGAACTACTTAGACGAAATACTATTTCCTACGCTTACAGAAGCGCAGAGGGCAGCTTTAGATGCCCCACTTACATTGGAGGAGCTACAGGATGCAGTAGCTGAATTCCCTAACTGTAAGGCTCCGGGAGGGGATGGGATCCCCATGGAAATCTATAAACATTACTCTGAGGTGCTACTTCCCAAACTACTAGCTGTATTTAATGCAGCCAGGGATATAGGTACACTGCCCACGTCCATGTTTGAGGCCCATATTGTTTTAATTTTAAAACCTGACAAGGATCCAGTAGATCCGGCCTCGTACAGGCTGATCTCCCTGCTTCAGTCTGACATAAAGATACTCGCTAAGGTGTTGGCTCTCAGACTGAATACAGTAGTTACATCAATTGTTCACGCAGATCAGGCGGGCTTTATGCCAAACAAATCAACAGCGATAAACCTTAGGAGGCTTTTCCTTAACATGCAATCACCTGCAGACAATGTAGGCAAGAGGGCTCTCTTGTCATTAGATGCTATGAAAGCGTTTGATAGTGTGGAGTGGCCGTATCTCTGGGAGACTCTGAGGCGCTTTGGCTTCTGGGACGGATATATCTCATGGGTAAGGTTACTGTACCACTGTCCGAGGGCATCCATTCGGGAGGCTGGCAGGCTTTCCTTGCCATTTGAACTGGGCCGGGGCACGCGGCAGGGGTGCCCTTTGTCCCCCCTGCTGTTTGCCCCTGCAATAGAGCCACTGGCTATTAGAATTAGGGACCATCAGGGCATCACCGGCTTCTGCTATGGCAACAGGCAGGAGAAGGTGATGCTCTATGCGGATGATACTATTATCCTGCTGGGGGATACGGAGCAGTCTCTGTGCAATACGATGGAGGCAGTGATCCGATTTGGTGAGTTCTCGGGACTCAAGATTAATTGGTCCAAGTCAGCACTTATGCCCATAGATGAACCTCCACCTCAGCAGGACAGACAGGTGGGAGAGATACCTCTTGCTCTCTCCTTTTAATACCTGGGGATTCAGGTGACCCCACAGATTAGAGACTATGGTATACTTAATATAGCTTCACTGCTAACTAGATTCCGCCATAGGGTTAAGATGTGGAACTCCCTATGTATGTCAGTTGCTGGCAAAGTAAATCTCATAAAAATGATTCTCATGTCCCAACTGCTATATATGTTACACAATTCCCCGGTGATGATCCCACTGAAGACATTTAGAATAATTAATGCTATATTTAGGGAATTAATATGGAAATCTCGCCCCCCCCCAGAATAAAACTAGAGCACCTACAACGCTCCAAGGAGGATGGTGGACTAGCTCTGCCAAATCCATGGCTGTACTATCTGGCATTCCAACTGCAGCATCTGATAGGTACCATGGCCCCAGAGGGAGAGCAGGGAGACCGAATCCCCAGTGCCTCAGAGAACATAATGCTTCACACCGTAGGGGGAAATTCCATTCCTACTGTGCTTGAAGCATTGGCCTTTGCCAAACCCCAAAAAAGCTTTCCTACGTATAGTCTCATACAAAAAGTGTGGAATAAGACCAAATACCTTCAGGGGGCGGCAGGTTTTAGTGAATATAGCCCTATATGGGAAAATGAGTCCTACTCTGAACTTGCTAAATTACAGCATGGGAGGAGATGGCAGAGTAGCACGAGCATCAGGAGCGTGCGGCATCGCCTCCTACAATTACATGTTAACTGCACCTGCGCGGTGTAGAGTTCACTCAGAGCTGTTTAGGTTCGGCAATTTTCGGAAGCTCCGTAGTCCTTCGTACTGCGCAAGCCCTGCGCCTGCGCAGTACAGGGGGTCCATATACGGCGGGGGAACTTTTTCGCCAGGACACCGGAATTACACTACTGCCATCTAGTGGCGGTAGATGTAATTGGGGTAACTAAGCCAAAGTAATGGGAACTGAGTTACCATGAGGGGAAAAGTAATCAATTAGATTACTCGTTACCCTCTAAAGTAACTGCGTTAGGTAACTCAGTTTATTTTAACTCAGTTACTTACATCACTGGACATGATCAATATTTGGATGCATAGGGAACAGCCCTGAAGAAGCAGCAACTTAGACTGCAAGACGCATTGGCTACCCAATATATACAAGCATCTTTTCAAGCTTTTTGAAAATAAGTATTAATCTTTGTCATTTATTTTTATGACTAATACTGTTTTAAACTGTATATTTTGTAATAAATTATATTTTTTGTACTACCTTTTGTGGTTGTGCTTGCCTTATGACAGACATATGCATCCTTAAAAATCCCAAGTATCCTTGAGGGACAGATTTTTATCTGCTCTCTCTGAAATTTCTTCTATTTACTCTACATCAGGGATGTGGATGCAATCTCTAGAATCTGTCCAAAAACACTGTATATATTCTAATGTTTATTACCTACTATAGATAGTTCTTTTTTTCAGCTTATCTTATAATTTTTAATTATTTGACAACATAATACTTCAATGGATTGAATATTAACTTCACAAACATAAATTTAAAATGCATAATCCCATATGAACCACACACATTGTAATCTACATTTTGGGCATGTTATAAATCTTTACAGTAGAAAAAATAATAAAAGTCCCCCTCAGATGGGATTTTAAATGGCAACAACATCACCAAAGTTATATAAAACTAATGTTTATTAGAACATATTTAAAAATATGATCACTCACACAAGCGGTGATCTATAAGACCACATAGAACAACATTAAATTGCATAGTCATTCCAAACTTTTCAAAGTGTATAAATATACATATGTTGTCCAAATTCTCTTGAGTATTCCGAAAAGAATCTTTGGTACCCAACGCATTTCACCTCCATGGGGTATCCTGTCTTGAACATACCTGACCAGCTCTCCTCCAATCACAGAGCAGCGCTGTGAACTACCACAGAGTACATACTGTGACCCCCACTTTGTAAGTTAGCTGTAAAATGTGGACCAAGTGCATAGCCATATGGAGTATAACGGAGAGCAGATACATGGATCCATGCCTTCCCCTAGTCTCTCACAGCACACAAACACTGGCTGGGCACACATTTAACCCTTTTATTGCCCCTGATGTTAACACCTTCCCAGCCAGTGTCATTAGTACAGTGATCAGTGCATATTTTGTTTAGCACTGATCACTGTACTAATGTCACTGGTCCCCAAAAAGTGTCAAAAGTGTCAGAAAGTGTCCAAATTGTCTGCCGCAATATTGTTCCACAATAAGTCGCTGATCGCCACCATTATTAGTAAAAAATAAATAAACAAAAATAAATACATCCCATAGTTTGTAAATGCTATAACTTTTGCGCAAAACAATCAATATACACTTATTGGGATTTTTTTACCAAAAATATGTACAGAATACACATTGGCTTAAATTTATAAAGTTTGATCCCTTAAATTTATTTATTAGATATGTTTTATAGCAGAAAGTAAAAAAATATATTTTTTTTTTTCAAAATTGTCGATCTTTTTTTGTTTATAGTGCAAAAAATAAAAACCACAGAGGCGATCAAATACCACCAAAAGAAAACTCTATTTGTGGGGGGAAAAGGAATACATTTTATTTGGGTACAGTGTCGCAATTGTCAGTTAAAGTAACGCAAGAATCAACCTGGTCATGAAGGGGGGGTAAATCTTCAGGAAGTCGAGTGGTTAAGCTTTACACCATGTATAGGTTCTCTTTAACCCCTCACATTAGAGGTATTATATATAACATAACTGCATTACACTTGTAGGCGGGGCCACAATTATTGATGTTATAATTTACACTGGTTAACAGTAATGAATAAAGACAGTTATTTGTAGGCACTGATATGGGGCAATGTAGACCTCAGTATAAAAGTCTGTTTGTGTTTTTGCCTGGAGTCTCCCTTTAACAAGACTTTAAAGTAAAGGCTGAAGTTTTTTTTTTTCCTTAATGCATTCTATGCATTAAGGTAAAAAACCTTCTGTGCAGAGGATCCCCCAGCCCCCTGAGCCCATTTTCAATCCAGCAATGTGCAGCGGCTCTCTCCCTTCTCAGCTGGTAGATTGATATCAATGGAAGCCATTGGCTCCTGCTGCTGTCAATCAAATTCGGTGATGGGGCAGGGCGGGGCCGAGCCTCCCTGTCAATAGATGCAGACAGGGCGGCATTTTCAACCAGCTGCCGATCAGAAATGTACGTGGTCTTCAAATGGTCATACCAGGATGATGCTTGCAGCTGCAGACATCACCCCGGTACCGATTTTAGGGTCAGGAGCCAGCGGTTGGCTCTGTTGTAATAACAACTGAAGCGACGAACTAGCCGCTCGATTGCTATTACAAGCACCGGTAGGGTACATCCCCCCCTCCCGCCGCCTTCTACGGCTTGCTCTGGCGCTCCCTGAGACCCAAGCTCCCAGCCGGCACATCCACCGGCTAGTCGGACACACAAACAAAGCTGAGATTAGCTTTGATTGGGTCTCCCGATCAATAAAAGTGATAAAAAAAATGAAAGCAAAAGTGTAAAATAAATAAATGAATAATTAAAAAAAAAATGTAAGTGCTCCAATCCCCCAACCCCTGTGCCTTATGTGATGCATTTTTTTGGTGACATGTTCTCTTTAATGAGATATCAGGGGTCTAACCCCCCCACCCTCCCCTTCCAAAATAAAATAAAAAAAGTTTGATTTTAGTTCAACTTTAATCAATGCAATGATAAGGTCATACCACTACTTTATAAATGTTTTCTGAGTATACATTGTATTTATGAAAAGAGCTCAGTACATTTCACAGTCGGCTTCGGTTTAGGAGACATCCCTGTATTTGCATGTGCCGAAGTCATCAGCACATGCACACTATGATGTGATGGTCTTTGAAATATGGTCTTTGAATTTTCCAGCATGACCAACATGTGCCTTAGGTGGGCGGAAAAGTAAGACTGGGTTTCCATTTCTATTCTATTGTTTTTTATGTGATTAAAGCTGTCCATACACTAGGACATTTTTTATTAGGAGCCAGCTGAAATTCGCTCCATGTGTGGCCCTGTCTCCACCCTGCTGCCTGACAATCTTTGATTGAAAACATTTGGACCAACAAGGACTGGATGCAGCTACTGTTTGGGTATTCTGAAGGCCATCACCAGTGGCTGTCAGAATACACTAGGAGCAGCAGGATGGATGGAGAAAGCTTTTCGTTTTTATTATTATTATGCCTCGGAATTACTCTAGTGATCTCCAAGTTTGCTTTTTATGTTGAAGGACTTTTGTTCATGTCAGGTGGGTTTTGCATTCACAAACAAGTCTATAGGAATGTAAAAGCTGTATGAAGAAGGTCAAATGCAGGTAAGAAGGAGGCCAACTGCAGGTCATATGCACCTGTCAATGAATTCTGAATCATTTCAGAAATATCTTAAGCTAATATTAAACTGATGTCATAGGCAAAAGCCCAAAATCTGTCTACACAAGCCCTTTGACAACAGTTTTTCCTTTTCTATCAGCCTAGTTTTTCCTGGTGGTAGAGTGTAGTCCTTTACTGCTCTTCTGTATGAAGTCTAGGCTATTTACATTATCATTGTCCCTTACCAATGAGATAATCGATTCGTTGGATCTCTGACAACATGGAGGTGACCCAGGAAATCTGAGGGAAATTTTGTACTTACCATTGTTTCCATTATATATACATGCTGCTTGGAAATTAAATGTTGAGTTTTGTGTTTATATATATATATATATATATATAGATATATATATATATATGTCCTGTCATTCTATTGTCTATTACTAATCTCACCAACACTTTTCTTTTCAGGTGCCTTTCTGACATGAAGTGGAGTTGGCAGGACACAGAGGCCATCTTTAAAAAGATGAAGGTAAGTCTATCAGTATATAACTAAGGGGGGCATTTATAAAGTGCAGCCATGGGGTTGTGAGGAAAAAAACTGGAGGACAGCTTGGTTATTTGAACAATTGAATACACTTGACCAGCTCTCCTCCAATCACAGAGCAGCTCTGTGAACTAGCACAGAGTACATACTGTGACCCCCACATTGTGAATTAGCTGTAAAATGTGGACCACGGTGTACATAGCCCTATGGAGTATAATGGCGAGCAGATAGAGACATCTGCCCTCTGTTATAAATAGGCCCCTAAATTTACTTCTTTCCACAATAGTATCTTCTCCAGTTTTTTAATCAGATTTCATTTTGATATTTTGCAGATAGAAAATCAGATTCCGGAGGACTTCTTCTACAGAACCAACAGCGATTACGACTTGGACAGCCCAGATGCAGCTGCCGACTTTATTAAAAAGTTCTCAATTGGATCTGGACTTACAGAGGATTGGGCCAGAAGGTAAGTTTTCATTATTACTTCTCTTTCTATTCTGTTTCTTTTCTATGGGGTTCAGAATCACATCAGCTGTAAATGGATGGTGCTGCCTGTTCTGAACATCCTATAAAGTCTATTGCCAATTTTAGTTGTCTGTTCATTATATTTATATGTTTTACTTATTTATCTTTCAGAATCTTGGAGGATGCTCAGTGGAATTACAATCAGGCAAGACGTGACTTTGCATATATGAAGGTAAGAATATTTGACTAGAATTAGATTTGATTTTTCCACAATACTTTTTTACCCAGCAGGGGCGTTTCTAGGTCTACAAAAGATCTGGGGCTAGAGCCCATAGCAGCGTAGTAAAGAAAGTCATACGCCTGGGTGGGCACTCATATGCATATAATATACGTGTGTGTGAACAAAAAAAAGGGGAATTATTGGGACTTTAATTGAGGACCAGTAGGCACCTCCATCCCTGAAATGTATACAAGAGAGAAGGGGAGGGGTGGACTTTAAATGAAGCAGGTGAAAATGCCAAAGTAGAAGATATTACTGGTTTTATTGAAAGTAGGTAATGATAATAATCAATAGGTAATATAGTATAATATAGTATTGTTGTTAATGCAAATTAAATACACAGAACATAAACACAATCATACAGATTACATTATTGTTAGTGTTAGTTAAATACACAAAACATAAACATAGTCATACAATGGTATGAATAATGGTAGAGTAAAAAGTGTGTACAAATGTAAATATTGGCAATACAGTAAAACATTGTTGCAGTCCATAGATACCAAACGGTGGCATACCCTGTGTCTATGCTCACAAAATCATTGAATAAAAAGTCTTAAAAATCTGTGGATAGTTGTAGGAACAATCAAAGCATTATTGAGCATAAAAATTGTCAGTGTGGCATCTAATATAGCTCGACGCGTTTCGTGGATATTTTTCCACTCATCAGGAGCAGATGCAACACGGGATTCTGAAAGATATATAGGTGTAATGAATATCACTAGTTTAAAAAAATACAGAAAGTATAGAGAGGGGGTATTTACTTGAAGTAAGCTTGCCGAATGCACTTACCAATCCAGGCAGTGAATGTGATATGCACTGGGTGGCACTGAGTGAGTCCAGGGTGCCAATTCCACCACGGAAGCTGAGGAGACATGGTCCACTAAGGCAATGTCGGGTGTTGGAGCAAGGCGCCTGGATGAGGAGATGGTCTGGTTGTGACAGAGGTGCAGGTGCATGCATGGTGAGATAGGATGGCCTGGAAGCAAGTATTTAATATGTATATATTAAATTAGGTCAAATGAGTATGTATTGTCTAATAGAAAGCTATTGTATATATGTCAAAATGTATATGTATGTATGGGTATACGTAATCGAGAATGAAATATTTGGTATTCAAGAAACAAAATGTGTATAAAGGATGAAAAAGTCAAAAATAGGATATAATGTGAAGCAAAGGAAAAAAGTGTATGTGTGTGTAGAAGGTTATGAGAAGGGGCCATAATGCCAGTGTGTGTAAAATGTGGTAGTGAAAGTGAAGAGATAGGGATGAAGTGAATGGTGTATTGTTGTGTGAGTGTGAGTGACTGCAAAGTGAGCAATGGGTGAGAGGAGTCATCTGATTGTGTGTAAAGAGAATCGTGTGAAAAAAACAAAATGGAAACTAACAAAGTGAAAAAAATGATAAAAAGCAAGCATGTGAATGAGTGCTAAGGCCAAATGAATCCAAATCCAGGAGCACTTACCCGGTAATTTGCGAGGTGTGCATCACCAAGCAGGGGGTTGGCTGGTGTGCAGAGACCCCAGGGGGAGACAAGCCGTGGAGACAGCCCGCTCCCGCCATGGGGTATATATAGTGGTGTCCATGCCTCCAACGCCACGTATGGTTGGCCGGCAATGGGGAGGAGCGACCAACCCGAGCCAAACCGCCCGGTGATTGGCGCTAGCTGATCCCCAGCGTGGACCAATCGGGTGGTGATCTCAGCGGCAGCGTCATGACGTGAGGGTCCCGTCATGCGCATACCGCGAGGACCGTGGCGCTGATGCGTACTGGGCAAGCCACCTGATCCCCCTATGGGGAGAGGGGGAGGGAGCCCAATGTGCGCATCGCAGCTCCCAGGTGGAAAAAACAACCCAATAGGACGTCACCGAGGCCAAGTGACCAGGGCAATATCAAACACTGTCAGAGGTGCAAATGTGCAAAGGAAAGCAATTACAATGAACCTGAGACATAGACCAGAAATGTCACAGTCTGTGTATCACCGGTAAGGTTAATTCTGGACATGCATGTAGGTACAAAATATGATCAATGGTTGTCCCAGGTATGCAAACCGATCATGGCTTGTGACCAACTAAGGGACAGTCTAATACAGTGGATGGCAAGGTGACACTGCTAATCCAGTTATGAGTTTGTTTTCAACTGCTTCCATCCTGTTGTTTTGAACAAAAAAAGGGGAATTATTGGGACTTTAATTGAGGACCAGTAGGCACCTCCATCCCTGAAATGTATACAAGAGAGAAGGGGAGGGGTGGACTTTAAATGAAGCAGGTGAAAATGCCAAAGTAGAAGATATTACTGGTTTTATTGAAAGTAGGTAAATGATAATAATCAATAGGTAATATAGTATAATATACGTGTGTGTGTGTGTATATATCCCCAGAGAGCCCTCTCTTACATCAGGGTCCCCAGAGAGCCTCCCCCTTGCATCAGGGTCCCCAGGGAGCCCCCCTTACATTAGGGTCCCCAGAGAGCTCCCCCTTAAATCAGGGTCCCCAGAGAACCTCCCCCTTAAATCAGGGTGCCCAGAGAGCCACCCCTTAAATCAGGGACCCCAGAGAGCCTCCCCCTTAAATCAGGGTCCCCAGAGATCCCCCCACTTACATCAGGGCCCCAAGAGAGCCTCTCCTCCCCTTGGTAACCCCTGAAGAGACTCGGGGCTAGCCCCAAAAGTCACCCCCTAGCGACGCCACTGTTACCCAGAAAGCCCTGGTTCACACTGATGCGATTTTGTATGCATTCCAGAACGCATAGAATCACATGACAAGTGAAATAACATTACTTTATATGGTGGTCGTTCATGTATATGCACTCCCAATGCAATGCATTTTTAAAAAGGGTCGTGTGTGTGTGTGTGTGTGGTGCGATTTTTATCTCCATAGAGCCTAATGGAAACTGCATGGAATAGCATAGGTGTTCACAGACTAAGCGATTTCAGTGTGATCTCTAGCAGGCTAGAGTGTCTTTCTGAGGTGATTTTAAGAGAAAGAGAGATAAAAGAGAATCGTAACTGTATCCAAATCGCACCTGAATCCACATGAAGTCATATTGGACATTATCCTTGCAATCACACTAATAACCTCAGGTAAACCGCACTGCATAAGTGTGAACCTAGGCTAAGGTATTCCTCACACAAGCAGTGTTGCCCAACACAGTTTAAATCAAGCACAAGGAAAATAGCATGTTTCCTATTGTTCCAGATCACACTAATGCCCTCCATTGGTTTGCGCTGAAAAAATAAAAATAGGACATAGTAATAGTATACATTACAAAAAAGAGAAAGGGATAATAAAATGCACTGGAACGCCTGCAAAAAATGCATTACAGTGCAACTTAAAAACACATGCTAGCATGCACGGTAACAACCATAACTTACACACTTTCTTTTTTATATTTTTCAGGCCCACCAGGACATTCCAGAAGATGTCTTCATTCCTTAGATCCATAGAAGCATTCAAGTCAAGATGGAAACCACCAAGCCTGTTACCCTGTTCTGCAGAGACTTTTGATGGAAGCCGACAAAGCATATTGTACCCTGATCTACAGAGAAACCACCAAGCTCTGCAATCCAAATATATAGATGTTTGGAGTCTGTATGGTGTGTGTTGTGTGTGTGTGTGTTGTTGTGTGGTGTGTTGTGTGATGTGCAGTGTTGGTCATCTTACTTTAAAAAAGTAATTAGTTAAGTTACAAATTACTTCTCCCAAAAAGTAATTGCGTGAGTAACTCAGTTACTACATTGGAAAAGTAATTAGTTACGCAGCAAAGTAACTGACTTTTTTTTTAAATATTCTATACGTGTAACTAAGGGGCTGGTCTAGTATTACTGTAACCAAGGGGCACATTTATTATTATTGTTATATATCGTGTAACCAAGGGCTGCTCTATTATTACTCTAACCAAGGGGCAGATCTGTTATAGCGTGTAAGCAAGTGGCGGGTCTATTATTATTATATCGTGTAAGGGGCGGATGGCTACAGAAGAGGGCGAATGTTAAATTAATGGGCAGAGCTCGATATATAACAATAATAATAAATGCGCCCCTTGGTTACAGTAATACTAGACCTGCCCCTTACTTACATGATAGATGCCCCTTGCAGAGTAGCACGAGCATCAGGAGCACGCGGCATCGCCTCGTACAATTACATGTTAACTGCACCTGCATGGTGTAGAGTTCACTCAGAGCTGTTTAGGTTCGGCAATTTTCGGAAGCTCCGTAGTCCTTCATACTGCGCAAGCCCTGCGCCTGTGCAGTACAGGGGGTCCTTATCCAGCGGGGGAACTTTTTCGTCAGGACACCGGAATTACACTACTGCCATCTAGTGACGGTAGATGTAATTGGGGTAACTAAGCCAAAGTAATGGGAACTGAGTTACCATGAGGGGAAAAGTAATCAGTTAGATTACTCGTTACCCTCTAAGGAGGGGGGTTAGGGCACGTTGGGGGGCCGTCACCAGTTTCCAGGGTTCCCCCTAGTGCGTGGGGGGGTATCTACGGTCTCAGGGGAGCGGTTCATGGGATCCGTTCTGTCCCGTGGGAATTATGGATTTGTAGTGTTCTGTTGATTTGAAGTGTATCCAACACGCCCATGTTGTGGTGAATTTCTCTACTCTCTCTTGCGAAATGTGGATCAGTTCCTCCATCTCTTCTATCTTAGAGATTCTGTGCAACCATTCTCTAATGGGAGGGGTGGTAGTGGATCGCCAGTGTGCTGGAATGCAGAGTCTGGCTGCACTGACCATGTGCATTGCTAGTGATTTGTAATATGAACGTTTGGAGAGGGAAGAGTGGTGAAGTAAGAATTGTGCAGGACCGAAGTCTAAGGTGTAGGTTGTAACTTTTTCTATTAGGGAGTGTACCTCTGTCCAGAATGGTTGAATGAGTGCGCATTCCCACCAAATGTGTAGCATCGAGCCAACCGCTGAGTTGCACCTCCAGCATTTATTTGTAACTGAGGGAGAGAATTTGTGTAAGAGTTCGGGGGTCCTATACCATTTAGTGATGATTTTATAGCTATTCTCTTGGAGTGCTACATTAAGCGAGCCTTTGTGCGCGTACGTGTAGATTGCTGTCCATTCATCGTCGGACAAGGACAGTTGTAAGTCCTTCTCCCATGACGAACGGGCGATATCAGTGGCATGTTTGAGGGTTGGTGCTTCTTGCAGCAGTGAGTAGAGAAGAGAGATAACGTGTCTCTGTGGGGAAGTCTGAGTGCAGAGGGTTTCGAATTGTGTGAGATTCCTCAGGCAAGCGGTCGGGGGGTTTCGTGTAGTGAGGAAGTTCCTTATCTGTCTGTAGGACCAGAAAGGGAATGATTGGGTCTGAGATTTAGCAGCTAGGTCCTCAAGAGGGCGGATTCGGCCTCTTTTGAATAGTTGGTGCACTAGAATGTCTTCATGTGGCCATTCGTCTAGCAGGAAGAGGCGCGATTCCCCCGGGGGGAATTCTGGGTTCTCTCGTAGGGGCGTTATAGGTCCCGGGTGTGAGGTTAGATTAGCCGGGTTTGTCAGGTTCTTGAAAGATGTTAGGGTGGGGGAAATGAGGGGGTGCGTTCTGAGGTTTGGAGGCCAGTGGGAGGGTGAAACCCATGGCAGGACATGTAATGGAATACTAGAGAAGGAATTCTCGAGGGGGACCCAGGTTTTCTCCCGTTTATGAACCTTCCAGTCGACCACTCTTGCTAACTGGCAAGCTAAGTAGAAGTAGTATTGGTGGATGTCTGGTAAACCGCTGCCTCCCCTTGTCTTGGATCTCGTAAGGCGGGTGTATTTTATGCGTGGGGGTCGGTTTCTCCAAACAAATATTGAACAGTCTTTTTTATATGACTTGAAGAAGGAGGGTGGGAGATATATAGGGATGGTCTGCATCAGATATAGCAGCTTAGGTAGTATCACCATTTTAATGAGGGCAGACCGTCCGAACCATGAGACGTTAAGATTCGCCCACTCCTTTAGATCAGCTTGGATTTTAACTAGGGTCGACTGGAAGTTTTGCGCGTAGAGGTCCTTTAGGTTTTTAGTGATTTGGATGCCTAGATACGTTATCTCATCATCCTTCCAAATGAAGGGGAAGGAGGCTTTACAGTGTGCGACCTCTCCTGTGGGTAGGGATATATTGAGGGCGTGTGATTTAGAATGATTTATTTTGAGGTTTGACAGCGAACCGTATATTTTCATATCTTCTAGCAGGTTGGGTAGGGAAGTGCGGGGATTTCTAAGAGACAGTAGGATGTCGTCGGCAAAGGCCGAGATTTTGAATTCCCTGTTCGCAACTCGGATTCCATTAATGTCGGGATTTGAGCGCAATCTATTGAGAAGGGGTTCGAGTGAGAGGACAAAGATGAGAGGGGAAAGGGGGCAGCCCTGTCTGGTTCCGTTAGATATGGAGAAGGCGTCCGACAGGTGACCGTTGACTCTAACTCTTGCCGAGGGGGAGCGGTATAGAGCTTCTATGTATGAACACATGCGAGGTGGGAGGCCAACTCCCCTCAGAACTTCTCGCATGTAGTCCCAGGCCACTCTGTCGAACGCCTTCTCCGCATCAAGGGAAAGCAAGAAACCCTGAGATTTCGAGGAGGTGAGCCAGTGATGGAGGTTGAGCGTTCTAGTGGTGTTATCTCGGGCTTCGCGGCCCGGGATAAAGCCGACTTGATCGGGGGAGATAAGAGTGGGAAGAAAGGGGATTATTCTATTCGCAAGGATTTTGGCGTACAATTTTATGTCGACGTTTAGGAGGGATATCGGTCTATAGTTGGCTACTAGGGAGGGGTCTTTACCTTCTTTGGGGATGACTGTTATATGAGCTTCCAATAGTCTGCCTGTCTGAGAATGAGGGTCGGCTAGGTGGTTGAAGATCGTGAGCATTTTAGGGGAAAGCAGATCCAGGAAAGTTTTGTAGTATATGAGGGGTAGACCATCTGGACCAGGGCTCCTACCAGGCTTCATCTGTTTCACCGCCAGAGTAAGTTCCTCGGCTGAGATGTCAATGTCTATGGACTCTGCTTGTTGGGGGGTGATGGGTTTAGGAGAGAAGGAGCTAATGTATTCCCTAATTTTGGAGGTATGTCTGTCATGTGGGTTTGAGGGAGAGTTTCCTTCGGTTAAATTATATAATTTAGAATAAAATGCTTCAAATTGCATGGCGATGTCTTCGTTTTTGGAATGGGTTGTGCCTTTATTGTCTCTGATGTGATGGACAATAGAGGAAGATTTGGCAGAGTGGACAGTACGGGCCAGAAGTCTCCCGCTTTTATTCCCATGTTCGTAGAAGACGCGTTGTTGTAATACATAGCGCCTTCTAGTGCGTTTTCCCAGCTCATCTAGGAGAAGGGTTCGTGATGACGTGAGCTCTTGGAGTGTCTCTATCGCCATAGATCTCTTGTGTAGGGATTCTAAATGTCTGATTTTGGCAACTAGGGAATTGATAAGTGCCTGCTGACTATTTTTTGCTAGTGTTGCTATCTCAATGAGTTTCCCTCTTACTACACATTTATGGGCTTCCCATAGGGTTGTGGGTGTGATGTCAGGGGTGGAGTTCTCATTGAAGTAGTTTTGTATGGTGTCTCTAATTTGGTTAAGTGTTTCGGGGTCTTTTAGAAGCGAGGGGTTCAGCCGCCAGGTTTTCGTCCTAGTTGGGGAATCAGGGAATGTGAGGTCGATTTTGATAGGGTGGTGATCGGATAGGAACATCGGTTCTATCGAAGCATTGGTTACAAGGGTCAGGTCTGATTGAGAGAGAAAGAAGTAGTCTATTCGAGAGTACTTTAGATGGGGAGGGGAGTAAAAGGTGTAATCTTTGGTATCGGGGTGCATAGTACGCCAGGTGTCGTGCAGAGTAAGGTTTTGTAGTTGTAGTTTAATCTGTCTCAGCGCTCTGAATGGGAGGGCCGAGGAACCAGAAGAGGTGTCTAGGGTGGGGTTAAGTGGGACATTGAAATCTCCGCCTAGCAAGGTCATGCCCTCTTGAAAGGTGGATAGGAGATCACATATTTTCCTAAAGTAAGAGACTTGGTGTTCATTGGGGCAGTATATATTTGCAAGTGTGACTGGTTTGGTTTCGAAGAGGCCTTTGATAAAAATGTACCTGCCCTCTGGGTCTATTAACGAATCCTTCAGTTTGAAGTTGGCGTGTTTAGATATTAGGATCGACACTCCTTTGGTTTTTGCTTGGGGGTTAGTGGCGTGTATTGCATTTCTATAAATTTGGTTCCTGAGGGTGGGAATGGAGTCCGATCTAAAATGGGTCTCTTGTAGGAAGAGGAAGTGGGCTTTGTGTTTGGTCAGTTCAGTAAGGATCTGGGATCTCTTCTCGGGGATGTTTAAACCCTTTACGTTTAGGGATACGCACCTCAAGGAGGGGGAATGTTTGGTATTTCGAACTGACTGCATTCTGGGGAGATGTAGGGGATATTAGGCGTTACTGATTGGGGTTATGCGGTTGGTCAGGGACTGGGGACGGCCCCCGGGTGTGCCAGAGAGAGTGCCTAGGGGTGGGGGGTGGAGGGGAGGGAGAGTTAGAGAGGGGTGAGGTAAGGGAGTCAAAAGGGAGGGGGGAGAGGAGATAGGGGGAAGATTGCCTTATTAGGAGTGAGGCAAGATGGCTTTCCGGTTAGATTTTGGAGATGCGGGGTTAAATGTAGGCAGAGGGGAGTAGGGAGAAGGGGAGGCAAAAGGCAAGGGAGGGAGTAAGGGGAGGGGGCGGGGGAGAAGAGAGTAGAGAGATGTGAAAGAGGGAGGGAGAGAACCAGGGAAGGGGGGTGGGGGAAGTTGTACACAGACTGTGTGAGAGAAACAACCAGAGGTGGATCCAAACCTAGGAAAAGGAGGGGGTTTGTTCCACCTGCAAATATACAACTGGTTGGTCAGCTAGTATCCCAAGGGGATGCTGTGTGGGGTAACGTGTACTATTGGGGATCTAGGTGGCACGGCATCAGAGAGGACTCTGGGTGCATAAGGAGGACTAAGTGGGGTGTAGGTAGTTTGAGTAGCATGGAATAAGGAGAGATTGTCTAGCAGTTCAAGACGGTTTGGAGGGTGAGGGGTTCGGGCGCTGGGGGCATAGTATGAGTATCTGAAGGCTAGGTCTTGTAGACCGGAGGAGCTGAGTCAGGAGACTAAACTGTCTCCAGGATTGACATAGCTATGCAATCTAGTTAAAGTGGGTGGCCTAGGACCAGAGAGAGAATTTCTAAACACAATTTAAGACAAAAAGATGTAGGCGAGACCCTGGTCTCTGAACGAAAACATTTATATCAAAAAAAACCATAAACCATAAACATAGTAAGTTAAAGTTTGACGTACTCATGGGCACCCCTTTTTGGTCTAAGTTCCCATGTGTGGGTCGCATTCTACGTGGGAGGGTAGAAGTATGGGAATACTCTTGGTACGTATGCTGCCACATGCAGGTTGCGGCTGCTTTCGGTGTTAAGGTAGCGGTCACGTCTGCTCGGGACTGTGTGGATCAGTTCGGTTAGATACGTCTTGCGTTTCCTTAGGTAATGTAGGTTAAGTCGAGAATATCACGTAGATGGGTACAGGTATGGGGTCTGAGGTCCCCGTGGTCGTGCCCGGGGGGGTGCACTACAGGGGTCATGTCTGGTGCGTTACTGTCTACCTTGGGTTGCTGCCCGGTAGGGCGTGCGACGGTTGCTGTCGAGTGGTTCCTGGTCTCCTGAAACAGTAGGTCGCCTCTGGGATGGTATCGTCAGGGCGGGTTGTCCGAAGATATGACATGTTGGAACTGTGGAGAACTAGAAACCATACGGTCATAGATCATTTAAAAGAACAATGCAGGCTTATACAGTACCATGTTTTCTCAGTATGACCCACCGTTGGGAGGGAGCATACTCATATAGAGTCTAAGACTCCTAATTGGGGGGAGACCAGGTGCGGGGTCGGGGGATGAATAAGCAAAATTTGGGACAGAGAGTCAGGTCTTAGGCAAACATACATTTCAGGATAAGATCACACAATCAAAAAAAGAAAAAAGAAGGGAAAAACACCCTAAGATATGAACCTTAATTTAAGACAACATAAGGATATCCCTTCCTTGCATGGACGTTCGTGGGTCATTTGTTTCTATGTGGGAGGGTCTATGTTGGGAGTTCCCTTAGGTCATGACTTCCCTTAGGTCGGTTAGGGTTATTTACCATAGTTGGGTTATACTCGTCCCTATTGGGGGGCTGTGAGATCCTTTTTAGTCTGGCACGTCTCATATTTAAATAAACAGCGTAAGTCCAGTCGATAACTTGCCGGGGGTGAGTGGGTTCTTGGGCTTTGGGGGTCCTGTACAGGAGTACAGGGGGGACAAGTGGGGGTATATCGGGTGTATAGAGGAGGTCAAGGGGGGGAGGGCAGGCAAGCAGTTGCGTTCTGTGGGGGCACGGCTGAGGTCATTGTCCACTACCTCAGTTTACATACCGGTCAGGTCAGCGTCGGTTCATGGATTGCGGGACCTGGTTTCCCAGTGGGCTGGGTCGGAGTTGAGCGGGTAACGTCAGGGTGGGTGGTTCGTGGGCATGTTACGGTGGTCCTGTGGAAGGCTAGAAAACATAAGGTTAAGTACCAAATACATAGGCAAACCAAAAGTAATGTGTCCCTGTCCTTTTTAACAAAGCCCGCCTTTGAGGGGGAGGGCCCTGTTTAGGGGTTCGGTGGTCTTGAGCCATGTGGGAGAGGATGCAGGATTGTTGAGAGCACATTGCGTGGGAGTGGTGGGAGCCTTCGAGGGTCCCGGGCCCTGGCATCCTTGTCCGAGTATAACTGATATACGTTTGATTCCAGGGTAGCGTTCTCCTGTCGTGTGAGGAAGGAAGCAGCAAGCAAAAAAGAGGGGGTTTCAAGTTAAATCTTCTTTCCCCCCGTGCACAGAGTCACAGACCCATCTACAGTGTCTCGATGCCTAATAGTGGTCGCAAGAAATGGGGTGACGCGAGGTGAATATTCCTTGTACGGTGCTTGTGGAGTTACAAGGAGGGGAATTTGGTATGGGTGGTGCTAAACAGTTTGAGTTCAGAGGGGTGCCCGGGGTCCGCCTGGTTGGGCCTTTGTGGGATATGGTGGACGGGCAATGGGGGGGTCGGTATGGTAGGTCACTTACATGCATTTGTGGAAAGTGTGGATTTCACTTTGCGCGTCGGCCGTTATGCATCCTGGCGATCTCGTCTCGGTGTGGCGTAGTTCGGGCTGCGCGACGGCTGGTCGCGACGTGAGAGACGGTCCTCCGGCGGCGACGTGTCCAGGCGGCGTCTTCTGGATCTCTGTCTCTGGGACTTCGGGGATGCGTTGAGGGTCACTTGCTTCCAGGGTTCAGACGGGAAGTAGAATGCGCACCAATCCGGAAGTTCCATCCGCGGGATGTCAAGTTGATCGCAGAAGATAGGAAGGTCATCTGGAGATCGGAGCAAGGCAGTGCGTCCCCTGGCGGTGGCTGACAGGCAAAACGGGAATTTCCATCTGTAAGGTATGTGGCGGGAGCGGAGTACATCCAGCAGAGGGCGCATGGATCTTCTGTTTTGCAGAGTTATTTGAGAGAGATCTTGGAACAGTTTAATTTCTGTTCCGTTGAATAGAATGCGGCCTCTTAGCCTGGCTTTTCGTAAAATTTCCTCCTTCAAGGGAAAGTTCACAATGCAGCACACTATATCCCTGGGTGGTTCTGCATCCCGGGGTTGGGGTCTCAGTGCACGGTGGCAACGTTCCATCTCAATAGGGGTGTCAGGCGGGCGCTCTAATAAATCATTAAAAATGGCAAATACCGCTTGTAGTAGGCCCGGCGTCTCAATGCTTTCCGGGACCCCTCTCACCCTCACATTGTGGCGGCGACCCCTATTGTCGAGGTCTTCGACTTGTCGGTGGAGCTCATAGATGTGTGGGAGCTGGGCATCGTAGACATGCTGGACTTGCCTGATAGCCGCGGCCTGTGCGTGCGTTGTTTGTTCGATGTCCGTTATCCTGTGGGCCATGCTGTGAATGTCAGCCTTCAGGTCGGATATTGCGGCTGTAATTGTGTGCCTTATGTCTAGAGCCACTTTTTGTAGGTCGTGTTGTAGATCTGAGAGGCTTGGGGGATGTAGCGGGTTGTCGGAACCCTCCATCGCTTCTGCTGGTCCGCTGCTGTTGCTAAAGAGCGGGGATGAGGCCTGTGTCAGCTGGGGCGCTTGTGAAGCCTCGTGCTTTCCTGCCTTCTGAGAGCGGAATAGGTCTGGTATGTTCTTTCCGGTCTGGGTTCCGGGATCGGTCACCGCTCTGGGGGTCGAGGTGCTTCGGTTGGTTCTGCCCATCGTTGAAGGGGCGAAATATTCCCACTAAAACGGCTTTTTGAGTCCTCTCTGTGCGGGAGCTTTCACCTCAAGCTGCCATCTCGGATCCCGGCTAGGCCACGCCCCCATCTGTCTGGTTTTTATTGATGTCCCAGTTATCCAGATTGACCCTCTCTTTGTCCTGTTTACCGTCATCACCAAACGTGAAAGTAAAAGAAAATCCCAAATTGTGGGTTGTCCTCAGAACAGGAATAGAGGGGAAATCTTCCAATGAAGACAGCAGTTCTGGTGACAACCAGGGAGTCCTTTACTTTGGAGAGATATCCTCCCACTTCCTTTTGGCTATAGGAGAGATTCTGCTTCTATTGTGTACTCTGTAATGGGGTGCCTACACAGTTTTTTGTAGGTAGATTGATTGAATGAGTTGATAAGCTTCCACTATATATAGTCTGTCTTATCCTGTATAACTATGCCCACCCCCTTGTCGCCTGCGGATTTAATTATCATTTCAAAGTTGTTCATAAGTGAACTTAAAGTGGTTGTGTAAGAGGAAGTAAACCCTCATGGGTTTTTCTTTCTTTCTTTTCCCCTATAAAGTAAAGGCATAATGTGCTAGTATGTATCGCATACTAGCACATTATGTGACACACCTGCAAATGAAGCCCGTGCTGTCCCCGCTGCAGGCCACATCCATCTTCCCCCCTCTTCCTTTCGGGGCAGGGGAAACCAGCTCTGTGACTGGCCGGAGCCGAATGACATCACTCCCGCGCATGCTTGCCAGAGCCGACGGTTATGGCACATGCTCCTGAAGAAATGGCACAGGTGGTCGTTTCTTCACAGCGCATGGGCCGATGACATCATCGTTGTAGTATACAGCAAATATCTTGTGAACGGCGCACGTTTAGGAGATATTTACATGACTGAGGGACCTGCAGAGTGTAGAAGCTCCAATTATCTATAAAACATTAAACATTTGACCAATCCCTCCTTCCAAAATGACCGAATGGCCATAGCAGCCTTATTACAAACCATTAAATACAACATTCACAAGAAAACAAGTTTAATGCATATAATACATCAATGCATAACAAATAAACCAACCTTAGCTTATGCCCGATCTAAGGTCTTTGAAGGGCGATTAACCGGTTGTATCTGCCACCCAATCAAAGGCCCCCAGCTGCAACTACACCGACTCAGGGACAATTAACCACTTACGTACTACCAGATACAACCTAATTAATACCCCGATATTGCCACTGTATTGTTAGAAAGGGACACCCATACCTCAGATAGGCCCAACCCACAATTTCCCACAATTATTTAACCAGCACCGCCTTCAAAGAACCAATAGACACTTTGCCACAGCACACGAGTGTGACACCTTATGCATGTGTTGCCCCCCAAACCGGAAGTCCCGCTGAATACACTCCTGCAAAAAACTTGCTACCTCCTAGTTCACCTTTATCCTAGTTTTGTTGATTTTTCAACAGAGTGAGCCATACGGCACGCAGACCTGGCAACTATATCGGACCACACAACTTAGCCCAACCCAACAGATAAAGTAATGAGAGGAACAGTTGTCTGCACTCCAACCAGCGGACAACAGGCATTTCCTGAACACCGCCCTAAACTGGAATCGAGACATTGCTGTCCCTTCCACATGCATAAAGAAAACTCCCGGAAGATTTGCCCAAAACACATCCTGTACGCTCAAACCACCCTCACCATGTTTGTTACAGCTTACCAATTCCCCCACCCGAAAAGCCCCCCCAATTTTTTGAATTAGAAAATTTGGAAATTCAAAAATTTGAATATCTGAAAGTTTGAATATCTGAAGGAAAATCAGTAAAATTTGAAATAATAACCAACTGTTTAGGAGAGCTAGAGCAGGTGTAAGCAGAATAAAAACTCCTGAGATTGAGTTCCGTAAGCAATGCCATAAAACATGAAGCAAATTGCCTACTTGTTGACAATTTCTCCAGCATAACGGAGATGACATGTGTTGTAGTTTGTGAAGCCTAAAAGCAGTCAGGTACCACCTATGTAGAATTTTTTGGGAGTTGTCCCAATGATCATTACAGGATTAAAATGTACTATTATAGCTCACAGTTCTAAGCCATTGGCCTATTGTGAAGCATTGTGAAAGCTCCGCCTCCCATTTTAGCATAACAGGCAGATTTTTGGGAGGGGGAAGAGAATTGCAGCATTTGTAGAAAAAGGATGGCTTGTAGTTCTCAATGAGCTGTGAGGGCACTGGTGAGCTTTCTGGTAGTTCATTGATCTTCCTGCTCTTGGGTAATGCGCTGCCCATAAGAGGTACAAGCGGACAGCTATGCTAAACGTGTCTGCAGGAGCCTGAGATTGCACCGGTGATCTGCAGATCAAGGGCGCAATGCTCTGCAGGCTTCTTAATTATTATTTTTTGAATGTCACATATCCTTTTATCCAATAATAGGCAACATAGTTTCCTCTTTCCACAAATCGTCTTGCCTTACAAAGTATAAAATTTCAGCGGTCAAGAACTCTTCATCCATCAGTTGCACATTGAGGATTCCATTTGCTCACACTTTGTGCGAGTCTTTAGATTTAGTGAGTTTAAGCTTAAGATTTTAAGCAGACATTTCTTGATGTGGATGAAGGAGAAATTATCCTGAGAAATTAAAATTACAGATACATTATATTGTTTTGTTTTATATGTTTGGTTTCTAGGGGTCTTGCATGTGTAAGATAGAATGGTAGGGCTAGATTTTCTATCTTTTCTCAAATCCAGGTATTCGAAAAAGCAAGCCTAATATAGTTCTATTTCTGGCAAAGTGTAAAAAAAGTCAGCATTCAGATGACCTTGGAGCCTATTGGGACCAGCACCATTAGGTCTGGTGACTCTTTTCGTGACTGTGCTGTTGAGGTTAAAGGTGTTTCTGTCAGAGAAGACTGGTTAGTAGAGTCTAAAGAAATATATTCCACTCACCCCATACAGTTGAGACTCACCATGAATTGTGTTTATTTCTAACCATAATCAAAAGTTTGTAGACTTCACCTCCGTAACATCTCTAAAATTCGCCCTTTTTAACAAATGAAACCACCAAGCTCCTCATTCATTCCCTTGTTATCTCTCGCCTTGACTATTGCAACTCCCTTCTCATTGGCCTGCCTCTCCACAGGCTATGCCCTCTTCAGTCTATCATGAATGCTGCTGCCAGACTTATCCCCCTTACCAACCGTTCAGTGTCTGCCAACCCTCTTCTCCAATCCCTACACTGGCTCCCAATCACCCAGCGAATTCAATTCAAAATACTAACCACAACTTACAAAGCCATCCACAACTCTGCCCGAGCTACATCACCAAACTTGTCTCCAAACATATCCCAAACTGCCCTCTCCGCTCTTCTCAAGACCTCCTACTGTCAAGCTCTCTCGTTTCCTCCTCCCATGCTCGTCTCCAGGATTTCTCCAGAGCCTCTCCCATCCTCTGGAACTCGCTACCTCAACCTGTCCGGCTATCTCCTACTCTAGCTACCTTCAGGCGATCCCTGAAAACTCATCTCTTCAGGGAAGCCTATCACGTCTCCAACTAAACTTTTACCACTTCCATCAGCTCATTCCCCACAGTTACAACCTTTTGTACCACCTCCCCCACCCTATTAGATTGTAAGCTCTTCTGAACAGGGCCCTCTTAATCCTCTTGTATTTTATTGTATTATAACTGTATTGTCTCCCTTTTATATTGTAAAGCACTGCGTAAACTGTTGGCGCTATATAAATCCTGTAATAATAATAATAATAATAATGATAACCATAAGGCTGTCTGAAAGATACATTTTTCAGTATCTCAAAGAGAGGAATTATGTATTCCTATGCAAGAAAATACTTTCTGGGGACACTCCTGTGTCCCCATGTCTCCTACAAACACAAAGCAGCATGCATCACTGAGGTTTAGCTAGTGTCGTTTATAACAGGTTGTATTAGCTACAAGTAATAACATCAAGATCTCTTTGGACCAATTTTTTGGCATCTTCTGTTTTGAATTCTTGTCTTTTTGTTCCCCACAGCAATGTGACAGTATATGCTAAGTGAACAATGCACACTGTGTAAACAGAACAAAAACATTTAGTTGACGTACTGCACATTTTAAAGATTATATCAGCATTGTTCATAAATTGAAGAAGGTGAAGGTGAAGGAATAAGAAACATTCAACTGAAAATAGAGGTAAAACTAGTTGATGTTTATATTTTAATAATTTCATAGCTTGATTTGACTATGGGCATACTTTATCTTTCCACTATCTACTGTACTCCTTTTAAGAGAGATATTAAAAAACATAACAGCTAAAAGACTGCATATGGCTGACAATGTGTTAGTTGGTTTTAGGAACATATGGTGTAAGAAACAGGGGCCAACAAAATGTTGCATGATGCTATACCCTTGAACAAATATACCATAAAAGCACTTGAGGACATATGTATTGTGGGAAACATTAGGAAGGTTATTTACTTTGGTGGTTTTTGAATAATAAATATCATTATTTACTATGGCAATTACCACATATGGATCAATGTAGAATAAAACATAATTTCGGTAAATAAGACTTATTTTCAAAATTGTTCGGCATATGGCTCATTTAAAAGGTTATCTGGCTTGTTTGGTGTATAATGTAAATGATAAATATAAAAAAATAGTAGAAGCAATATCATAACCAGAAAAAAAAACATTAAAGAGCGATATCCATTGGTTTATGCTTTATAGTATGTTTAAAGGGTTAGTTCGTCGTTACAATAAAACTTCCTTTTTCAGTTAAAGGGCATTTGTAAAATAAAACAAACTGTGCAGCTCCGGCTAAAAGTGAATAATGCCCTTGCTTTAAGTGCATTTGCATACCTCCGGAAGCCTTATTGGAATACTCCCAGGGAGTTGCTCGGACATTGCTAGTCATTACTGCTCACCTTAACAGGAGTGAGCTTTTCCTCTGATTCAAACCCCATCACATGCTCTTTCCCCTGATACAGTAGCTCTGAGCTCAGTGTTGGAGAGCTGACTACACTACTCCTATAACAGGCTGGTCACAGGGAGGTTACCAGGCTCTATTGCTTAACTTTAGAAGACAAAGGTAATTTCACCAGGCTGGCTGGCCTGTTTGTAAATCACAGAAAAGTGTGGGCAGAAATACAAATAATTTGACATATATAACAGCTCCCATGTACTACATGTATTTCATAAATGGATTTAGCTGCTTGCCCAGAGTTTAGATTTAGGTCTATATACTATAACCCTTGTTTTTATTATTACATTTTCATCATTGCTCCTCTTCTAAATGCAAACCATAATTTTAAATAATAATAGAATCATTATTATGGTGTTCTTTATGTTATTATGGTGAATTATGGTTATTATGGTGAATCAAAAGTTGACCATGAATGGAGGTCAGATGTGCCTCAGATTGGCATCTGAACAATGCAACAATGCAGTTCCTCCTGTCAGTGAGTTGGCAAAGAATGGAGCTCCTAGTGCACCCTCCTTTACATATAAATGCTATGCCAAGGGTATGTGCCCCTTTTCCCCCTCCTTGATATAAGTTTTTTTTTTGTTTGTTTTTTAAAAAAGGGACTGTTTGAATACTGCACAGACTCACTGCACATTATGCAAGCATTTGTAATTGGGCACTATGTTAGGGGAAGAAGGGAGAAATATATTATTCTGAAAAAAAATCCATTTATTATGTCACATGCACACCATGGAACTGTTTTTACTAAGCATTAATGGAAGACGGAAAGCCTTTGCAGGTGTTATATGTACTGTAACTAGAAACATAGAAGCATAGAAAAGTGACAGCAGAAAAAGACTGATTAGTCTATAGAGTCAAACAATGACGTCGCCCTGGGGCACGGGGACGACGTCAGTGTGTGACAAAACACATGTCAGGAGGAGTGGTGTGCTGACATCATCGCACTGTTTAGCTGAGAGGACGGGTGTTCGCGGTGGTGGTTTGAAGATAATTCAAGAGTCCACTGATGTTTTGCAACTTATGGACTATTTATTATTTATATATTGTTTTTACACCTTGGTGTGTTATAATCAAATTTGCATATATATATTTATAATCTTGTGTGATAGGCTTGTTTATCACAACATCAACCTCTAGCGCAGTTTCATTATAATTATTACATTCACACAACAGCTGGTAGCATTATAAAAACTGTTGAGTGGAAATAAGTCCTCACGGTTTGACGTGTTTCCTATTTCTGCTTCTTCAGAACAAATGAGGATAGCAATGAAAACTTACATGGTTGTGCACAGTGAGTATGCCCCCTGGGAGGGCACCAGAGTATCAACGAGGCAAGGGGGGTGGCAGTCAAAGTATCATCATGTGAGAGATACCAACAGAAAGGGGGGCAAGGAGACAGATGGTAAAATTCATACAAGAGACTCCCAAGGTGGATAACAAACTACCACGCCAGTCAGGGCAGATTAACAAACCATGGTATATAAATCTTCCTTGGGATTCAAGAGATGTGTGGGTTGCATATGAACACAGCTGTAGTGAGGGGACTCCACAATTGATTAGAGCCATGTAAACATCACACATCCCATGTTGGCTGAATAGATTGTAGTGCCAACGTCCAGTATCCCAGGGAGAACCGCCGACACTACATACTATTCAGCAAGTATGGGTTATCTTTTTCATAGACACTGTATAAACATTGTACACATTTGAGGCACTGAATGTTATCCTGTTTAAAATTAATTTTGAGTGGCAGGGAGTAGGCAATTATCAGACAGAAATATGAAATGAAAATGTTGTTCCTCAAATAATATATAAACATTTAACAGATTTGATGCACAGAAACACATCTTTTTTATTCCAAGAAAATTCTAGAAGCTGGGAGAAGTCAAAATTTCAGCCAAAAATAAATAGTTTTTCAAAGACACTGTTTCATTTGTATTCAATTCCATTGTTATATTTCAGATACTTAATTTATAAATCATACAGAACAGCTGAGCAAAATCTAATTATAAGAGCAATACAAATCATGATAAAGCTTGCATGAATGTCAGAACATTTTCAAAACTAAAGAGAACAATGCAGAAACATAGGGGGTCACTTACTAAGATGAATGCGCTGCGCCGGTTCATACCTTAATTGGTGCGCCAGATAAATCATTAATTGAGCATGTGAACCGGCACACGCATAAACGCAACAGCAATAATAATATGCCATTGATAATAGTGCACTCCGTCTCATTAAGAGTCCATTCACACAGGGGCAACACGACTTCCAGTGCGACTTTGGGAGGCAACTTGGACACAACTTGAGTATTAATCACAGCGGGACTTGGGGCGACTTCAACGCGACTTGGGGCGACATTTTAAATTAAAAAAACGGCATGGGTTCCCCTCCAAGAGCATACCAGGCCCTTCAGGTCTGGTATGGATATTAACCAGACCTGAACCCTGCGCCAAAAAAAAATGGCGTGGAGGTCCCCCTCAAAATCCATACCAGACCCTTATCCGAGCACGCAACCTGGCAGGCCGCAGGAAAAGAGGGGGGACGAGAGAGCACCCCCCTCCTGAACCGTACCAGGCCATATGCCCTCAACATTGGGAGGGTGCTTTGGGGGGGTCTGCGGGTGGGGGGCTTATTGGAATCTGGAAGCCCCCTTTAACAAGGGTACCCCCAGATCCCGCCCCCCGTGTGAAATGGTAAGGGGGTACAAAAGTACCCCTACCATTTCACAAAAAAGTGTAAAAAAAAAAAAAAATGACGAGAGCAAGTTTTTGACAATTCCTTTATTTAAAGTCTTCTTCTTTCCATCTTTTTCGGGTCTTCTTCCTTCCTTCATCCTTCGGTTTCTTCCTCCATCTTCTTCTTCCTCTGCGTCTTCCTCCGATCCTCTGCTTCTTTCTCTGGTGTTCTCGTCCGGCATCTTCCTCCACGGCGTCTTCTTCCCTGCTTCGTTCTTGGGTCGCTCCGCATTAATGGGAGGCTCCCGCTGTGTGACGCTTCTCTTCTTCTGACAGTTCTTATATAATGGAGGGCGGGGCCACCCGGTGACCCCGCCCCCCTCTGACGCACGGTTCCATTATATAAGTGTCAGAAGAAGAGAAGCGTCATACAGAGGGAGCCTCCCATTGATGCGAAGCAGGGAAGAAGAGACGCTGTGGAGGAAGATGCCAGAGGAGAACACCGGAGCAAGAAGCAGAGGATCGGAGGAACAGCAGAGGAAGAAGAAGATGGAGGAAGAAACCGAAGGATGAAAGAAGGAAGAAGACCCGAAGAAGATGGAAAGAAGAAGACTTTAAATAAAGGAATTGTCAAAAACTGGCTCTTGTCACTTTTCAAAATGTTTACACTTTTTTTGTGAAATGGTAGGGGTACTAGTAATCACAGCTGTTATGAATGTAACCCATTCATGACAGTTCAAAACATTGCTGATACAGTGATCATCACTTTTACAACAATCAAAAAAAAAAAAAACCCTGATCCCCCCCCCCCCCCCCCCCCCCCCCAGAATATTACAGTGTCATTATGGTGACACTGTACTACTCTGATAAAAATACAGTATGTACAAAAAAAATTACAAAAAAAAAGAAAAGAATGTAAAAAAAATACTGGACTTTTTTTTTTTAAATACGTTTACCAGTCATTTTCCTTGATCACCGCCACACCAGTCATATGATGACGCTGTATTGCACTGATGACACTATGAGAAAAAGATAAATTGTTAAAAAGAAACAAAGTTTATATAATTTCTTAATTTTCCCCAAAATTTTGACAAATTACAACTTCAAAAAACTCACCATGCCTCTTACTAAATGCCTCAGTAGCGTATCATCCATGGGTGGGTGCAAGGTGTTCACTGCACATGGGCCCCGGAAGGGGGGGAGACCCACACTGCACCCATGGATGAGATATGTGTCAGGTGCAGGGATGGACTGGGCCCAGTAGGTGAAGTTTGACAGTTGAGGGTGATTGGTGAGACAGTGGGGGCAGTTACAAGCACCGACCTCCCTGTATGGCTTTCAATGAAGCAGCTGAAAGACGCTTCTCCTCCTCTCCCTCCTGTAGATTTCAGCTAGTTTTAAGCCATTAAGAGGTTAAGCCATTGCATGTTGATTTGAATAAAGTGTTTAAATTTGGGCCTGTGGTGTCAGGAGACAGAAGAGAGAGGTCTGACATAAGGGGGTCATCCCTCTGCTCTCTTCCTGCCTGGACTCATAGAGTTGACCTGAGTAAAGGTAACCAATCTGATTTAAAGTGTTATATTGTGCATTATTTACCATTTAAGGGAGCCTCTGCTCTTGGGGACATTCTCAGGTTTGGAATCCCCTGAAAGCAGCTTGAATATAGGATTGAGAGCTATATTGCTCTTAAATCTCAGTTATTGCTCGCTAGTTGATTACTTGAATATATACTGTCACTGTGTAAATATGTGTCCCTCGCGCTACTTGGAGTACTTCAGATAGTCTAAGAATAGGTAAATAGTAGTGCTGTGTGGCAAAATGTGTCGTGTTCACAAATACACAATTAAGGATATATATATAAAAGAATTTCGCGCAATAATAGCTAAAAAAATATATATAAATATAAAGTGCAATATGAATGGTGACCAGTAGTAGGCGCTGGTGCTAATGAGAGGTGATTGCTGATACGTAAAAGTACATAACATTCATATGTGACTGATGATCAATAAATAGATAAATAAAATGAATAAACTAGTAAATGCACGTGTAAGTAACTAATAATAAATATCGCAAATGGTATGCCAAATATTTAAAGTGTCAAGTGCAAAAAAGCCTGAATGGTTTCAGTAATAACCAATGTGCATAAGATAGTATGCATAGGACAATAAACCAATAAATTAATATATAAAATGGTGTACATCCGTGACTGGTGAAACACAATTAAAATAGATAAATATTGATATAAAGGAAAAATAGAATAACATAAAATAACAATTGTGAGTAAGTGATTGAGTGATTCCAAAAAATGATAAAAATAAAGATAATAAGTTCATGTAGTCCCAGAAAGGATAAAAATATATAAAAATATGTATATAAAGCAGGGTCCAAATTGATGCGTCAGATCCTAATAGTGAAGTGGTGTGGGATCAGGCACAACCATCTTATGGATCATACACTATAGATTTAGTAGTGTCAGTTCATCCAAATGATCAACACTTTCTGGATAATATTTAGACAGCGGTAGAAACTTGGTCCTGGTTTTCATATATTGTATCCAATCACTGGTCTCCCAGAACTCTCACCTTAAAGATGATATAATAAAGCCTTTCAGGGGTATCCTATTGTCCCCAGATGAAGACACGTGACGTGTCGTAACGCGTAGGGAGTGGCCGTAGGCAGAGAAGCACACAAGGAGACGTGAGAAGGCGCTTAGAACGCCTGAGAGCACTTTTAACCCTTTTATGCCTGTTTTTATTTCACTTGATGTAAGAGTCCACCTTATTACTTAAATAAACACTACTTATGATTATTTAAACTACTACACTAGTGGAGGCTTCCCCCCTTTTTTCTTTCCCTGGCGCTGTGTCATTGTGACACTGAGCATTGCAGGATTAAAGGTTTTAAACGCCCTTAAAGGAGAAGTACACTACTCTTACAACGTTTGCTGAACATCTGTATCCAAACCACCTGGGGCAATAGGATACCCCTGAAAGGCTTTATTATATCATCTTTAAGGTGAGAGTTCTGGGAGACCAGTGATTGGATACAATATATGAAAACCAGGACCAAGTTTCTACCGCTGTCTAAATATTATCCAGAAAGTGTTGATCATTTGGATGAACTGACACTACTAAATCTATAGTGTATGATCCATAAGATGGTTGTGCCTGATCCCACACCACTTCACTATTAGGATCTGACGCATCAATTTGGACCCTGCTTTATATATATATTTTTATATATTTTTATCCTTTCTGGGACTACATGAACTTATTATCTTTATTTTTATCATTTTTTGGAATCACTCAATCACTTACTCACAATTGTTATTTTATGTTATTCTATTTTTCCTTTATATCAATATTTATCTATTTTAATTGTGTTTCACCAGTCACGGATGTACACCATTTTATATATTAATTTATTGGTTTATTGTCCTATGCATACTATCTTATGCACATTGGTTATTACTGAAACCATTCAGGCTTTTTTGCACTTGACATTTTAAATATTTGGCATACCATTTGCGATATTTATTATTAGTCACTTACACGTGCATTTACTAGTTTATTCATTTTATTTATCTATTTATTGATCATCAGTCACATATGAATGTTATGTACTTTTACGTATCAACAATCACCTCTCATTAGCACCAGCGCCTACTACTGGTCACCATTCATATTGCACTTTATATTTATATATATTTTTTTAGCTATTATTGCGCGAAATTCTTTTATATATATATACTGTCACTGTCTGTTATTCTTCCACAAGAGAGACCAGGCCCATGCAGCATGGAGCTGTGAAACTTCCAGTACTTGGCTGGTGTGAACTCACTAAAAAGTGCTACTACTACTGTGTTAAGTTCCCTAATAACTAACTATCTATCTATCGATCTACAGTGGTGTGAAAAAGTGTTTGCCCCCTTCCTCATTTCCTGTTCCTTTGCATGTTTGTCACACTTAAGTGTTTCGGAACATCAAACCAATTTAAACAATAGTCAAGGACAACACAAGTAAAAACAAAATGCAATTTGTAAATGAAGGTGTTTATTATTAAAGGTGAAAAAAAATCCAAACCATCATGGCCCTGTGTGAAAAAGTGATTGCCCCCTAAACCTAATAACTGGTTGGGCCACCCTTAGCAGCAACAACTGCAACCAAGCGTTTGCGATAACGTGCAATGAGGCTTTTACAGCGTCCTGGAGGAATTTTGGCCCACTCATCTTTGCAGAATTGTCCTAATTCAGTTACATTAGAGGGTTTTCGAGCATGAACGGCCTTTTTAAGGTCATACCACAACATCTCAATAGGATTCAGGTCAGGACTTTGGCTAGGCCACTCCAAAGTCTTCATTTTGTTTTTCTTCAGCCATTCGGTGGTGGACTTGCTGGTGTGTTTAGGATCACTGTCCTGCTGCAGAACCCAAGTTCGTTTCAGCTTGAGTACACGAACAGATGGTCGGACATTCTCCTTCAGGATCTCTTGGTAGACAGCAGAATTCATAGTTCCTTTTATCACGGCAAGTCTTCCAGGTCCTGAAGCAGCAAAACAGCCCCAGACCATCACACTACCACCACCATATTTTACTGTTGGTATAATGTTCTTTTTTGAAATGCAGTGTTCCTTCTACGCCAGATATACTTGGACACACACCTTCCAAAGAGTTCCACTTTTGTCTCATCGGTCCACAGAATGTTGTCCCAAAAGTCTTGGGGATCATCCAGATGTGTTGTGGAGAAATTGAGACGAGCTTTGATGTTCTTTTTGCTCAGCAGTGGTTTTCTCCTTGGAACTCTGCCATGCAGGCCATTTTTGCCCAGTCTTTTCCTGATGGTGGAGGCATGAACGCTGACCTTAACTGAGGCAAGTGAGGCCTGCAGTTCCTTGGATGTTGTTGTGGGGTCTTTTGTGACCTCTTGGATGAGTCGTCGCTGCGCTCTTGGGGTAATTTTGGGCGGCCGGCCACTCCTGGGAAGGTTCACCACTGTTCCATGTCTTTGCCATTTGTGGATAATGGCTCTCACTGTGGTTCGCTGGATTCCCAAAGCTTTGGAAATGGCTTTATAACCCTTTCCAGACTGATAGATCTCAATTACTTTCTTTCTCAATTGTTCCTGAATTTCTTTGGGTCTCGGCATGATGTGTAGCTTTTAAGGATCTTCTGGTGGACCTTACTGTGTCAAGCAGCTCCTATTTAAGTGATGCCTTGATTGTGAACAGGTGTGGCAATAATCAGGCCTGGGTGTGGCTAGAGAAATTGAACTCAGGTGTGGACAACCACAGTTATAGTATGTTTTAACAAGGGGGGCAATCACTTTTTCACACAGGGCCATGATGGTTTGGATTTTTTTTCACCTTTAATAATAAACACCTTCATTTACAAATTGCATTTTGTGTTTACTTGTGTTGTCCTTGACTATTGTTTAAATTGGTTTGATGTTCCGAAACACTTAAGTGTGACAAACATGCAAAGGAACAGGAAATGAGGAAGGGGGCAAACACTTTTTCACACCACTGTATCTATCTATCTATCTATGTATCCACACACACATAGGAGAATATATAATTCTAAATATATATATATATATATATATATATATATATATATATATATATATATATATATATATATATATATATATATATATATATATATTTATATATAAATACATTGGGCTAAAAAAAAAACGTAAACTTTAAGCTTGAGGATTTTACCTTAAATGAACCCACAAAACACTCTATATAAATATGTTAGCAAATACTGTAGATTCATTTCTAATTGAGCAGGATGATAGATGGAATTTTCAGTGTAGTACATATGGTGAGGATTATTTGCCTTTTGTTGAAATCAGTCACCATATTTAACAGTTCAATTGAATGGATTACTTTGTACACACAGCACTGAAGTTTAGTTACAGATTAGTCTCTTCGTAATGAAAAGAAAGATTAACAACTACGTATTAACAATCTACACTTGTAGACATTCTGTCTTTGAAGATTACTGTATTCATAGACAAAATATATCAAGGATATTTGTTTTAATGCTACAAAACATGACATAAACTGTAATGTGGATCTGAACCCAAAAAACGAAGATTCGCCATGTTAGTGAATTTATAAAATCTAGAAACGTTGAACCTAAGTAATACCCCGAAAAATTACCATTTGTCTTAAATGCCTCCTGAAAAATAGCAAGATTATTATTCTTATGCCTTTAAAATAGGGGTGTGCAAATGTGCCCTTGTTTGTATTGTGGGGTGTTCATTGAATCCTGTGTAATGTCAGAAAATTCCAAACATAAAATTGAACACCATTAAAGTCTAGTATAGCTTGATAAACTATTCTGGATATTTTCAAGACTAATAGGCAAGGAACTGTCAAAAGGCACATGGTAAGCTAGGCACTGCCATGGGGGAAATAAACCAATCCTTTCAATTACATGCTTGAGGGATGCCTTTAAGATGTATGTGGTTTTACAGAAGAGTATGACTTTCAAGGACAGCATCAGGGACACCATATTCTGCCATCAGATATTCTGAACCTGTAGTTGATTTCTGTTACATTATAACTCAGCTTAAATATAGCTGCAGCAGCAATGGGCACGACATGAGTGGCAAAAGTGGCAGCAACAACAGATCTAACACCTATAGGAAAGTATACTCTCAAAAAAATAAATAAAGCCCTTACAATTGTACAAATAAGCCAGTGGAAAAAACGTGTCTTAGTATAATCTGTGAGCTTCTTTTTTTTTTGCAGTACCACACTGTATTGTCTTAAAAGTTTAATAAAACGCAAAAAAAAAAAAAAAGTGCACAAAACTACAACTCCCTCCTCCCATCCATCACCAAGAAAATGGTAAAAATTATAGGAGACAGTTTGGGACAAGTTCTTTATTTAAAAATACCAAAAAATGTCCCGCGATGTCCATCCATCTTCGATGACAGCGCTGATGACCTGAGAAGAAAAAACTGAAAAACTCTGCCTCCGTGGGAGGCTCCCGCCGACCCATACACATAGGAGGGGCTGGGATCTGGGGGTCCCCTTGTTAAAGGGGGCTTCCAGATTCTAATAAGCCCTCCGCCCACAGACCCCCACAACCACCGGGCAAGGGTTGTGGGGAAGAGGCCCTTGTCCCCATCAAAATGGGGACAAAGTGTTTTGGGGGACCCCAAAACACCCTCCCCATGTTGAGGGCATGTGGCCTGGTATGGTTCGGGGGGGGCGCGCTCACATCCCCCCTTTTCCTGCGGTGTGCCAGGTTGCGTGCACGGATAAGGGTCTGGTATGGATTTTAGGGGGGACACCCATGACATTTTCTTATTTTGGCATGGGGTTCCCCTTAAAATCCGTAAAATTACAGCCGTGCAGTTTTAAATAAAAATGTTTCCTTTAGAAATGTAATTTTGCTGTGTTACTGTTCTAAACACGGGAAAGATGCGCTACTTTACAGGCATACTAAGGACACCCCCCAGGTACGATATTTAAAGGAATATTTTATTTTTATTATTTGACTTTAAGCATTAATAAAATCACTGCTCCTGAGAAATGTCAGTTTTAAAACTTTTTTTGCATTTTGATTTTTCATGTTCATGTCCCACAGACTTTAACGGTGTTCGCACAATTTGTTTGCCTGTTCACAAGTTCTGGTGCAAACCGAACCGGGGGGGTGTTTGGCCTCATCCCTATATATATATATATATAGGGATGAGCCGAACACCCCCCGTTTGGTTTGCACCAGAACTTGCGAACAGGAAAAAAATTTGTGCGAGCACCGTTAAAGTTTATATGCACACACACACACACACACACTGTATATACAGTATATATATATCAACATTATCAGACCCCTAAAATTCTTCGAATTTTCCTCCTCTTGACCCCTATGGAGGGGGTCACTACCATATCTTCTCTGCCTATTATGATACCAGAGGGTCCACAGTACTACTTCACTGCTAAGTGGAGTAAAGCTCTTCTTAGGCCCCTTTCACACCTAGGCGTTTTTCATGCGGTGCAGCGCTAAAAATAGCGCCTGTTCACCGCATGAAAAAATCCTGCCCCTTTAACTCCAGTGTGAAAGCCGTCGGGCTTTCACACTGGAGCGGTGCGCTAGCAGGATGACAAAAAAAGTCCTGCTAGCAGCATCTTTGGAGCGGGATAGGAGCGGTGTGTTCACCGCTCCTATACCGCTCCTTCCCATTGAATAGAATGGGACACCGCGGTGAAACCGCGGTAATACCGCCGCAAAGCGCCGCTACGGCGGCGCTCTGCGGGGGGTGTTTAACCCCTTTTCGGCCGCTCGCGGGGGTTAAAACCGCACCGCGAGCGGCCGAATACCGCGGTTAAAACGACGGTAAAGCAGCGCTAAATATAGCGCTGCTTTACCGTCACCGCGGCTCCCCGCCCCAGTGTGAAAGGGGCCTTAGGGTGTATGTGGATACATATCTTTACTCATTCGCATCACCCATCTCGGCATCACATGAATCTGCTAATCTGACTATCTGATAACACTAACTCTTCCTTGGGGTTATCTTCCTCAGTTCTAACTGCCATTGTAGTAATCTTTTGTATTTCACATTCAACACACCTGAAAAACAAATAAACAAGCAATCCTATGACAATGATTCCTATGAGTCATATAAATATAAAATAATTTGATGAATCCATGAATATTGACCATCTCTAAACAAAGTGTAATCTGGGTTTGTCATACTCTCTATCATATTTGCCACATTGTATACCTTTTTTTTGTTCCTTTTTAAACAAGGGGATATCCCAAAGGCCTTAGGTTATATTTAGCATAAGATGTATTTTTACAATAATAGAACATTTGTGGTATTACTAGACAAACTGGTATTTGGAAAACAGGAAAACTGCGCTCGTGAGTAACTAAACGTGTAAAAAGCAGCACCACTGATGTGAGATATAATCACATAGACAAGAAAATAAAAACATGTGTTGCGCTTGAAAATAATAAATGAAAAATACAAAAAACAAATCAGTCTGTGCGTCTTCAAAACAGCACCAATGAAATGCCTTCACATGAATCTGTGCAGAAGTTCTTATTCACTCAGCTCCTCCACCACGTGAATAAACCACCACCATAAGTTAGGATGTACTCTTTCCAAAGAGTGTTGACCACCATCCACAGTTGTTCCTTAGCATACAAAGAGCAGGAGGGATCATCCAACTGTCACATGGATTACCCAGGCATCGTTTCCTGTTTTCATGTTTGGATTGAGCCCGTTGTTTTGGCTGAAAACGTTTTTGCTTTCAATGTTTGGCATGTCAGTGCATTACTTGAATAAAACCAAATTTTAAGGATTTATACTATGTGGCGTTTATCTCTTTGCTGACACTTTCCACTGGTTACCACGATCTGAGACCAGAGGAGTATCGTTCAGGGACAAAACAACATATTATTTTAGAAAGGATTTTCCTTGCTGTTGTCTTGGCATTTGCTTTAAATTGCGGCCAGGCTTCTATCCAGCCCGAAAACATGTCTATGCACACCAAAACATATTGGTATTGGCCTGATTTGGGCAATTGGATGTAATCGATCTGAAGTCTTTGGAAAGGGAAAAGTGGCTTGGCCAAATGTCTTTGTGTTACTCTGGTCAGTTTTCCTGGGTTATTTTTAGCACAAATTATGCATCCCTCAACCAAGTCTTGACATGCGTTTCTGGAGTATTGAATAAACCAACCAGCCTTTTTAATGTTTGAGGTGGGATACATATTGCATTTTCCTTGTACAAGAGCCGTCCCTTTCCATGATTTCATTCCAATCATCAGGTGCAGATTCTTGCAATTTCTTAATCAGTTCTTTCACTTTCTGTATTTGTTCTCTTCTTTCCTCCAATCTTTTATGGGCTTCTTCTTCTTCCTTTGAAAAATAATTCGGGTCATGATCACTTCCATTGATGTTTCAGCGGTCTTCCTGGCAGGATGATCAGCCAGCTGGTTCCCTTTTTCTTCCATGGTTTGTCCTCCAATATGTGCCTTAACCTTCAGGATGGCTATTTCCTTTGGGAGGTTGACTGCTTCAAAAAGTTCTTGAACATATTTTCAGTTTTGAATTGGTTCTCCTGCAGCAATTGAATCCTCTGTTCTTCCATGTGGGTCCATAATCATGGACTACTCAGAGAGCATACCTGCTATCAGTCTAGATGTTGGCTGTTTGATCTTTTGCGGCCTCACAGGCCCTGGTGAGGCTGCCACTTTGGCAACCTGTGCTGAAAGTGATGAAGTGAGTAGTTGGGTCTCAATCACTTCCTCCAATGTTGTCACTGCATATACCGTTCTTGGGACTCCATCAGGTGTGAACCGTCAAAAAATAGGATCAGATCAGGATTTAAGAGGAGTGTCCTTTACTGGGGAGATTTGCTACATTTCTTCTTTAAGTTTTAAGCAGTTGTGGTCACCCTCCTCTTTGAGGTCTTCTTTCCTCTCTGGGAGAAAGCTGGCAGGATTGATTGTAGTACATCTTTTCACTTCTATTTCTCCTGATTCAAGCATGATTGCTGCATATATGCTCAGCCTTGAATCCTAGTGTTACATAGCAAAAACTAACCATTTTAACTAGGATCTTATGTCTAAAACAACACCATAATTAAACACTTCCTTTTCCATACAAAGTTTTTCACATCACCTACTTTTGAAATCACATGAAACAGTATATTACTAATTTCTTAGATGTTCAGAACTCTCCGTCTTCACAGACAGGTACAATCTTTTAAGGGAATATCTGCAAACCTCCTGTTTCTCTCTTACACAAACACACAACGTTAGACTGGAATGGGGGGGGATGTCTCTTCATCTCCCACCTCTCCTACGCAGAGACACACAAACGTGAAGGGAGGAGGTGAGGAATCTGCAGAATCATAAGCATGCTCTCTCATCAGTATTTTACAAATCATCCATACTTAGCATGATCTTTCTGCTTCAACCATCTCTGACAGGTTTCGTTTACATATCTTTCCATTTCTTAAACATTTAGAAAACACTTGCATTGCCTGGTCTAATTTCTCTTTGCTAGGCCCATCAGTATTATGCATACTTTAAAAAATCCAATACTGTACACATTTAATTCTCTTAATCAACTCTGTCAGTCTGCCATGGAAGTTAACATACACAGAGACCCAAGTTGAGACATCGTAAACTCCTTGTGCTGGTATTGAATCTGGTCTATTTTTAGTCTCTCATAAATCTATTGACACCCCAAGCATAAAAACAAAAACATCAATAATGACTATTATTATCGACTCTATTATTTGAAGTAGAGGAGTTGTTTGGGTCAAACTGTGTAACATTAACATTACTCTGGTTTACACAAATTTTTATCTTAATCTCACTATCTCATCAACAGCAAGGACTCCTTCAACCAATGGACCCCAGACACTGATTAACTTTCACAATCCAAGGAGCAATAACTCTGCACCCTTGCGTGAACCTCTGAGAACCACAAACAGGGAATCTGATGCCCTGAAAGTTGGGGTAGCATGGATATACATCTTCAGTGTCTCCCCGACAGCTAAAGGACTTTTTGTCCATCCTCCAAATGAAAAGTAGGCACACGATTTCTTGACTTAGATGGAATGTTGAGGCAACTTTTGGAATAAAATCCAGCATCGGGAGCAGAAAAACGCTGTCCGCCAGGAAGGACTTCCTGTATAGGGTTCTTTATACCCTGAAGCCTCCAACACAAAAACCGTCCTATGTAATGTCATTGTCCTTTTTCCCCTCTAGTTTTTTCTTAAAAATTCCCTTGTTTTTAATTCGAATTTTAAAGCCCTGTTTTTGCATTTGCAACAACTAATCCAGTGTCTCTGCAACCATGTTAGAATATGTTCGTGATAGATTGCTCTTCACTTTAACCGCTAGATGGCGCAGAATTACAGAGCACATAAAAAGGCTGTATGCAGCCCCAGTCCCCTAAGCTTGAAGAAGGAGCGCGCCTGTCTGTTTACCTACAGTGCGCATGCTCCGAAACGTCGTCGCTATTGGCTGTGACGTCATCGCGCTTGACGCCTGATTTCCACTGCAGACCTGAGCCAAGCCTCGGTCCCAGTGTATACCACCAGAACCAGGAAATCCTGCCGGTTGGGACTCCATGCCTGGAGGACAACATCTACAGGCGTTACAACACTAACTGACGCCATAGAGAATTTATGTGCCAATCACCCGTTGTTTATATGTAAGTGGATGTATGCACCTTCTGTGTTACAATAAATGCAACAGTTTTTAATCTGGTGGCGCCTCTCTTGTTCTCTTTTTTACATGTAACTTTGGAGTTTGCTCTCAACTTCCCCTCTGGAGGCTTGCCCTGGACTATGGACTTGTTTTGATAAAAACACATTAAGGTTTTTCTTTCACTTGCTCCTTATATCAGTTTTATAATACCAGAGACCAGCAGAGGAGCTTCCTGATAAACAATGTATTTAGCATGTGAACACAGGAACCACATCCTGGGATGGACAGCCCGAACCTTATATGAGCTAGGTAGGAGACATGCCAATTTCCTGGAAATTACTCCTTTAGAGTGTACTGACCACATGCTTAATGAATGTCACAACTTGTTAGGTGTTGTCGTCATCTTTAGCCTTGGTTTCTGGAACAAGTTATGTTTATGTTATGTTTATCCGTATATATTCTCTATGGAAGAGTCTGAAGAGGATTGTTTGCCTGGGATAGCTTGGAGACTGCTCAGTAACCCTTTCACAGGGTTAGTGGACACACTTCTTTATAGTGTATTGACCACAGGCTTAATGAATGTGACAACCTGTTAGATGTAGTCATCTTTATCCTTGGTTGCTTGAACAAGGCAGCATTCTTGCAGTCATGTTAGTCCATATCTTCTCTTTAGAAAAGTCTGAAGAGGACTGCTCGGTAGCCATTTTCATGGGGTGAGTGGAAACACTCCTTTAGCGTGTATTGCCCACATACAGGGATGAGTGGCACAAGCTCAGTTTAAGCGGTGCATGATGCCTGCCATTCCGGAGGGACTTAATGGCAAGAGCCCATAGTTCGCTTCCCATACACCTGAAAGAAAAACTCTTACCTGTAAAACTCGTACCTTCTTTACAACGACTGGCTTCTAGGACGAGGTGACACTCATGGCTTTGCAGCAAACCGGCAGCAGGAAATACGGTACAAGGAGGTAACAGTACACAGTTTTACTGCTTGCTGCACAAGGACTTGTCTTAGTAAAAATCAGTCCCTGACAAGCAGGAATACTGAGCAAGTCTAAAGAAGAACTCCACATTAGGAATAACATACAACATTTGCAATGCTACCCAAGTCACCTGGTAACTAAAGATAACTAAGAGGTTTAAAAGTTACCCATCTACTTCAAAGTACAGCCCTGCAGACTAAAAAAGCAGTACAAAAACAAATTCAATGCAGTAGGAATTAGTGTGTTGGTTAGTTGGGAATAACCCTCTAATGCCGCGTACACACGACCCGACTTTTCAACCCCAAAGGTCTGACGGAACGAATTTGCCGGACAATTCGATTGTGTGTGGGCTCCATCGGACCTTTGCTGTCCAAAAATCAGACGGACTTTAGAAATAGAAGATGTTTTAAATTTTTCCGCCGGAAAACCAGTTCCTATCGAGAAATCCACTCGTCTGTATGCTAGTGCTAGTATGCTAGTACGACGATAAATCGTAATAAAATCAGGCAGAGTTACCTGCCAGATAGCTGCAACCATGGTGTCACCTCTGGGAACAGCTGTGCATTTAGCGTGGCATTAATCCCAATGCCAGCCATAACACCCACTCAAGAAGCCTATTTAAGGGTCCGTACAGCGGGGTCTGCACCTGGGGAGCAACAGGTGGATGGCCATAAGTTTATTGCAGCCAGGTAAAGGATTTGCTTGGTCCTACTAGGTGAGAAGAAAAAGAAAGGAACGCTGGCGACAAATTTATGAGTTAGGTCCTGCAGGTGGGGGTATGGGCGGATCATACCCAATAGTAGGCTGACATGGAGCTGTCAGGAAAAAGGTATGCTGTCGATAAATTACCTGATGCTGCTTTTTATTTTATTGAAGACTGAAAATCATAGTTAGAGCACTTTGGGATGAAGTAATCAAATGAACGTTGTGCCCTTTAATGAACTCACTTACCACATGTTGCATATTTGCACCAAAGTTTTATTTATTAATTTTAAGCACTATTTTTGCACAGTATGAATATGCCATTTTAAAAGTTCAACATTTCTAAAGACGCTTTTTGACATTTTTCAAGGCTGCTTATGTAATAAGTTGAAAAAGTTTGTTTATCTCATGAATTGGGGTTTTAGTCAATCCCCAGAGTTTAGGGAAAACCTGCAGAACTCAGGAAAAAAAAGTTGGCTGGGAGCAGCCTAGCAGTAACACATCCTAAATTCATTTTGAGACACAACTTAATAGGGCAAGGTTGCTACACTCTCACCCTCTTCAAAAAATGACCTTGTCCTCGTCAGTAACAATTCTCTTGCTCCCACAAGCTGGTAGGGGCTGTTCTGCATTAGATAGAAAGAGGCTGGGGAAATTTAACTAGGAATAACTGCTAATAGATCCTTTTAACAAATGTGTGTCCTCTCATTTGTACTCCCTCTACTCTCCAGAAAAAATATTGTTACATTTGATATTCCTTACGGCAAGTACAATGAAGCAGTTTTGAATGAATGAATGACTTGTATAGCGCTGCAACTGCAAACTGAATCGCCTCAAGGGGCTTGATCCGTCCTGTGCTTCCTGCTTCTTAGAAGAGGTGGGTCTTGAGTTTTTTTCTGAAGGGTTTCATATAGTAATAAAGAGAGAACTTTCTCTGACCTTCTCGTTAGCATAGGGCTCAGAGTAAAGAGATGTGTACCCTGGCTTTCCCTACACCATAGGTCATCTAACATAGAGCAGCCAGGCATTTCTGAGATCTCTGAGAAGTAATTGACAGGTGCATTTGACTTGCTTGAAGCAGATTTTGCTTTCACATTGACATGTATGGGAAGTAAGGTTGCCACCTGTACGGGAACGTCATGGCGGATACACCTTAAAATATCATATTTTTAATTTAGACTTTTAAAGTCTGAGTCAGCACTCCCAAAAGAGCACTTCCCCTCCCAACAGAATTAGGTAACTAAGTTATACAACCCAAAAAGCTAAAAATCAAGATACAGAATCCTGTATTGAAGCTGTATAAAAATAGACACTACACAAAACCAGCTGACAAGGAATGAAATTTTGTGTTTCCAAATCCAAGTTACAAAGCTTTCAATTAAAGAGAAGAGGTTGACAAATAAACACATTCTATCAAAAGGGAAATTTATATCCTTAAAGTGGTTGTATACCCTCCATTACAACTTGCACCTACAGGTAAGCCTAGATTAAGGCTCACCTGTAGGTACAAGAAATATCTCCTAAACCTACACGGTTTAGGAGATATTTGCCTAAAAGGTTTACAACGTTGTCTACAGCGCATGCGCGCCATAGACAACGGTACATTCACAGGGTTAATCCCCATTCACAAATCCGGCTTGCCAGATTTGAAGCCTCCCGCATGCATGCGCGGAGCGACGTCTTCGCTGCTCTGGTCAATCACAGCACCGGCAATGTGATTGGCCGGAGCGGCGATACCCAGATACGGGTATCTGTGGAGAGATGGCTGCGGCTAGAGGGGGAGACGAGGATGGCTTCTGGGGCCCTGATCTAAGGTAAGTGATGCATAATGAGCTAGTATGCTAGTCATACTAGCTCATTATGGCTTTGTCTTGCAGGTGGTTTAAAAAAACAAAAAACGGGTTTACTACCACTTTAAGTCAACCCCAATGTGGACTCAAGCTGTATTTCAGACAATGGTGAAGATACGAAGTTAATGGTTACACCAAAAAGACAAATAAGACACCAATATCAGAATATTAAATAATGGAAATGTGTCTGAAATGTTCAAGGTTCATTTTAGACTCTGTGAGAAAACACTGGAAACCTGTATACATGTGACATTGTCAATATATGTGATCCTAAAAGTAAAAATATATAATTTAATATAGTACAAATGAAAAATTGTGTTTAAATTCCCATCATGGTGGTAATACCCATATTACATGTGTTGTCTCAAGACAAATAGGTTTGCATAGGAGAGACAGGCATGCAGTTGTTCATATAAATATCCATTGTGTGTGATTCTAATTGATCATATCTATACTAATGTTTATATTTTGTACCAATTACTGGGGATCCCTAAACAGTATAGACATATATTCATATCCCCAAAATATAGATAAATACTCATTATAAAAGAAAACACATTCCTTATTTTAACAAAATAAGTTTAGAAAACATTTTCTGTCCTCAGACACCCCCCCAGTGGCTGAAGATGATATTACCTAAAATTTTTCAGGTAAATCATTAGAATTCCCCAACCAATGGAGAATGAGCCAAATCTTCTGGGCTGAGCTTATGATAATTTTATGAGCTTATTGTCCCAAAATGGTATACAGGTTGTGAGGGCCATAAGGAAGGGATCACAGACCCATACACCAGATGCACCCCTAGATGATCAAGAAGTCTGCTGATATTCAACCATTCCCCATCTTGCTGAACCTTGTGACTGGAACCACTCAATGTGCTTAGATATTGGCTGACATCTTCCCCTTTTAAGCTGGTTGGTAAGATACTGATCACACAGATTCTATTTCATCTTCTCTCTAAAAAAATGTAGGGATTATATTTTATAGTTTATGTATTGACATTTATTGACTGTCTAGGGCGTGCATTATTGTAACCATGTTTAGGGGAATTCAGACAAACATATTCACATCAATTTATAATTCTGTGGTCCCAGGGAGAGTTTTATTGCTCCATTTAACCGCTTCCCGACCGGCGCATGACGATGTACATCAGCAGAATGGCACAGACAGGCATATGGGCGTACAGGTACGTCCCTTTAAATTTTTCCGCTGTGCAATCCCGTGCGTGCCGTCGGCGGCGCACGTCGGTCGGGACCTCCGTGAGTCCGATCGCGGGTCCCACGGACTCGATCGCCACGGGGATACCCGCGATCATCTCACGGGGAGGAAGAACAGGGAGATGCTAAAGTAAACAAGCATCTCCCCGTTCTGCCTAGCAACAGTGTCACTGATCTCTGCTCCCTGTGATTGGAGCAGAGATCAGTGATGTGTACAACACAGCCACGCCCCCCACAGTTAGCAACACGCCTCTAGGACACACTTAACCTCTACACGGCCACCTAGTGGTTAACCCCTTTATTGCCAGTGTCATTTACACAGGAATCAGTGCATTTGTATAGCACTGATTGCTGTATAAATGACAATGGTCCCAAAAATGTGTCAAAAATGTCCGATGTGTCCGCCATAATGTCGCAGTCGAAATAAAAATCACTGATCGTCGCCATTACTAGTAAAAAAAAAAATGACATAAAACAACCCCCTATTTTGTAAACGCTATAACTTTTGCGCAAACCAATCAATAATTGCTTATTGTGATCTTTTTTACCAAAAATATGTAGAAGAATATGTATCGGCCTAAACTGAAGAAAAATATTTTTTTTATATATTTTTGGGGGATATTTATTATAGCAAAAAGTAAAAAAATAATGCGTTTTTTTTTTTTTCAAAATTGGCGCTCTTTTTTTGTTTATAGCGCAAAAAATAAAAACCGCAGGGGTGATCAAATACCACCAAAAGAAAGCTCTATTTGTGGGAAAAAAGGACGTCAATCGCACGACCGCACAGTTGTCAGTTAAAGCGACGCAGTGCCGAATCGCAAAAAGTGGTCTGGTCTTAAGCCAGCAAAATGGTCCGGTCTGAAAGTGGTTAATAAGTAGCTCTGTTGGTTTAATACTTATTTCAAATTGGCAATATTGTTCTGTTGACTTTGTGAGACATACTTTGGATTCCTTCTGGCTGGAGAAATTCAGAGGACTGTTTCCCCGAGCGACAAGGGGTATTGCATTCTTGAATATAAAGTGTAAATATCGCACATATTTTTCCAACAGACCAATTTGGACTCCCCTGAGTAATTAGATATTCAGATAATGTATGTGTGGAATATCAATCACCAGAAAATCTAGTTCTGTATGACATTGTATAATTATACTCGTTAATTAATAAAGTCAAATTATTTACTTGTTTTGGGAGATATTTATACTTTGGTAAGAAAACCCCATAAATTAACACCCCCGGGTTCGGTTCGCACCTGAACCTTCGAACGGACCGAAAGTTGTGCAAATTTTCGAACCCTATTCGTTACCATGGACACGAACGTTCGAAATCAAAAGTCCTAATTATAACGGCCAATCTGCCTGTTAATGTCATAAAACAGGTTCGGGGACCCGGGTCCTGCCCCAGGGGACATAAATCAATGCAAAAAGAAGTTTTAAAAACTAACGTTTTTTTCGGGAGCAGTCATTTTAATGATGCATAAAGTGAAAAAAAAAAAGTGAAATATTCCTTTAAATATGGTACCTGGGGGGTGTCTAAAGTATGCCTGTGAAGTGGCATGTGTTTCCCGTGTTTAGAACTGTCCCTGCACAAAATGACATTTGTAAAGGAAAAAAGAAGCCATTTAAAACCGCTTGGGGCTTTAATGTCATGTCTTGTCCTGGCAATATGGCTGAAAATCCTTGAGAAAAATGGCATGGCTACCCCATCAACCCGGCCCCCCCCCCCCCCCCCAGCCCCTTTGGGTCTTGTATGGATATTAAGGGGAACCCCGCACCCAAAATAAAACCCTATACCTACAACCCTATATACTCTGAACAGCAGTATACAGGCGGTGCAAACAAGACAGGGACTGTAGGTTTGTTCTTGAGTAGAATCTGAACAGGTACTTTTTTAAGTGTAGCTCCATCCAAAAAAAAAATCTATTTTTAAGCTTTTTGGAGAACATAGGGAGGGGTTATCACCCCTGTAACATTTGCTGTCTTTGCACATCTGTTCAGAACATTTCACCTCACTTTCCGTCCCAATGACAAATGTTTTTGGAAAAGTGGGTTTTTTATTGAAACAAGGATTGGTGATAAAGCATCAGTAGAGAGGAGATACCTTTTTCCCAAATTAAATGTAACAGGATAGAATTTCCCTTCCTAGGGGTAGATTTCCTCTCACTTGCTGTTTTCTTTCTTCCATTTGCAAGTAGGAGTCGTTTGTAAGTTGGATGTTTGAAAGTAGGGGCCTGCCGTATATACTCTGCAGAAATTTGCCCCATTAGATGTTGGTGTAGCCACAACACTGTAAGCCCTCACAGTTACTCTTGGTGGGCACAGGAATTGGCCCTGCTGTGAATTATTAGATCAAGATTTGTAATTGCATGCACCTGTTGAACAGGGCAGAAAAATTGGGCCTTTGGTGGTGGTGGTGGACGGTGTTGCCACAAGACTGTAAGCCCTCACAGTTACTCTTGGTGGGCCCAGGAATGGGCCCTGCTGTGAACCATTAGATCAAGATTTGTAATTACATGCCCCTGTTAAACAGGGGCAGAAAAATTGTGCCTTAGGCACTGGTGGTGGTGCCACAACACTGCAACCCCTCACAGTTACTGTACTTGAAGCACAGCAGTCAGACCTGTTGTGAAGCATTGCTTAAAAAATTGTAATTACACGCCCCTGTTAAACAGGGGCTGAAAAATTGGGCCTTAGGCACTGGTGCTGGTGCCACAACACTGCAACCCCTCACAGATACTGTACTCTGAGCACAGCAATGAGACCTGTTGCAAAGCATTGCATAAAAAATTGTAATTACACGCCCCTGTTAAACAGGGGCTGAAAAAAATTGTGCCTTAGGCACTGGTGCTGGTGCCACAACACTGCAACCCCTCACAGATACTGTACTTGGAGCACAGCAGTCAGACCTGTTGCGAAGCATTGCTTAAAAAATTGTAATTACACGCCCCTGTTAAACAGGGGCTGAAAAATTGTGCCTTAGGCACTGGTGCTGGTGCCACAACACTGCAACCCCTCACAGATACTGTACTTGAGCACAGCAGTCAGACCTGTTGCAAAGCATTGCTTAAAAAATTGTAATTACACGCCCCTGTTAAACAGGGGCTGAAAAATTGGGCCTTAGGCACTGGTGCTGGTGCCACAACACTGCAACCCCTCACAGATACTGTACTTGGAGCACAGCAGTCAGACCTGTTGCAAAGCATTGCTTAAAAAATTGTAATTACACGCCCCTGTTAAACAGGGGCTGAAAAATTTGGGCCTTAGCCACTGGTGGGGTGGCACCCAGAAACAAAAATGTTCTTCCAAGCTATCAAGGAATGGATCATTGAGGAGGAGGAAGAGGATAGTCAGTGAACATAACAGGACAGTCACTCAGCATCAGCATAGGCAGTCTTGAAGGGATGTGACATAATAAATTATTCAGTTATATCCGCTTCAGGTGCCTGGTTGCTGGTGGTGATCCAAGACTGATTCATCTTTATGAAGGTCAGTCAATCAACCGAGTCGGTGGACAGGCGCACCCTGTGATCGGTGACAAATCCTCCAGCAGCACTGAATGTGCGTTCGGAAAGAACGCTGGATGCAGGACAGGCCAGTAGCTCAATTGCATACTGTGCAAGCTCTGGCCAGTGATCCATCCTCAAGACCCAGTAAGCCAGAGGATTTTCGGTGGGAAAGGTGTCCAAGTCTGACCTTGCCCCTAGGTATTCCTGCACCATGTATATCAGACGCTGGCGATGGTTGCTGGAACCGATCATACCTTGGGGCTGCGGACTAAAAAATTGTCTGAACACATCGGTCAGACGTCCACCTTCCCCACCGCTCCTTCTGCTACTGACCGAAGCCTCAGCAACTCCAGGACCAGGAGTTTGTAACCTCCCAGTCTCTGGGAACGCGTTGCACAGACCTTTCTGCAAGGCCTCCCTGAGATGTCTCATCCTCTGCTCCCTCTGCGACGGCAAGATAAGGTCCGCAACCTTACCCTTGTACCGTGGATCAAGGAGAGTGGCCAGCCAGTAATGGTCCCTCTCCTTGATCCGAAGAATACGAGGATCCTTCCGCAGGCTTTGCAGGATCAGGGAGGCCATGCAACGTAGGTTAGCTGAGGCATTCGGTCCGGAGTCTTCTGGGTCACTGAGGACGACATGATCGCCAGCCACCTCCTCCCAGCCACGTACAAGTCCACTGGTTTGTTGGGACTGTACATCATCCCTAAAAGACTGCTGCTGCTGCTGCTGCTGCTGATGCTGAGTGCCAGGCTCCACCTCCATGCTCACACAATCCTCCTCCTCCTCCTCCTCCTCTTCCTGTGTGATGGGTGGGAGAGAAGGAACACTGTCTGGATAAAGGGGGCCTTGAGAGGCAAGGAAGTCCTCCTCTTCCTGCCTCTGTTCTGCCCCAAGTGCCCTGTCCATTATCCCACGCAGCGTATGCTCCAACAGGTGGACAAGAGGTACAGTGTCACTGATGCATGCACTGTCACTGCTCACCATCCTCGTGGCCTCCTCAAATGGTGACAGGACAGTGCATGCATCCCTGATCATGCTCCACTGGCGTGGGAAAAAAATCAAAGCCCTGTCCTGGTGCCGTAGTCGCAAAGGTACTCATTGATGGCCCTCTGCTGCGTGTGCCGTCGCCGCAGCATGGCCAACGTTGAGTTCCACCTGGTGGGCATGTCACATATAAGGCGGTTCTTGGGTAGGTTCAACTCCTTTTGCAGCTCAGCCAGCCGAGCACTGGCATTATACGATCGGCGGAAATGCACACAGACTTTCCTGGCCTGCCTCAGGACATCCTGTAAGCCTGAGTACCTGCCCAAGAACCGCTGCACCACCAGGTTGAGGACGTGAGCCATACAGGGCACATGGGTCAGCTGCCCTTGTCGCAGGGCGGAGAGGAGGTTGGTGCCATTGTCAGAAACCACCATTCCTGGCTTAAGCTGGTGTGGCGTCAACCACCTCTCGGCCTGCCCCTGCAGAGCTGCCAGAACCTCTGCCCCAGTGTGGCTCCTGTCCCCCAAACACACCAGCGCAAGCACGGCATGGCATCTTTTTGCCTGCGTACTCGCGTAGCCCCTTGTACGCCTACGGAGCACCGCTGGTTCGGAGGACAGAGCACTCAAAGAGGCCATGGAGGAAGAAGAAGAGGAGGGGGTGGAGGAGAGAGGTGTGTCACAACCAGTAGTAGCATTTTGGAGGCGTGGTGGCGGAACAACCTCCAACACTACTGCACCTTGTCCTGCATCCCTCCCAGCTGCCAATAGAGTGACCCAATGGGCCGTGAAAGACAGGTAACGTCCCTGTCCATGCCTGCTGGACCATGAGTCAGCGGTAATATGCACCTTACCGCTGACCGCCCTGTCCAGCGAGGCATAGACATTGCCTCCCACATGCCGGTAGAGAGCCGGAATCGCCTTCCGTGAGAAAAAGTGGCGTTTGGGAACCTGCCACTGAGGAACCGCACATTGAACAAACTCACGGAAGGGGGCCGAGTCTACCAACTGAAAAGGCAGCAGTTGAAGTGCTAGCAATTTAGCCAAGCTAGCATTCAACCGCTGGGCATGTGGATGGCTGGGAGTAAACTGCTTTCGACGGTCCAGCAGCTGGGGCAGGGAAATTTGCCTGGTAGAATCGGACGTCGGTGTACTGCAAGTACTTGGCTGTGACACACATAATTCTACACCTTCATTCCTCTCAGAGCAGCTTTCAGAGAGGACTGAAGATATAGTGGGGTTGGAGATCCCAGCTGATGAGGAGCAAGGAGAGGTCCGCTTTGTTCTTTGGTGTGGGTCTTTAATGTGCGCTTGCCAACGAGCTGCATGGCAGGTCGACATATGTCTGATCATGCTTGTGGTGCCCAAGCGGCTGATGTTTTGGCCACGCAAGATACGCTTGAGACATATGTTGCAAATAGCAGTGGTGCAATCTGATGCACTCGTCTCAAAAAAGGCCCACACCAAAGAACTTTTGTGATAACGTGCAGAGGCAGCGCCCTGCACAGGCAAAGCTCTGCGGTGTGATTCAGTTGGTGTGCTGGCCTCTAGCTGGCCTCCGGAGGGCATCCTGCCTCGTTGGACATGTGCCACCGCCTCCTCCTCCTCCTCCTCCTCTCTCCCTTCAGGCACCCACGTGGAGTCAGTGACCTCATCATCCCCTTCCTCTTCAACACTGGAGCAAACCTAGCAGTAAGCTGCAGCTGGTGGAACATGACTGCCAGATTGCTGTCCTTGAGCATCCCCTCTCTCTGCGCGCACACTACTGCCTTCCTCTAGCTGGGTATCATCATCCGAGCCTTAAAAACGTTGGGCATCCTCCTGGAGCATGTACCCAACACTGTGCTCAAACAGTTCGGGGGACTCCTCAGGAGGACATGGTGGGTCTAGGGAAGGGGTGCCTGATGATGCTATTGAGTATGTGTTGGCAGCTGCTCTGCCAGTACCCTGAGCCTGGGTGAGAGAGGATGAGGAGGATGAGGAGGGCTTGGTCATCCATTCTACCAAGCCTTCGGCATGATGCGGCTCAACATGTCCAGCTGCCGAAAACAAGGACAAGCGTGTCCCATGGCCACGTGCTGATGACGATGCACGACCACGCCCACGTCCACGACCAGCACTGTTGTCTCTAGAAACAGAGCCTGCTTGCCCTGTGTTCTTGCCTCGGGACAGTCTGCCTCTCCTTGGCGGTCTTCCAGGCATTGTAGTGGGAAGTGTATATTGTGCTGGAGTCACACAGCACACACACTATCTCCTGCAGATGGCTGCCTTAGATGACAGCAACAGGGCCTTACGGCAGATAGAGGCTGCCTTAGATGACAACAACTGGGCCTTACAGCAGATAGAGGCTGCCTTAGATGACAACAACTGGGCCTTACGGCAGATAGAGACTGCCTTATATGACAACAACTGGGCCTTAGAGCAGATACAGAGGCTGAGGTGGTTTTATGTGTGATGTACTAACAGAGCACACACACAAGCTAGCTAGCTCCTGGAGATGCCTGGCTGCCTTCGATGACAACAACTGGGCCTTACGGCAGATAGAGACTGCCTTATATGACAACAACTGGGCCTTAGAGCAGATACAGAGGCTGAGGTGGTTTTATTTATGATGTACTAACAGAGCACACACACACACACACAAGCTAGCTAGCTCCTGGAGATGACAACAACTGGGCCTTACGGCAGATAGAGACTGCCTTATATGACAACAACTGGGCCTTAGAGCAGATACAGAGGCTGAGGTGGTTTTATTTGTGATGTACTAACAGAGCACACACACAAGCTAGCTAGCTCCTGGAGATGCCTGGCTGCCTTCGATGACAACAACTGGGCCTTAGAGCAGATACAGAGGCTGAGGTGGTTTTATTTGTGATGTACTAACAGAGCACACACACACACAAGCTAGCTAGCTCCTGGAGATGCCTGGCTGCCTTCGATGAGAACAACTGGGCCTTACGGCAGATAGAGACTGCCTTATATGACAACAACTGGGCCTTAGAGCAGATACAGAGGCTGAGGTGGTTTTATGTGTGATGTACTAACAGAGCACACACACACACACACACACAAGCTAGCTAGCTCCTGGAGATGCCTGGCTGCCTTCAATGACAACAACTGGGCCTTAGAGCAGATACAGAGGCTGAGGTGGTTTTATTTGTGATGTACTAACAGAGCACACACACATACACAAGCTAGCTAGCTCCTGGAGATGCCTGGCTGCCTTCGATGACAACAACTGGGCCTTAGAGCAGATACAGAGGCTGAGGTGGTTTTTTGTGTGATGTACTAACAGAGCACACACACAAGCTAGCTAGCTCCTGGAGATGCCTGGCTGCCTTCGATGACAACAACTGGGCCTTAGAGCAGATACAGAGGCTGAGGTGGTTTTATTTGTGATGTACTGACAGAGCGCACACACACACAAGCTAGCTAGCTCCTGGAGATGCCTGGCTGCCTTCGATGACAACAACTGGGCCTTAGAGTAGATACAGAGGCTGAGGTGGTTTTATGTGTGATGTACTAACAGAGCACACACACAAGCTAGCTAGCTCCTGGAGATGCCTGGCTGCCTTCGATGACAACAACTGGGCCTTACGGCAGATAGAGACTGCCTTATATGACAACAACTGGGCCTTAGAGCAGATACAGAGGCTGGGGTGGTTTTATGTGTGATGTACTAACAGAGCACACACACACACAAGCTACCTAGCTCCTGGAGATGCCTGGCTGCCTTCGATGACAACAACTGGGCCTTAGAGCAGATACAGAGGCTGAGGTGGTTTTATTTGTGATGTACTAACAGAGCACACACACACACACACAAGCTAGCTAGCTCCTGGAGATGCCTCGATGACAACAACTGGGCCTTACGGCAGATAGAGACTGCCTTAATGACAACAACTGGGCCTTAGAGCAGATACAGAGGCTGTGGTGGTTTTATTTGTGATGTACTAACAGAGCACACACACACAAGCTAGCTAGCTCCTGGAGATGCCTGGCTGCCTTCGATGACAACAACTGGGCCTTAGAGCAGATACAGAGGCTGAGGTGGTTTTATTTGTGATGTACTAACAGAGCACACACACATACACAAGCTAGCTAGCTCCTGGAGATGCCTGGCTGCCTTCGATGACAACAACTGGGCCTTAGAGCAGATACAGAGACTGAGGTGGTTTTATTTGACAACAACTGGGCCTTAGAGCACATACAGAGGCTGAGCTGGTTTTATGTGTGATGTACTAACTGAGCACACACACACACGCTGACAACAACTGGGCCTTAGAGCACATACTGAGGCTGAGGTGGTTTTATGTGTGATGTACTAACAGAGCACACACACAAGCTAGCTAGCTCCTGGAGATGCCTGGCTGCCTTCGATGACAACAACTGGGCCTTACGGCAGATAGAGACTGCCTTATATGACAACAACTGGGCCTTAGAGCAGATACAGAGGCTGGGGTGGTTTTATGTGTGATGTACTAACAGAGCACACACACACACAAGCTACCTAGCTCCTGGAGATGCCTGGCTGCCTTCGATGACAACAACTGGGCCTTAGAGCAGATACAGAGGCTGAGGTGGTTTTATTTGTGATGTACTAACAGAGCACACACACAAGCTAGCTAGCTCCTGGAGATGCCTGGCTGCCTTATGACAACAACTGGGCCTTAGAGCAGATACAGAGGCTGAGGTGGTTTTATTTGTGATGTACTGACAGAGCACACACACACACACACAAGCTAGCTAGCTCCTGGAGATGCCTGGCTGCCTATGATGACAACAACTGGGCCTTAGAGCAGATACAGAGGCTGAGGTGGTTTTATGTGTGATGTACTAACAGAGCACACACACAAGCTAGCTAGCTCCTGGAGATGCCTGGCTGCCTTCGATGACAACAACTGGGCCTTACGGCAGATAGAGACTGCCTTATATGACAACAACTGGGCCTTAGAGCAGATACAGAGGGTGAGGTGGTTTTATGTGTGATGTACTAACAGAGCACACACACAAGCTAGCTAGCTCCTGGAGATGCCTGGCTGCCTTCGATGACAACAACTGGGCCTTAGAGCAGATACAGAGGCTGAGGTGGTTTTATGTGTGCTGACACACACACTAGCTCCTATAAATCCCTGCCTGCCTTAGATAACAATAGGACAGAAGGTTATACTGCAATGCTGTACTAACAGCATAGGACAGAGGGTGCTACTGCAATGCTGTACTAACAGCACACACACACCAGATTAATCCCCAGAATCAAAGCAGTTAGACTCAGCAGCAGATAATGTCACCACTCAGCAGCAGTGCAATCAGCAGAAATGATCAGTATTCACTTCAGTAGTAATGATATTGAATCAGCAATGAATCAGCAATGAATCAGCAATGAATCAGCATCAGCATCAGCATCAGCAGTCTGCCTATTCAGAATCAAAGCCGGAACACATGTGCACTAGGCCGACGGCGCGGCGGCCTTTTATACAGTGGGGCGTGTACTAAAGCCCCTGAGCTATAATTGGCTACAGGCGTCCTGCCTGTAGCCAATTATTGCTCTCCTCGCTGCCGGCGCTGTGATTGGCCAAGCATGCGGGGTCACAGTGCATGCTTGGCCAATCATCAGCCAGCAATGCACTGCGCCTGGCGCAATGCATTGCGGGCCGCTCGCATCACACGAATGTGATGCGAACGGCCCAAATAGTTCTGGGCTCGCCGAGCGGGCGAACGCCCGGTGCTCGATTCGAACGTGGGTTCGAATCGAACACCGGGCCCATCCCACAAGACTTTTTACATATATATGGGAATGAGGTGCCCACTATAGCTATGCCTGAATGAAGCACTGGACTAATAAGAAGGTAGAGTATGTTTCTTCTATGCATTTAAACGTTTATTTTCATTGTTAGAATGGGACTTGTACTTCTTGTAGTCACCTAAGATGGGAGTCAAGCTTAAGTAGAAAGCTAAGTTGTATTGTCCTTCAGTGAAATTTCTGGGCAGGAATCCAACCATATGTTACAGAATAATGACCACCACACTAATAATGTTGTATCAAATAATTCAAATGATATAAACCACTTCCTTTTTTTCAAACAAATATGTCTGTGGTATACAATTTAGATATCCTACCTCTAATTAAAACCAAGGTAAACAGCTAAATACACAGTCACAATAAACATGTGGTTCCTGTCCTATCTGCCAAAGGATTTGTATTTTTTCCATCCAGCCCTGTGATTAACACTGTCCTACTACATAGCATAGACATTCTAGTGGCCTGGCTGTCTTTACTATAGTTAATGTGGGTGTAAAGGTAAAACTTGTCTGGTTTTGGATACAGTAGGAAAGGGTTATACCCTCTCAAGTTTGTTCTGGGGTCCCTTTGAGATTCACCCCTCATTTGTTGTGATAAGCATTGTCACAGAACAGCAAGTGGAAATCCTAAATTGAGTAAGGGCACTCCTTTTCATGTTCTAGTGACAACTGTCTAATATAGAAACTCCCCTTTCCTTCTACATGCTGTTGTATCAGGACCACCGTACACAGCAGATAACCAATCATAGTACCGG